>JAPDVR010000003.1:26389378-26709378 GCA_026230005.1 Gila orcuttii
CTTCTGCTCGTTAACACTGCTCCCAACACTGCACTAATTCGAGGTTAATTTGGTTTGATTGGGAAATTTTTTGAATCTTTGTGTGATACGAGGGCGTGATGATAGATGACCGCAATCTTCAACATGCTTTAATTCCTTTAGGGAAACACATGTGGGCGCCATGTTTGTGAAAGCTTGTGTGTTTGAAGGGGTTTATGGAAAGATATACTCTTTCAGCTCATGAACCATCAGCCCACCACATCCTAAACCAGGTGTAAAGAGGTCCAGTCTCTAAATTTCCTTTCCAGCAAAGGTCCGAAAAGTACTTATCACTTAAACTGGAGCCAATATGTTATATGGTCATGAAATGAAATACACAAGGTGCATTGTAACTAATTTGTTACTGATGATTGTATCAGGATTTGACAGTATATTAGGAAATGTAAGCATATGGTTTGTTTTCTATTTGGTTTGGTGTAAATGAAATCCTGCATCAAAACTTGAACTTTGTCATTATCAGAATAGTCAGTTTAAGTCTGTTAGCTGTGCATGAGAATCAACAAGTGCAAGACACGTAAGGTATAATGTACAATCAGCATGTCAACATGTCCCTGGATCAACATATTTTGTTGATCCTGGAACAACATTCCTGTCCCAAAATTTAGTCCTTACCCTATCCCTACCCCTAAACCTGACCCTACCCATAAGTTTTCCCTAAAATCAGAGGGAAATGACAGGTGAATAACACTGATGTTGAAACACCTTACCCTGGTTCTAAGCCTAACCTTGACATAAACTGTAAACTTGTCCCTCAAATCTGATTGGTTGATCTGAAAGTTGTTCCAGGATCAACAAAGATGTTGATCCAGGAACATGTGGTACTTGGTGAAATCACGTTCACCGCAAAATAATCCCCAGCACTTACAGGAGGGACCTGAATGTTTATTTAGTGATAATTACCATCTAACTGTACATTATCCCACTTATTACACGGCTGCTTACTGAATAAATAAATAATTGTACATGAAAAATTGATATGAGCTGAAATAATTTGATTATGTTAAGGAAAAGGACATCAGAGTGCTATGAGAAAACTAGCACAGTGTAAGAAAATAGTTTGTTAGGGGCACTGGTCAAATACAGAGTTTGGTCATTGTGCAATAACCTTTGCCACAACTGACAATTTAGAATTTTAGAGCTGTGTAATAAGTTGGGCTAAGTAGCTTTCCTGCAATTGTGAATTTTGTAGTGTACATTTCCTGCCTTATCGTGGTATATAATGCTGATCCTGTGTCACTTTTGAAGTGTGAAGATGACTTCAATGCTCCTTGTTGAGAAAAAGCGCTAGGTTTATAATTATGTTAATTTATGAGAAGTGTTTCACATGCTGGATGGAAGCAATTTGGACAGGCACGCGGTCTGCTAATTGTGACCTCTGTTCTAAATGCACACGGCTGAGGCTTGAGTTTTTAAAGGGAGACATCACAGCTGTTATATGAATGAGTCTGGGCTTCCGTTCAGCCCGCAGAAAATGCCTGTGAATGAGACAATGAGCAGGTTCAGCCAACTGTGACAATCACACCAGTTGTTCAGCAGTCTGTCAGATCATAAACTTCATAATTTGTGTTTTCTGAAGCACGCACGCACACGCACACGCACGCACACGCACATTCTCGCACATGTGCGCCCAGGCTTAGCTTTTCTTTTAGTTGGTCATTTGCGGCAGACAAAAAGGTTGCATAAATCAAAACAGATGAGTATCATAAATGTCACTTTTAAAATGTCAGTGGAAATAATGCACTTTGTCACAGTGATGCAAGAGATCTGCAACTTCCGAAAATCTGAGTTGATATTCTACTGAGGTCAGAGGTCAAGTTTTTAATTGTATTTTTGATGACAGGTGGGGTTTCTCTTATGCAAATTCTCACATTTCTCTCACTATGAAGTAAAAGATTGACTGGAAAAGCGGGGGGTGGCTAGATAAGTGGATATCAAGGGTAACAGAAAGAATGATAAAACAATTAATTTGAAAGAGTTGATGATGAAGAGGTTAGGCAGATAGTTAAAATGAAAGACAGAGATTTATAGAGACAGCATTAGAAGGATGTGTTTTCATTTATTATCTGTATGTGTGTGCTGTGTATGGATTAGACTTGTGCGTCTGTGCTGCTGCGGGTAGATTACAGAAAGTGACCGATTAATATCCTGCCATTGCTGGCGTTGTTGTAAATTAATTTCCTCTTTATAAGCATTTAAAGTTCACATGCATGATCACTGAATGACCACCATCGTACCAGAAAATTTATAAGGAGGAGTAGATAGACTGATCATAGAAAAATGAAAGGGAGAAAATATAATGCTCAATATGGCGGCCTGTTACGAACTACTCTGAGAAGAGGGTTGAGATCCAAACGCAGCTTTATTTGAGGGCAATCCAGAGGCGTAATCCAATGTACAGGCAAGGGTCATACACAGACAGGCAGTCCAAAACAGATAAACAAAGAAACAAACAAAACAGGCAGGGACCAGAGGCAAGAGAGTAATCCAGGGAACAGGGCAAGATATCCAAAACCAAGAGACAAGAAAACCATACGAATGCTCAGAAATGCAGTGTAACGCTTAGACAAGACTTCGCGGTGAGTGAAAGAATGAACATGTTATAAATAGACAAGGACTAACAGGGTGATGAGAAACAGGTGAATGCAATCAGAGACCAACCAGGTGATGAGACACAGGTGAATGAAATGATGAATGCTGATGAATCCGGGGAGTGAATTATGGGAAATGTAGTTAGTGAGGAAGTGATGAAAGTCTATTGTGGAGCGCCCTCTGGTGGCTCTCGAGGGCACTCCAGCTGGTGATCGTTACATAGCCCCCCCCCAATGAGCGGCTTCCAGACGCTCCAAAACTGTCCAGGTGGGCGGTGGCATGGAGGCGGATCCGGGGGCGGGATGGAGGGCTAGGTCCGTGGAGCAGAAGAGGGCCTGGAGACTGCGGCAGGTCGGTCGTTCATGGCGGGCCTGGACCGTGGGCGGACCTGGCTCATAGAGCGTGGGCGGAGCAGGATGTGCAGGCGGCCAGGGCGGAGCAGGATGTGCAGGCGGCCAGGGCGGAGCAGGATGTGCAGGCGGCCCATAGGGCGGAGCAGGATGTGCAGGCGGCCCATCGGGCGGCCAGGGCGAAGCAGACGACCCCTCGGGCGGCCAGGGCGGTGAAGACGACTCGGGCTCAGGAACAGACAACATATACACTGGCTCGGGAACAGACAACACAGACTCTGGCTCGGGAACAGACAACACAGACTCTGGCTCGGGAACAGACAACACAGACTCTGGCTCGGGAACAGACAACACAGACTCTGGCTCGGGAACAGACAACACAGACTCTGGCTCGGGAACAGACAACACAGACTCTGGCTCGGGAACAGACAACACAGACTCTGGCTCGGGAACAGACAACACAGACTCTGGCTCGGGAACAGACAACACAGACTCTGGCTCGGGAACAGACAACACAGACTCTGGCTCGGGAACAGACAACACAGACTCTGGCTCGGGAACAGACAACACAGACTCTGGCTCGGGAACAGAGAACACAGATTCTGGCTCGGGAATAGACAACACAGACTCTGGCTCGGGAACAGGAACAGACTTGGGCTCGGAGGCGGCCATCTTGTCCGTAGACACTGGCTCGGAGGCGGCCATCTTGTCCGTAGACATTGGCTCGGAGGTGGCCATCTTGTCCGTAGACACTGGCTCGGAGGCGGCCATCTTGTCCGTAGACACTGGCTCGGAGGCGGCCATCTTGTCCGTAGACACTGGCTCGGAGGTGGCCATCTTGTCCGTAGACACTGGCTCGGAGGCGGCCATCTTGTCCGTAGACACTGGCTCGGAGGAAGTGACGTGAACAGTCTCTGGATCAGCAGAAGTGATGTGAAAAGTCTCTGGTTCGGCCATCTTGTCCGTAGACACTGGCTCGGAGGAAGTGACGTGAACAGTCTCTGGATCAGCAGAAGTGATGTGAAAAGTCTCTGGTTCGACCATCTTGTCCGTAGACAAGATGGTCGAGGAAGTGACGTGAACAGACTCTGGATCGGCCATCTTGTCCGTAGACACTGGCTCAAAGGAAGTGACGTGAACAGTCTCTGGATCAGCAGATGTGATGTGAACAGTCTCTGGTTCGGCCATCTTGTCCGTAGACACTGGCTCGGAGGAAGTGACGTGAACAGACTCTGGATCGGCCATCTTGTCCGTAGACACTGGCTCTGTAGAAGTGATGTGAAGCGTCTCTGGCTTGGCAGAAGTGACGTGGACAGTCTCTGGATCGGCAGAAGTGACTTGGACAGTCTCTGGATCGGCAGACGTGACTTGAAGCTCAGGCATGTCGTGGTGAAGCTCAGGCATGTTGTGGCTGACGTGAAGCTCAGGCATGTCGTGGCTGACGTGAAGCTCTGGCTGGACGTGGCTGACGTGAAGCTCTGGCTGGACGTGGCTGACGTGAAGCTCTGGCTGGACGTGGCTGACGTGAAGCTCTGGCTGGACGTGGCTGACGTGAAGCTCTGGCTGGACGGTCTCTGGCTGGACGGTCTCTGGCTGGACGGTCTCTGGCTGGACGGTCTCTGGCTGGACGGTCTCTGGCTGGACGGTCTCTGGGTCGTCGTGGCTGACGTAAAACTCAGGCTGAGGGGATACTGTGGATTCACGGAGTTCCTCATCTACCACACCCACCGTACACACTGAACCGCTAAACAGAAGGGCCAGTTCAATATAGCTCTCCAATGTCCCGTGAGGCTCATGCAAGGGCATGAATGAACTGAGCGGTTCTGATAGCCCTCCTCGGAAGAAAATCATCAGGCATTCCTCGCTCATAGAGGTGAAAGGTGCCAGCTTGATAAAATCTTCTACGTACTCCTCAATCAAACGATTCCCCTGACGGAGACACAGGATTTGGACTGCTGTGTCCATGGCTGGTATTGCTGCTGGATCTGGGTGTGGCGAAGTCTTCTGTTACGAACTACTCTGAGAAGAGGGTTGAGAAAAGAATGAACATGGTATAAATAGACAAGGACTAACAGGGTGATGAGAAACAGGTGAATGCAATCAGAGACCAACCAGGTGATGAGACACAGGTGAATGAAATGATGAATGCTGATGAATCCGGGGAGTGAATTATGGGAAATGTAGTTAGTGAGGAAGTGATGAAAGTCTATTGTGGAGCGCCCTCTGGTGGCTCTCGAGGGCACTCCAGCTGGTGATCGTTACACGGCCTTTCTTTTAAATGTGCCATTTTTACCTTTTTCCCCCAAGCATCTTTTTATCTAAAGTGGCTAAATTTATGACACCTGATTGTTATTTGGCTTTGAATTGAATTAAGTATTTTGTTATTCAAAATATAATTTATTCCTGTGATGTCAACGCTGAATTTTCTCCAGTCACATGATCCATCAGAAATCATTCTAATATGCTGATTTGCTGCTCAAAAATATTTATTATTATTATCAATGTTGAAAACAGTTGTGCTGTTTTTTTTGTTTGTTTTTTTGAAACCGTGACATGTTTTTCAGTTTTCTTCAATGAATAGAAAGTTCAGAAGATAAAAATTAGATATAAAATAGAGCATTATAAATGTCATTGTCACTTTTTTTGGTGTTTTTTGCTGTTGTTTTGTTATTTCGGAGTTTGAATTATTATTATGTGGAACAGGAATTATACCTTTAAAGACAACTTGAAATGGTATTAACAAATCTTTTAACTTCTGTAATGTGACATGAAGCAGTATTCAGCTGGAAATAATTGAGGATGAGACTAGATAAATTGATTTATCAAGAAAAATGGGCATTCATGTTCAACATTGAGGCTATGATATTATTAGTTAATATTATTTTTCTCCACGCTTGCAGCCTTGGTTACATCAACAAAAACGAAAACTCCTTTTCGAGAAGGAGAAAGTCATTACATTTGGATTAAGGATTATGAAAACAAACATTATTTCTTTCTTCAGAATAGCAGTGAAGTGTTTGAAGGCATTTGATAAATACAGCATTCATGCATAGGAGTGAAATCCTCATGCTGCGAAGGATCTTTAATTTGGTCAGCTTGTCCTTTGTTTACCCCCCTGCTGTGACAATACCCAGTTCTTTGACATATTGTTTCAATGTAAGCTATGTGTTTACATTTCTATGTGGCCCCTGTAGGCTTCAGTACGTGTGTGTTTCCAGAAGGCAGGCAACATTAAAAACCTAATCTAAGAGTATGTTTTGCTGACTCATCTAATAAATAACATCCACACTGGTGTCTTTTTGATACTTTTTGCCATTATTGAATTTTGTCCCTTGTCTAGAGATATTATGTTCTGTTTAACTTTTAAAGAGACAGTTGTTGTTAATCAGAGAGTCCAGAGCTCCTAGTCACACACACTCTCATGTGGAGTCGACAGGAGAAGTAAAGGTCAGCTTAAACAAGTGTGTCCCTTGCGGTTTCTGATTTTTCCATTTGTGATAAGTTTGGGTCTCTTTCTCATTCCTTTTCTTACTCTATCTTGTTGTCACTATCCTCTCTTCGTAAACAGGTTTAATTAATCGTTGGTTAATTATTCAAGTGACCCAGGGGAAGAGAGCACATCTTTTCTGTGTCTGCCTACCCTTTTCCTGTTTATCTCTTCCTGGAACATCAGGAAAAGATTCATTCCTACCTCTACATCTATCTCTTTTTGCTCTTTCTCTCTGATTTGTATTATAGTGTTCATTTCAGCTATAAGCTTGATGTTCCTTGGGATTTATTAACAGTTTGACTAATTGGTGTGGAATAAATATTTATAAATATTTGAATAAAGTTTCATAAAGCAGGCTCAGATCAAATCTGTGCATATTTTTTCACATTTTATATATTCATTTTTGGAGTAAATATGCAGAATTTAACAGAATGGATTTAAATATTCTAACTTAGGGAACGTTTACAAGACAACGATCGTCTGTATGCATTTTTCATGTATAGACGACAACGGTTAAAATTATCACCGTTCATACGGATCTGTGAAAACGATTAAAAATGCTGTATTATGCCTGCCAGACCAGTAGTTGGCGATGTCACTTTGTAAAGAAAAACTACGTGCCTATAGACTGAAAATGTAATATGCATGCGCATAACATCACCATTTTCACATTACATTTTTGTTGTTTATATAACTTAAAGTTTATATTTGTTGCTATACAAATAAATGTGAATTGAATCATTTTCTCCATAATGGTAATTGATTTTGAAGGACAACTTATAAACCTTTAAAGACAGACCTACTGTGAGCTACAAGGTTGTCAATCAATGGCGTGTGCTTTTGTTAAAGCCAAGAATCCTGCATTATTTCAACATATTTTATGTTTAACAGAGGAATTCTGAAAAAAACTACATTAGAAATCTCCAGCAGTCAGAGAATCACGACAAGTAAATCACACCAAAAGAACCAGCCATACCCATGAAGCACTGCGAATTTTCTCTATGCTCTCAAACTTCTTAAATATTTGTATACAATTTGCATATTATACCTATTTATTTAAAATATATTGCTTCCATTCATCCGTCTTCCAAAACCGCAACTTGATCGTACAGAATTAGTCAATTACAGGCCGATTTCGAATCATCCTTTTCTGTCAAAGATACTAGAAAAGGCAGTATCCTCACAACTGTTTCTTCTTTAGAAAGAAATGGTATCTGCAAGGATTTTCAGTCAGCATTTAGACCGTACCATAGTACTGAGACAGCTCTCATTAGAGTCATAAATGATTTTCTCTCATCATCCGATCGTGGTTGTATCTCTTTATTAGTGTTACTCAATCTTAGTGCTGCATCTGATACTATTGACCACCAGAGGTGTAAAGTCAAGGTTCAGAAAGTAAAAGTCCTCCTCAGTATTTTGTTCCAATCACCTGGATTTGCTAATTAGCACAGTTTTTCAGCCAGGAGATAGAACTAAGTAGTAAAATCAGCTGGCTGAGTTTATTGGTGGAATAAACATATGGCAGGACTTTTACTTTCTGACCCCTGGACTTTACACCTCTGTTGAACACAACATTCTTTTAAATAGACTCGAAAATTATGTTGGCATTAGTGGAATTGCATTAGCATGGTTTAAATTAGTCTTATCTGACCGTTATCAGTTTGTAGCAGTAAATTCAGAGATGTCTTATCGATCAAAAGTTCAGTATGGTGTACCACAAGGCTCAGTTCTAGGACCGTTGCTGTTCACTTTGTACACGCTACCCTTAGGAGATATCATTAGGAAGCATGGCATTGGTTTTCACTGTTATGCTGATTATACCCTGCTCTATATTTCTTCATGCCCTAAAAAAACTTACCAATTCACAAAAATTAACGGAATGCATAACTGATGTAAAAAACTAGATGACTAGTAATTTCCTACAACTTAATTCTGAAAAAAACAGAGATTCTAATTATTGGACAAAAAACTTCCTCACGTAATAACCTAGAATACTGTCTAACACTTGATGGCTGCTCTGTCAAGTCTTCGTCATGGGTTAGGAACCTGGGTGTGCTCTCTGATACCAATCTTTCATTTGAAAGTCACGTGTCTAATATCTGTAAAACCACGTTTTTCCATCTTAAAAATATATCCAAATTACGTCATATGCTCTCAATTACAAATGCAGAACAATTAGTTCATGCGTTTATGACATCAAAGCTAGATTATTGTAATGCTATTATGGGTGGTTGCCCTGCACACTTAATAAACAAACTACAGTTTGTCCAAAACGCAGCAGCTAGAGTTCTTACCAGAACAAGGAAGTATGACCATATTAGCCCAGTTCTGTCAACACTGCATTGGCTCCCTATTAAACATCATATTTTAAAATGTTGCTGAATACTTACAAAGCACTAAATGGTTTAGCTCCCCAGTACTTGAGCGAGCTCTTAACGCATTGTAGTCCTTCACGTCTATTGCGATCTCAAAATTCCGTCCAGTTGATAATACCTAGAATATCAAAATCGACTGCTGAAGGCAGATCCTTTTCCTATTTAGCACCAAAACTTTGGAACAGTCGTCCTAACATTGTCCGGGAAGCAGACACACTCTGTCAGTTCAAATCTAGACTAAAAACACATCTCTTTGACCTAGCATACACACAACACATTACAGACTATAATTCAATGTTAATTCAATGTTAGGCTGGATAGATTAGGTCAGCCGGAACCGGGAACACTTTCCATGAATCCTGATGTACTTGTTACATCATGAGAAGGGTGGCATCTACTCTAATGTTAGTCTCTCTGTTTATCCGAGGTTTACCACAGTCCGCCGGATCCAGGCCGTATTCAGATTTGATGAAGTACCTGCGCCTGGACACTATGACAACGCAGTCCTGAACTAATCAACTAAAGTGTCAACTAATCTCTCCCCTGTGAAGGCCTACTTCCCTTTACCTCTGTATAGATAAAAACGTTGTCGGGATAATGCCGGTTCATGTGGCTACGCAGAAGCGATAAATTCTGAATATATTATACATCTTTGAGGCCAGACAAGTAGTTTGTTGAGGGTTGGTTTGTAAAGAAGGACTACATGCCTGCTTACATATATATTCAAATGCGCATTCCTATAGACTAAACGCGTAATACGCATGTGCACGCCGTCAGCGTTCTCACAGATTCGCGTTTTTTGAAGTTTGCGCAGAGACCCAAGGCTTATTTCGAGGCTTGTACTTTGGAACCTATTTCATGATTTGCGTTCTTGAGGGCACTGGCACTGTTTTGTGCAAATGAGTGGCCGGAGCGCATTAAGGGTTTTCTGTTAGAACGGTGTCGTGTAAGCGGCACCTAAGTTAATAACTAATGATCGTTGCGACGGAAGTGAATCAATCAAAACTAACTTTAGCTGGACAATAACTTTATTTTAGAGCTGCTGTAAAGCCAAACCAATCTCTGTTACTTTAACAGTTACTTTGGTTGGATTGGTTCATGGATTATTACTTTTAAATGAAGACTTTTTCAAAAAACTTATTGAGAAAAATACTTCCGGAATCAAGTCTGCTGAAAAAATGTGTGTGACTTTATTTGCAGTGCATTGTACAGAATTCTGCAGTCACAGATTTTGTGTGAGATTTTGCTTGTGATCACACCCCAAAAACCGTCTGTAGAACATTCCTGTGCAGTGTGTCCGACTCTTGCAGCGATAATAACCAGTCCATGACACTCACCGGGGGGTTAGGCTGTTTTCGGGTGAATTGTTTGGTCTGCGTGTGTACGTCGTAGCAGGGGTGTTATCGGATCTGTGGGGTATCCAAGTCCCTAACAGAACTGCCAATCTTAACATTCCCATAAACCCCTGAGGCTAGAGGAGAGGGTGGCTGTTAGAGACTCATCGATTGAACAAAACCCCCTGATGGGCCACCAAACTAATCAATAAACCACCACAGGAGCGTCTGATCTTATTTCTGTCCATTTACATGGGTCGCCTGACTTCTCACTACTTTAATTCACACTGGTTTGTTTTACTTTTGCTTTTCTGACCAACTTTGTTCCCTCCCGAATGACTGGGTGATAAAATGTGAGCGAGAGAGAGAGCGAGAGAGTGTCGTCTAACATTGCTGCTCCTCCACATTTTCAGTTGCTTGATGCACTTTTTTCCTTTTTTCTTTTTTTTTCCTTGCTGAAATTGTAGGCCTCAAAAAGTAATGACATTTTGTAGATTGGAAGAAAAGTCACTTGCCGAATGCTGAAAACCTTCTATTGATTTCCATTAAGAATGCAATCAAACATCTCATGATGTCTGATACGTGAGCGAGGGAACTTCTGCAAGGTGAAAAATTATTTAATTTCTCTTATTGGCTCTTCTATCTTTTTTACTTTTGATTTTGGTGAGTTTTCCTGTTTTGAGGGATGGTGAGAGTGATGGGCTGTGTGTGTCGGTGTAAGTATATACAGGCTTGTTTTAATAACCTATCCATAGCCTTAAAATCATGACGCTTTTTCATTTGAATGGGATCATTTTCTCCATATGCATATGGTTTGTTTTTAAAGATCTCATGAAATCAAAATAGGAGTTTTGTGGCTTTTTAGAACACGTACACTATACCGTTTAAAAGTTTGGGGTCGTTAAGGATTTACTTTTTTCTCATTAAATATGTTTTAAAAATGTTATTTAATCCTGTTATGGCAAAGTTTTCAGCATCATTACGGCTGCATAGTACCTTTTTTTTTTAACCTGATACATATTTTTTCAGGAATCTTTGAGTTTAAAGTTCAAAAGAACAGCATTTATTTGAAATAGTAATCTTTTGGAACTAAATATCTTAACGGTCACTTTTCAATGCATCCTTGCTTAATTAACGTATCAATTTGCTAATATATATATATATATATATATATATATATACATTTCATCTGTACTTTTGAGTATGAAAAATGAGTGTACAAAAGCAAAGTATAAAAAGAGGAACTAAAGAAATTAAGATTTGTGTCACATGTAAACATTTATTTTGTAGATGTTTTATTCAGAATTAAGTAACTTCATGCACTGAGCGACAACACAGAACAGTTACTTTGTCAGCATTTTTCAGTTCCTCTGTTCGATCTGGCACAAAGCTACTAAATCTTTAGTGTTCTGTTAGCTTGATGTGTGAATGGGATTTTACTCATACTAAATCTCTGTCTAACATTTTGAACATGTCTGCAGTTTCCTTTTAGGAAATCATTCTGATTCCTTGCTAAACCCATGAATCAACTCCTGTATCAAGTCTGGACAGTAGGGTGCTGTGAATCGATCCTGATATTAGCCCTGAGACGATGGTTTTAAGCCGTGAATCAACTCTCTGCTTGTCCGTGAGTCGATTGTGTGAACCATGAATCTCCCTGAAGCAAGAGCTCGACTGGCTGCCTCAGAGCCAAAACCTTCTTGTCCCAGTAAGCCAAGGCAAGAGTTATAGGACATGACAGAGAGCAGGAGAGAAAGGTATGAAGCGTTGAATATTTTGGCAGGTCGTCTGGAGGTGGAATGGATGATTCTGTTCACGTACGCTCCTCTCTCTTATCCCTCACTCCAAGCCTCATTCCCACTCTTGGCAGTCTCACCCTGGTCTGTCCGTCAGCATGTCGCTGTGTGCGATGGGTGGTGATAAACTTCGGTGGGTTTCCTCCATGCTCAGGCAATAAAACAGAATTAAAATATTAAATCTGTCCACCGACCCCCCTTGTAAATAAAGCCATAAATTACCACTCGTCTCATAAATGAAGGAGAGACATAAGATGGAGGTTTATGGTGAGGTGGTGCCGATGTGGCAGTTTTGCACCCTGATGGCCATTACTCCTTTCTACATATCTTTTTCATTTCTCCAGCAACACTTAGCAGACAAGAGCTTAACAGGTGAAGGTCATAGTTTTGTGTTGTATGCATTATTGATAGTCTGTGGAGAAGAGTTGCTTGTTTTCAATGCAGCTGTACGCTCTACGTACCATTTGGTATTAAAAGGTTAATTTAATATACTTTACTTATTTTTCTATAATAAATGTTAGGAAATGCTTTTATTAGACTTGTTCATGTTTTGCTGTTTTACACCATTGAATTATTGTGGACTTGATTTGCCTTTTTTTGCCACTGTTTAAATAAGTTTAAACAAAATAAATATTCATTTATATTCATGATTTTCACACAGAAATGAAGGCCTGGTACTAGAGCACAAATCCAATGTGGAATAAACATGCTCACTCACACACACAAACATACACTGTTGTGACTGCAACAGACAGCGTTTAAATGGAATTTGGCAAACAAAATCAGCTACAAATGCACAACAAATGGAGATGCGAAGGGGTGAGACACAAACACTTTCGCATACACACACATGCACACGCACAAACACACAAAGAACTGTTCATTTCTGGTTATTACTTTTGGTTTTATTTGCATATATATATATATATATATATATATATATATATTTATTTATTTATTATTCTAAAGTTAGTGATTAACAAAAAATAATCTAACTTTTCACAAAAATTTTAATGTATTTTGTATGTTTAAATATATATATATATATATATATATATTTAAACATACAAAATCGGTCTGTATATATATATATATATATATATATATATATATATATATATATATATATATATATATATATATATATATATATATATATATATATATACATATATATAGTTGTGATAGGAGCAATTGGCCACATCCAGGAAAATGAATGGATCTTTATGGCCCTGCTGGATATGGTCAAAACACATTATTTCTATAACTGTAATTCCTACATGTTTTCTTCAAACCAGCAGATGGCTGAAGATGGCCTCTAACGCCTGGATCAATATCCAGACACAACTAATATTTAAATTAGATCATCATTAAAGTAATTTTTTCAGAAACATATCCCCTAAAACACATACACATTCCCTAAAACACAGCATAAATGCATTGTTTAGAATTAAAAATAAATAAATAAGATATATCATTTGCATTAATTTTTTTATATTTTTTATACAATCACTCTGTAAAAGTGTGGGGTTTGAATGGAACCCAAATATCCTGAATCTAAAGGGGAAATGAGGACTGTATGAGGGTTAATATATTTAATTGAATATTACTGGGAGTTAAATCCATAATTAAGGAATGAAAAGAGAGTGGCACAGCTGTAAATCGAGTCTTATGGTAGCAGGTAAAATGAATGCAGAAAATATGCAGGGAAGTCCTGAAGGAAAACCTGATGGAGTCTAGACACCTGACACTTGGGAAATTATTTGTTTTGCAGCAAGACAGTCAGTTAAAGCCAAAGATACATTGAATTGGCTTTAAAACAATGTTAATGTTCAATTTTTGAAGTAAATTTGTGATGAGATTGTTCATGTGACCTTGAAGATGTACGTTATCTTTGTCCGTGTGAAAGTTTGTCTGTGCCCATGTTTACACTTTTGAATTGAAGTTTTTGTGAAAATATTAAGATACACAAACTCATACATATCCAAGATAAGGAAAACGTTTTATTAATTCCCCACTTGACATTTTTATTCATTATATCTGAATGTTATTTTTTTTAGTAAAAATGGTTTTGAAAAACAAAATGAAATGTATGAAACCAACATGAATTGCTTTTCTGAGAAATTAGCAAATTTTAAGATTTTCAAAAGATTTTACCTTGTCATCTCAGGCGTCTTTATTTGTCATTGACCCTAAATATGCACTCCCCCAGACACCATCGGCATTTCTGTAATGGAGATTTCTGTAAAGTGCACACTCTCTCTCTGTTTAGTATGCTTGATAGTGTGCCATTGGTGGCAGCACGGTGTCTCGTTCCTGTGAGACCAGCGGAGGGTGGCAGCTCCTCTAAATCTTCCCATCCGCTGTTGCTCCTGTCATCTTTCTCCCTCTCTTTCAGTTGCATCTCTCCTTCGAATCATTTACTCCCCAGCCTGCATCTCTCCTTCCGTCTTTCACTGACAATCTGTCCATCCTCTCTACCCCCCCCCCCACACACACACCACCCCCCCCCCCCATCTCTCTCTCTCTGGTTAATTAGAATAGGGGGAAGAGGCACACTTGAGTAAGCTCACTATCAGATGATTAATTGCTGGGGGTAGAGGGATGGAGCTGAGGGACTCGCTGCTAAAGAGAACACAAGGTTACTTATTCACACCCTCTCTCTCTTTCTCCCTCTCTCTGTCTCTTGCTCATTGAGTCTTTTTCAATGCATTTCATTATAGATTTATTTGTGGGGTTGTCGTCATAACAGCATTCACAACGCAATTAACAAGAGGGGTGTGTATGAGAATGATAAACTTGAGATCACTATATTATCGGGCTTTTCACACTGCGTTTAACCCCGGGTTATCGTCGTTCTAAACCCCGCTTTTAACCCTGGGTAAAGCAGCGTTTCACACTTGTAATTTAGATGTGGGGTTAGCACCGCTTTTGGGGTGCAAACTTGTACAGTGAAAAACGATGGGGTGTTGGAATGTTACAACTAGATGCTTAGCAATCGACAATCAATCGCGTGCCTTGTATTCACGTGCTTTGGGCATTCATAGAAACAACAGTCATTACTGCGTACATGATAGGAAAAATGTCAAACGGCGATGGAAAACGCGACAATTGGAGTGAAGAAGAGACCGTTCCATTCTTACCTTTATAGTTTGAAAAGTTCACCCAGAAAAAAACTTGATATAGCAATGTGCAATATGAATGAGGAGGCACAATACTAGCCTTTATTTAGACAGGTCACGTGGTGCTTTTGGCCAGTCAACACTGACACCGCAAATATGCAAATAAGGACTTTAACCCTGGGTTTAGGAATTGTGCAGTGTGAAACGGCAGTTTATGAATACCCAGGATTAACTGTTAACCCCGGGTATAGTGCTGTATAAGCAGCTCTTTTACCCGGGGGTAAAAACTGTGTTTAGAACGATGATAACCCAGGGTTAAGCAAAGCACACTTAACCCGGATTAACCCCTGGGTTATCTTTCGGGCGCAGTGTGAAAAGCCCAAAAGATAAACCAGGATTCTGTTTACCCGGTGTTTAGAATGACCCAGGGTTAACTATTTCAAGTGTGAAAAGCCCTTATGATTGCATAAAAGATGCAGAGCATTATGTGGTCATGTGACACTTGGTATTGATGTTGATTGTCATTATTGGAAAAAATACTTTGGATTCTCTTACGAGAGGGAACGAGTACTGCGTAATATCTTACACTATGGGGAAAACCTCTTTTCCACAAGATATTGAAGCCAAAAATTATCCTTAATTTTATATTAATGTAAAACGCTGTGCAGCAGCATGCAGACATAGGCAAGACAGCTTGCGTGCCTATTGGCTGACCTGCGGCAACAGCAGCAGCCTATCGAGAGCGGCCCTGCGTGACACCATATCCAATGGGAGCGATTCGCGCCCATTTCGTCACGTCCCGCCAGAAAGGGCGTGGCCTTATCCTATAAATATGCTCGACAGGCTGATACAAACTGGTTTTCATCGCCGAAGCGAACCAGAGCGTGTTGTAAGCACGGCAAGATACGCAGTACTCGTTCCCTATCTAGAGAGAACCGAGGTTACGTTAGTAACCGAGTACGTTCTCTTACGAGAGTATCTCTTGTACTGCGTAATATCTTACGCTATGGGGAACACAATGTAACACGCTGTGCGTACTGGGATCCGACACCAAAGTCCCAAGGGCAGTAGCCCGGGGCTCATATAGTGTATAATCACCATAGACTCACAGAGAGTCGGAGAAGAGAGGCTGCAAGCATCATTCCCCATGAAATAGCATCCTACAGGAGCTAGTTATGTAAACAGTATGTCACGAAGACAGGGTGAACGTGTTCAGCCTGAACTGGGTAACAGTACGGGTTATTCAACACCCATGGAGCTGTTCTATCGATCAGTGAGCGATGCACAAGCAAAACTCAGCATTCTGCGCCAGCGCAGCGGGGCAGATAGTACTGAATTCTAGACCGACAGCAGCTTGGCCTGTAAGGCAGGAACCTCTAGGTTATAAAACCTTATAAATGTAGACGGCGAGGCACAGCCTGCCGCCATACAGATATCTTGCAAGGAAATCCCGCTAGACCATGCCCACGACGAGGCCACGCCTCTCGTGGAGTGCGCTCTGACACCCAAAGGACACTGCAGGCCCTTAGAAGTGTAAGCCAGCCCTATGGCATCGACTATCCATCTGGATGGGCTCTGTTTTGATGCGGCCAGTCCCTTGGAGCGTCCGCCAAACAAAACGAAGAGCTGCTCGGTCTGTCTGAAGACAGACGAGCGGGACACATAAGCTCTCAGTGCCCTGACAGGGCAAAGGAGACTCGCATCCTCCTCCTCATGAACCGGGAGGGCGCACAGGGAAATAACCTGGGCCCTGAACGGTGTGTTGAGGGATTTGGGCACGTACCCGTGCCTTGGTTTGAGTATGACTTTTGAATCATTAGGCCCAAACTCCATACATGACACGCTTACTGAAAGCGCTTGTAAGTCCCCTATGCGCGTCACTGAAGCGAGAGCCATAAGAAACACCGTTTTGACAGACAGATGTTTCATGTCTGACAAATGGATTGGCTCGAATGGGGCACCTTTCATGGCTTCCAGAACCGTAGAAAGGTCCCACACCGGGACTGAAGGGGGTCTGGGAGGGTTCAGCCTCCGAGCTCCCCTGAGGAATTGCACGATCAGGTCGTTTTTCCCCAGTGACTGGCCAGACGTCGGTTTTGTAAACACCGCTATGGCCGCCACATACACTTTGAGCGTGGATGGGGTTCTGCCCTTATCCAGCAGCTCTTGAAGGAAGGAGAGTACCTCCGTAACCCCGCAGTCCACGGGTGAAAAGCCCTGAGCTTGACACCAGGCAGAGAACACAGACCATTTCGAGGAATAGAGCCGTCTAGTAGATGGGGCCCTAGCCTGCGTGATCGTGTTTAACACTCCCTCCGGGAGGTTAGCGGGTACCCGTTGATAGCCCATGCATGTAGGGACCATAGCTCCGGGCGAGGATGCCAAATCGAGCCTTTTGCCTGAGAGAGGAGGTCTTTCCTCAACGGTATAGGCCACGGGGCAGTGCTGGTCAGCTGCGCCAGGGCTGGGAACCAAATCTGGTTTGTCCAGAGCGGAGCCACGAGCAGCACTGGGCATCTGCTTTCCCTGATTCGTTGCAACACCTGAGGCAGGAGCGAGACAGGGGGAAAAGCATAGAGGGGGCGGCGGGGCCAGATGTGGGCCAGCGCATCCCTGCTTTTGGAGAAAAAGTTCGGACAGTAAGCGTTTTCTTGGGACGCGAACAGGTCCACCTGCGCTCTGCCGAATGTCTCCCACAGCAGTTGGATGCGCGGGTTGATCCAAAATGAGTGGGTGCCTGCAGTCACCCGCGGTTACGAGTCATCCAAAAATATTTTTAATGATATTCGGGTCGCGGTCGGTCGGGTCGTTTGAAATAAAGATTCCAATTAAACCTTTGCAATATAGCCTAGTACTAGACACAATTTTCTATGAAATACATGGGCCTACACTTTATTGGCTGAATAACTGGCACGAAGATGACGCACGAGCTCAGTATGCCTGTTCATGGTCAGTCAATAGCCGTGTGGTGTCCAAGTTTGTAAATAAAGACTAAATGGCAGCGTCTTATATATTTGTATAGCGATTTATTCAGGAGTGCCGTGAGGCATGATTTCGGCCTCTGTGCTCGTGCTGGCCAGTGGAAAAGCGGCTAATGGGTGAAGATGGCATGAAGACTGTACATTCGCGAGATGTACGTATGCACATTAGGCTACTCTATTTGTTCTGTGTTTTCTTTCAACAGTTTTCTTCAACAGTTAGGCTATGTTTATGTGGTATTTTTCATGTTTTCATCACGCAATCATGTTTTTGATGCGGTGGTGACCCGTTCACGTAACAACATGATGAGGGTGGCGGCGGTGCTGCCGATAAAGCACCTAAAAGCTGTCACAAAGAACCGGCAAAAGCAATGAATGATTATGAATATGTCAAATATAGCAAGGAGACATTTTAATTGTTTATTAGTAAAGATGAAGTTGACGTTGCTGCCTCGCGATCTTCGCAGTAGTGAATGCGCCAGAGAGAAATGCACATTTCATACAGATAGGCTAAGCAGAGAGAAGTCCATATATTTTTCAGGTCTGTGAAGTAGGCTACCTTATACGCCGAGTTTCGGTTAATTTATGAGACGTGCTCGCGCAGGCGCCTCCGTGTCGTGATCTATTGTCTGCTATATTTACTTCTTATTTATTAAATCCAGGCAAATGGTTGATGAAACATTGATTAAAATTAAGATACAATTAGTAGTAATCGAAATTCACTTTAAAGAAAGGCTTTGTGTCTTCTGTTTGAGGTCTCTGTGAAAGTTTTAAAACAGTCTTTTAGTGCAGCTTCAGAGCGGTCACGTCCATAAAGGAGAACTGTCACGTCCTTGCATTGTTTTTTCCTCATAAATGCGAACACGAAAAATAAAATAAAATGAATATTTTATGTTCTGTGGAGAGCCAACCCTTCTTCATCCGGTGGGTAGTATTACTTTTGATTTGCGCAGTGTAATAATAAAAATAGTAAAAATAGTTTGCCTCCTAAAAGTTAAATATTTGTTTTGTCACGCATGAATGCGTGTGTATTTCCCTCATATTAAATATAAAACGCATGTGTAGACTGATATTTTTCTAATGTCTGGACTCCTTTAAGGGGTAGCCTATGGATAAACAGACGTTTCAATATATTGGTATGCTATTAAATGCATTTTCTGAGAATTTATATTTCAAGTTTTGACTGCAAATGCCACGTCTATAACGCTGGAATTCCCCAATTTTAAATAATTTATCCTCAACTAGTTTTGTGGTGTAGGTCTACGTATTTTATAATGTTAACTTCAAAATTCAAATAATAATAATTTAAAGATTTAGTAGCATTGGATCTGGACGGGAAGGATAACTCTTGGAGGGGTGTGTCGCGATTCTGCAGGTTTGTGGATCTGAGTGTCGCGATTTCGGTTTCATATAGCATACAGCCTTAGAATGTTAAGTTCTACTACTGTAGCCTATATCTATTTTGGTGAAAGTAACTCAAAAGTAATACAGGATAATGTAACGCATTGCAATTCTGAGACAGTAATATTGTAAGTAATTACTTTTAAATAACAGTAACAAGTAATGTATTATGTATTACAGTTTGGAAGTAACTTGCACAACACTGACTACTTTAAAAAAAATGCGGGTCAGGAAGCGGGTCGGGTACAATATTTTCTTCTTTTTTTTTGCGGTCCGAGTTGCGGGCGGTTAGTTGAAAACGTCGGTCGGGTGCGGGTTGTTTATACATTGACCCGCGCATCACTGCCGTGCATGGCTGACGTCACTCAGCAGGCTTTTGAGGGTAGCGTCATCTGAGCGCGCTGTCCAGCAGAGGGCGGGCAGAGATGGGAAGCTACCGCTGCTTCCACTGGAGGAAGAGAAAGGTACCCTCTATCTTTCGCACCGTCCACAGTGGAGAATGCTGCAGAGACAGAGGTACGCATCCTGGCTGAGAAAGGGGCGTTCCAAGACTTCGCGACTTCCTCATGAAGCTCAGGAAGGAAAGGCGCGGGTCTTGACTGTGACGGGGCGTCGTCCTTCTTGAGGAAGCATCCGTCTAGCCAGTTGCGCGCGGGCTGCGCAGGAGCCTCCCAGTCGAGGCCGAGGTTTTCGACGGCTTGAGAGAGCAGACGCATCAGCTCAGATTCAATGCCGGCACGTCTCCCAGCAGGCTCGCGGGTAGCGGGGGGAGGTCCACAGAGCTCGCCCAATCCTCGCTGTCCGATGCCAGGATAGAACAGGCCTCGGCTACTTCGTCGAGCTCAATGGCGGAAACGGCGGCAGACGGCGGCTGTTGTCCATCGGTGAGCGACTCGAGCGATGCCGGCGAAGCAGGCGGGCGAACCGGCGAGCTTTGGCGGGCAGGAGAGAGCTCGGGGGCGCGCTGAGCACGGCGCTTCTTACGGCGCGGAACAACAGCGGACAGAAGTGTGGGCTCCGAGAAGGATGGCGAGTCCTCAGAGTCAGGAGCTCCGAGAAGGAGGCAAGTCCTCAGTCACCATAGACATCAGCTCACAGTGAGGGCATCCGCCGTCAGCGAGCGCAAGAGCCGCATGATCTTCACCCAGGCAGGAAACGCAGATCACATGGCAGTCCCCGTCGCTGAGTGGGGCTCGGCACGAGCCACAGGAAGAAGGCATCTTGAAAAAGACGCTAGCTCTTTTAGGAGTTTATAGAGAAGTGTGAGTTGCGACGGCGAACAAACACTCTCAGCAGAGGTAAAGGATATATACGCCGGAAAGCGTAGCAGGTACGGCGACTGAAGGCGACGAGGTGAAGGCCAGCGGCTTCAGGTTCAAGGGCTCGTCCCGCAGAAGGCTTGAGTCAACAGCGCGGCTTCTCACTCCAGATCCAGCGATGCGTTAGCTTCGCTGAAGAGATGAAAATCAGTTTGTATCAGCCTGTCGAGCATATTTATAGGATAAGGCCACGCCCTTTCTGGCGGGACGTGACGAAATGGGTGCGAATCGCTCCCATTGGATATGGTGTCACGCAGGGCCGCTCTCGATAGGCTGCTGCTGTTGCAGCAGGTCAGCCAATAGGCACGCAAGCTGTCTTGCCTATGTCTGCATGCTGCTGCACAGCGTTTTACATTAATACAAAATTAAGGATAATTTTTGGCTTCAATATCTCGTGGAAAAGAGGTTTTCCCCATAGCGTAAGATATTACGCAGTACTCATTCCCTCTCTAGAGAGAACCGAGGTTACGTTAGTAACCGAGTACGTTCTAAAAGGTGAAGTGTGTGTAATTCAGTGACTCAAGCACCAAACAAATTGCCATCTGGGCCGTCCATACCAACAGTGGCTCAACCAATAAACACTGGCTACCTGTTTTGAACAGTGGCAAACAGGTGGAGCATTGTTTGAAAATGGTTATTATTTTTTCAGTTATTTTTGGTGCCACTAGTATAGTGCAAAAAGTATTCACTTCTCTTAAAAAAAAATTGTTTGCTGACTTATGTATACGCTACCGTTAAAAAGTTTGGTGTTGGTAATATTCTTTTAATGTTTTTGAAAGAAGTCTCTTATGCTCACCAAAATAACTGTTTTTTTATTTGAATATGCTTACAAATTTAATTTATTCCAGTTAATATATGTTAAAGCTGATTTTTCAGCATCATTACTCCAGTATTCAGTGTCACATGATCCTTCAGAAATCATTCTAATATGCTTATTTGGTGCTCAAGAAACATTTCTTATTATCAGTGTTGAAAATGACTGCACTGCAAATTATTTTCGTGGAGATGTTTTTCATGTTTTTTTGAGGAATGTTAAGTTCAAAAGAACAGCATTTATTTGAAATCGATTTTTAAAGTCTTAATTGTCATTTTGATCAATGTATTAGTAGTGAGGCTGAGTTCATGTTGTGTGTTAATAACTATTCCTCTTGTGGACCTTAGTGCATGTCTTATTTCAAATCCACAACAGCCATTAACAAAAATATTTCCATCCTTTCATATTCCACACTAGCATTTCTCTGCCCATCTGCATTTTTCTCTTCTGGAAGGCAGATTGCTGTTATCTGTCCTTGACATTTCAGTCTCATTTTTTAAACCATTGTCTGTCTTTGTTGCACAATGTCTCAGTTTCTCCTTGTTTAGAAACTGTTTTGACTGATTTTTGGTCATTCATTTTCATGGGATGCATGCGCTGCCAGACTGCAATTATATAATAAAAATGTCTGCAAACACACTTAAAATTTGTCTTGACAAGCTGAAGAACACAAGCGAATACACTTTTCTCTGTTATTTCTCCTCATTTTCACTCTTGTACTTGAACTATTCGTTCCCACTCATCCTTTTGTTATAGTCTATTTCTTCAGGTTTTCATACATTTTTTTTTGTGCAGGACTCTTCTGTCCCTCTCTCCGTCATCGTTATTCCCCTCCCCATCTCTCTCTCTTTATAATTTGATGGATGATCTGTGTGTAGGAGGATATTCTGGCTGTAATAGACAGGCATGGGCAGCTAAATGTTAAGGGCCTCATAAAACGTGCTCGGCTTCCCCCAATGCTCTCCTATCCTTTAACCCGCTCATTGCGTCCCACCATAACTCGTTTTCTCAATTTCTGTTTCTGTTTCTCCTCCTCCTCATCTCTCTTTTGCCTGTTCCTCCTCCTCCTCATCTCTCTTTTGCCTGTTCCCCTTTTCACCCTGACTTTTGGGTGTGAATGTGCAGTGCAGATGATATCGATTGTCATTATGTGTATGAAATACAGTCTGAGACTACTAGTGAAGATGCTTGTGTTTTGAATTGAGTAAATTTGAATTTACCACTAATTTATTTTGTGTTTACAAATTATATAATCAGCACAAAAATCTGAGTGAAAAGTTGAATTGAAATATGAATTTTAATTTCAGGTGTAAAACCTGATGAACATGAATATTTGATGAATGTTTCATATGATCAGTGTCACAATGTCAGGGAACACCAGACTCTGAGACAGAGATTAGGTTGAACCCAAACAGGGTATTGACAGTGATGAATTAAACAGAAAGCAGGTGAGTAATGGCACAGTCAGAATAATGATGAGCCAATGAATATGAAATAACTGAGTCTTTTTCCTTTATTCAGGGTGACAGCGAAGCAATGATGACTGGAGCGTGATAGTGCAGAGAACACATACCTCTTAACAGGAGTATGGTGAGTAGACAGGGAAATATAATATTCCAAAGAGTAGCTTACAGAAGATTGCTGGAGTAGCACAGGGAGATTCCTAGGGATTCACTAGGAGATCCTCGGAGTATCACATGAAGATCCAATAGGTTAGTAGTGCTGGTAAGCCTGTCCAGAGTCTCGTCCCGTCCAGAGTCTTCTGTTTCCGAGCCTGTATCTGAATCTGTTCCCGAGCCTGTATCTGAATCTGTTCCAGAGCCTGTATCTGAATCTGTCCCTGAGCCTGAGTCTTCTCTCCCTGAGCCTGAATCTTCTCTTCCTGAGCCTGAATCTTCTGTCCCTGAGCCTGAATCTGAGCCCGAGCCTGCTCCCGAGCTCAAGCCCGAGCCTGCTCCTTAGCCCGAGTCTGTTCCCAAGCCGGAATCTGTTCCAGAACCTGAGCCGGTTCCTGAACTCCCACCCAGCCTCCCTCTCCCACCTACTCGCATCTACCACTTCTCAACCCTTCTTCCGCCACTGCCTGTCAGCCGCTCAGCTCCTCAAACCACCTTTGCAGAGGTGGGGTTGCCGTGGGTTTGCCAGCCTGCAGCTCCAGCCTGGTCGGTGGATCCCCGGTCTCCGCCTCCAACCTCCGCAACCAGGACTCTACCTCGGCCCTTCGATCCATCAGCTCAACCTGGGCTCCTACCTCCCTCAGCTCCACCATGGCCCCTCAGTTTACCAGTTTTGCCAGGCTCCCTCATCCCCCCGGATCCACCTTGGTCGCTCGTTGACCTACCCTCGCTTCTGGACAGCACTTCTCTGGCTACGCTTCGTCCCCCTGGCTCCATTGGACTCCTTAATCCCTTCTGTTCCTCCTTGGTCCTCTCTCCCTCTGTCTCCACCGTGCCCTTCTGTGCCCCTGCCTGCACCTCAGTCGCCAGAGATGGTGGCTTCGCCATGTCCCGCCGGATCCTCGGCATCGTCTGGGCTCGTCGGCTCTTCGGCTCCACCCTGGTCACCTCTCCCACCTGCTCCACCCCCGTCAGTCGGCCCCCTGCAGTTGTCAGCCCTGCCTCCTCCATGGCTCCTCTCTCCGTCGTCTCCGCCCTGGCCGCCTGCACAGCCTGTTCCGCCCTGGCTGCCTGCCTTACTCATGAGTCTCCTCCCTCCCTCCGCAGTTGGCCTATCTACGGCGCGAGGACGCGCCTACCGGTAGGAGGGAGTACTGTCACGTGTCAGTGTTTGTTTGTATTTTCATTAGTCATTTGTGTTCCTTTGTTCTGCTTTCCCGCCACTCATTTGTTTCCATAGTAACCCTCATCATTTCATCTGTCTCACCTGTTACCTTGTTAGTCTTGTCAGCTGTGTCTTGTTCTGCTTTCCCGCCACTCATTTGTTTCCATAGTAACCCTCATCATTTCATCTGTCTCACCTGTTACCTTGTTAGTCTTGTCAGCTGTGTCTCGTTTCCCTGACCTGTTTCCCTATGTATTTAAGCCCTGTGTGTTGCCTTGTTCATTGTCCGACCTCCGTCCTACTAAGTGTGTGTGAACCTTCTGCCTGTCTGTACCTGTTAGTATTATTATATTGTTAGTAAACATTTGCATTGGAACTTTGGACTCCTCATCTTCTTCTGCCTGCACCACACCGTGACAGCTAGCATGTGTGAAAGTATTTAAAACAAGGGTGTTACAACTAGCCCCGCGTTAGGTTGTGCCCCGCTCTCCCCTACTCTTATATTCATTCCTTCGTCGTGCACATTCTCTAAAGATCAACCGTTACACATTGACATGGTGAAGAAAATAATAAACATATTACACATTACATACATATATGTTATATCAATATTAATAAAGGTTATTATAAATATTAATTAGTAATATTAATTCATAAACATATTAATTTATATCAGAGCATTATATTATTTTTATAATATTAATACATAATATTTTATCTCGATTTTAAACTTTAAAAATTTATAATTTTAAGTAACAGAGAAATGCAAAATATATGGAAGCTGTGTGCTGTCAAAATCTGTGTGTGTGCATGTGCATGCGGAGGAGTGCATTATTTGATGTGAATCAGTGATCTCACTATTAATCCTTCAAACCGGAGTGTTTCTGTTTCAGATCACCAGTCTGTGAGTGTATAAAGGATTTACAATGCATGAGCTCTGCTGTGTGTGTGTGTTTGTGTGTGTGTTTGTGTGTGTGTGTGTGTGTGTGTGTGTGTGTGTGTGTGTGTGGAGTCTAAATGGGTGTATGCTTCATAACACTCAACCCTTCTTCACCTCTTTCTCTTATCCATCTTCTTCCTCTCTACTCTGTTATTTTTCCTTTTTGCATTTCTCTCTAACATCTTTTGTTACCTTCAGTTTGTTTTGTTTTTAAATCGGTTACTCTTTACTTTGATAGTCCGCTTTAGACATTCTACTATGTAACTTTGCAATTACATATCAACTAACTCTCAATAATTTGCAGCTACATGTCAACTAACTGTCATTAGAGTATCACTACTGTTACATTCCGGTCTTATTTTGATTTCCTGTTCCCATTGTTCCTGTGGTTCACTTCCTGTGTTTGCCTTGTTCCCTTAGCTCCTTTGTTTGTTTCCATAGTTTGTTTGTTGCCATAGTGATTAATTACCCGCACCTGTCCCTTATTAGCTCTTGTCATCTTGAGTATACAGTGTACGCCAGTGTCTCAGTATAGTCTGCTGATGGTCATTGTCTTTGCATGTTTGTTAAACTGTTGCATTTTTGTACCCTGTGTGTGTGTGTGTGTGTGTGTGTGTGTGTGTGTGTGTGTGTGTGTGTATGTGTATGTGTGTGTCCTCTGATGCCAGCAGCCAATCACATCACTGGAATGGCCAAATTGCAATCTCCTCCTCATCGGAAAATAGCAATCACAATATAATTAGCTCCTTTGTTTGTTTCCATAGTTTGCTTGTTGCCACAGTGATTAATTACCCGCACCTGTCCCTTGTAAGCTCTTTTCATCTTGAGTATACAGTGTACGCCAGTGTCTCAGTATAGTCTGCTGATGGTCATTGTCTTTGCATGTTTGTTAAACTGTTGCATTTTTGTACCCTATCTGATTATGCTGATAATTTATACCCATTCCTTGTTTTCCATTTTGTTCCTGCTCCCTGTTTTGTATTATCTTTGTTTGTGTTTTGAATACATTTTTGCTGCATTTAAATTCTTGACTATCCTCTTCCCTGCCACAGTGTAACAGATAGATTGTTAGGCTAGGGTTAGTAGAAGTTGACATGTACTTGCAAAGTTACTTACAGTCAATAGGATGTCTGATGGGGGACTGTGGTGTTCATGAGTGAATTATATTGTGACTGCTATTTTCCGATGAGGAGGAGATTGCAATTTGGCCATTCCAGTGATGTGATTGGCTGCTGGCATCAGAGGACACACACATACACATACACACACACACACACACACACACACACACACACACACACACACACACACACACACACACACACACACACACACACAGAATTATTTTTCTGAATAATTATGAAATAGATAGTGTGTAATTTACATCGGTTTTAAGGTTTCCAAACATACCGGTAGTTATGAATGGATATGAATGTATCATTGTGATCTCTCTTGGCTCCACCCACTACTGCTGCATTCAGAGGTCCTGAGGAATTTTGGCAGTCACAGACCAATCACAGACCAGTCTCTGGATGGGTGAGGGCATGTGGACCAATGATAAGTCCTTCCTTATCTTTATCTGATGGCGTTGGACAGTTTATTTGTGTTAGTTCACAAAGATCCAATCAATATATTGCAAACTTTTGTCCACTTTTGAGAGGGGCCCGGCCATAATCTGGGCCCTGGAATGCGCAGTTCACCACATGAAGTGTTAGCTTTAAATCTTATTGGATCAAGTGGCAAGTCTAGGTTTTCCACTACTGTCTTCATTTCTCTGTGGTTCTATTTTACTTGATCCTCCACGTCGGATGCGACACTTCACACATAATACTTCAATAATGGCTGCATGCTTAAATGCTGATGCTGATAAGAGCTGTGACTCATGGGATTGTGTATGTTGAGGGTGGAGGAATGGAGGGATGAAGCAGGTTTGATTTAGTGAGTTACAAAAAACGGCTCATATTATGTGTATTGTATGACCATTATATACCTTTCCGGTGCCTTCTTTGACTTTAAAGTAAAAATACATCAACATATGTGACATTTTTACATGTTTTATCATTATTCTCACTAAATTATATGGTTTAGTCACCAAAACTAGAGATAATGAAGGGTGAAAAAGTAATTATTAATGTATGAATAGCCTTTTGTTCTTCACCATTTTTCATTAGAACAAAGTTTCTATTGCTTGTTTGACTTTTATATTAAATGTGTTATTATAATGATATATATCATCTACCTAAAACCCCAATAAAGTATCTTGTCTCCTTCTCTGTTTCAACGGTGTGTCAACATTACCTGACTTAATTTGAAGCATTAACACTTTAAACCCCATTTCTTGCAAACTGCTCTCAGACCCCTGAAAGGAAGTGGGTGTGAAAACACCTTTAATGTGCTCTTTGATTCTTTCCCTCTGTCTTTCTGTCCTAAATGTTCTCTGTTTCTCTCATTCACGTGCATCTTTTCTCATCCATGTGATTTCACACCTTCACATGAAGCCTATGACAACTCACCTTATTCTCAAAATGAGTCATGTCACTTTGAGAGATTGTCAAGACATCTTGATACACGCTGACATCACACAGCTCGGCATGTGCTGCAGTTTTCTGTGCCTGTCACAAGTGGTCAACCAAAATTTGTGCGGTCGAACATGTTGGTTTCTAATGGCTTCATTAGATGCTACAAAGGTACTTGTCATAACTTTACATATTTTTGTATGCACCTTCATATCATTCTTTTTTTATCATTCTTGCACAGCATTGTGTTTATTAAGATGGAGCCGGTCCTGCATTCCATGGTATCATATGACATCTTGTTTATTAGGAAGGAGGACCAACAGAGGGAATTAATGGGGAAAGACTGGAGAGATAAGACGAGGAGTGTTTTACTTGAGGGATTTTGATGGTCGCCCATTAAAGAGTAGGAAAAATGGTGAGGGAGGACGGAATGTGCAGAGTGAGAGAAAATGAAGATTGATTGAGGGATGCAGAAGGATGAGGAGGAGGAGGAGGAGGGTAGAGAAAGACAGAACGGAAGCTGAGTCTGCGTTTTGAAGCAGCTATGAGGGAGATAATTGAGGGCCCTACTGTGTGGGTTAGTAATCAAATAAATGCGGGAAGTTTGCTTAAGTCATAAAAAGCACAAAAAGACACTTTTTCATTTCTTTATCCATTCCTTTCTATTGTCTTTTGTTTTGTCCTGACATTTTTGTTCTGTTCCTAAACTACAGAGACAGTATTTGTCATGGGCATGATCCAGATGCGACGGCAACAAGGTAAGCAACTTAATTATCCTGCTTTCTAAGACACTTCATTTATTGCATGCATCCTTTGTAGAGAAAGAAATCCCATTATGCACTGTGACAAGCTCAGTGAAAAAATAAGTCCAAAATGACAGATGAGGCAAGAGAAATGTCGATTATAAATTAACTTGCATTTCATTCAATACTTAAAACTATTGAAGAACAAACAGTTCAGTGTAATTAAAAATGGATTATTTTACCCAATATGTGTGTGATATATTTTATGCTTATTAGAGTATTTTGCCAATAGCTTAGCAACATGCTAATGTCAAACTCTCTTAAAATCAATTATGAGTCGAGTGTCCGGAGTGTGGCTTGCTATTTGTGCTGAGTTGCTGCGTATGCAGTCTGTTCCAAATCAGGCACTTATGAGGTTAGGGTGCTGCCTGTGTAGGCAGCAAGGCAGCTTTCTGACTTTTGGAACAGTGCCTGTCTGTCCATCTCATTTGTTTGCGTAGTCAGCATTGTATGTATTGACATCTTTTGAAATGTAACCATGTTTGTGAATTATTTATATATTGGTACCACTTTATTTTACAGTCCTGTTTCACATATTCATGCTGTGTACTTATTGGAGTAATAATCATAATCAGAATTTGCTTTATTCGCTAAGTGTGCGCAAACACAAGGAATTTGTTGTGGTTTTTGAACTTTTGAATGAAAGTGTATATATACTATGTATATGTATGTATCTTATCTCTGACTTTACTGTACATATACAGTCAGTGTGTTCATATCAGTAGCAGTCCTATCCATCAGTACACACACATACAGTAGAGAAAGACAGCGTTGAGTGAGAGAGACATGAGTGGAGGAAGTGGTGGCCTGAGGAACTGTCACATGTCTCTCTGAAGGACGGCTTCCCAATAAATGTCACTTCCAATCAGGCAGTGAGGCTGTCACTGTTTCTGACTATTACCCAAATTATGCCGCTTTATTTCATAAAAGAGAGAGATATAGAGAGAAAGGAACAAAAGAGAGGTAAATAAAAATACGGTGTCCTGAGGAGGGTGGGGGAAAATAGCACAAAAGAAACAGAATGTGGCTGACAGATAGAAGAGGATGAGAGGAAGAAAGAAGTGTCACTGTGAATGTGTAGTCTTTCTACAGATGTTTATTCAAAGAGACACTGAGCTTACTAGATGGAGAGATGGATGGATTGATGATAAAAAATATGATCATATAAATGATATAGATAGAGGGATGAGGAGGGATCCTCTTAGTAATTATTTCCTTCTTTTTCAATCTAATAAATTACTTTTCTTTCCTGTTTTTGACTATCTTCCTTCCCTCCCTCCCTCCCTCCCTTTCTTCTGTCTTCCTTCCTTCTCTCCCTCCCTCTCTTCCATCATTTTGTTCTTTATTTTATTCGTTAGTTAATTTCATCCATTTGTTTGTTCGGTCTTTCTGGCATTTTGTTATCTGAAATTCAATTATTCATTCTCTATGTTGTATGTTATTTTTCTTTTTTTTTTCTTTCTTTCTTTCTTTCTTTCTTTCTTTCTTTCTTTCTTTCTTTCTTTCTTTCTTTCTTTCTTTCTTTCTTTCATCAAGTATTCATAAAACTGATCTTTCTGGATGATTTCTGGAGGTTCATGTTATCATGTTTAAACAGATAATTAAAATTGTACTCATATTTTACAATATTACTATTTTTAGTGTATTTTTGATCAAATAAATGCAGGCTTAGTGAGCATATGAGACTTCTTTCAGAAAACATCATACAAGTCTTACCAACCCCAAACTTTTGAACTATAGTGCAGTTTTTCTCTTCCTGCCATTCTTAGGGAAGCCTGTACAACATACTGAGGCTCCATACAGAGTGATTCACTTACTTACAAACATTCATTGATTGTAGAGTGGGTATATACCCCGTCACACAAACCACACCTATAAATAAACACATTTTCAATAGAAATCCTTTCACTCAGATACAAAATTCCTTGTATCTCTCTTTACACACACACACACACACACACACACACACACACACACACACACACACACACACACACACACACACACACACACACACCTAGGCTTCTTTTAGTCGAGTGAATAATTACTTTGCCAAAGGGCACCGCTATGATCCCTGGCTGGTATTTAAAGTCCCGTCAGTGAATTTAAATCACTTCCTCTGATTCACTGCACCTCACTCTGAAGTGGAGATGTCCTTTACAGCTGCCCCACAGAGAGAGAGAGAGAGAGAGAGAGATCTCTCTACTGCTGTCACAATGATCGACTCGCAATGCCTCTTTTAGCTTTGTATGTCTGAAGGCATGTAGGTGTGTGGTATGAGATTGCAGTGCTATCATAGGTTCTGTCTAAAAGAATGTAAAGCTAGGTGCGTATAAAGGTGGATTGCTTTAAAATAGGGAATTCTGCATCAGGAAACACCTTTCAAAGTAGATCATTCCAAACATAAATTGTTATCGGATGAACTAAATTAACATTACCTGTGATCACACATTCTAAATTAAATTGGCAAGTTGTTACTTTGCTTGGCAGCCATAAAGAGCAGACAGTTATGCTAATGAACTATTACTTAGTGGGGAAAATGTATTGCTGGAGTTCCATAATAAATATGCCATGAGATTCTGTGAGTTACAATGATTTTACCACTAAGGGAGTTTTAGGCACTCCAATGTGAATCATGTCCCAAGAAACACCCATTACCAGTTGCAAAATCACTGTAATAGCCTCTCATTGCTCATTGTTTTGTTTAAGTATCAGTTTTCATTTGTCTTTTCAGCATCTGGATGTAGACCAAAACAAGCCCTTAATTATTTTAAAGTTTCTGAGTTGGATGCAGGAATTGTTCAAGGCTTTGTTATGTGTTTGGTTGGCTTCCTCTGTAGTCTCTGGAGGAGATTTTGTCAAGCCAGATCATTAAAAACAGTCATTGATTCAAGGTGAAAGGTAGTGTAGTAACACTGTAGAGGCAAACACACATTTGTTGTAAGAAAAAAAGAGAATGAAACCTTTGAGGAGTCAGTCCGAAATTATCTCTCAAATCTTAATCTACGTTTCTACTGATAGTCAAGTGTTTTTTCTTTTAAAAAAAAATCTAATGCAATATCTAGAAACCTAGGTCTTATGGCCAATATAATGGTAATAAATAGATAAGACAGTCTAATGAGATTATTATTGTACACATTATTTCCTCAAAATTCTAAAAAGTATTTTAAAACACAAATTATTAATGAAGATGTTAGAAGAAACTAATTTTATTTAATCAAAAGATGTTGCTGTTCCAAACATCTGTAAAAAGAAAATGGTTACAAGTCTTTGACAACAAAATTAAAATCTTCATTATTATAATTTGATTCATCTTATTACAACCATTGTGAGATCGAGTTTTCAGAGCAATGGTAAATTGTTCTCACATTGTATAATCCGGCCATTAATTTAATTTGCAAGGTCTGTGGGAGATTATTCTAATTAAATTAGAATGATTAGTTTATTCATGTCATCTTATTCTGGCCCCTGGGGCTGGTTTTCTTCTTTTACTCCTATCAGCCTCACAGATGCTCTTTAATGTTTTTTGTTTTTTTTACTCCACATCTCTGTCTCACGCTCACGATCAGGTATTTGGTTTTCCTCTCCTTCCATTTCGCTTTCTGGCCAGCTAAAACATAGCCTTTTGGTTTCTCTCTCTCTCTCTCTCTCTCTCTCTCTCTCTCTCTCTCTTTCTTTCTCTCCATCTTCCAGTATGTGTTTGAGTAAATATTGAGTATTGAGGAAGGGTTTTGAGAAGCTGTTGGATTGTGTGCTAGTGACTTTATCTTTGTGAGCCCCGGCTGTGCTAATCTCTGTTGTTGAGCGTCGTTGCGGTCTGGAAATGCTATTAAAATGCCTATACATGGAAACACTTCCAATGTGTTTGTGTGCAAGATTTCTGTCTGCTGACAGTTCTGAGACAACATGTTGTTACTGAAAGAACAAGACAGAAAAAATATATTCATACATATTTGAATTTGATGAGCAGAGCTATGCTAATGACTAGCCTCTGGACTCTTTTGGTTTCCAGGTAACTGTGCTCTCCTAATTGGTTTTCATAGACATGGAGGTCTTCGTCGTCCTACTCATCCTCTTTCTTGCTCACTCTCTCTGTCTTTCTTTTCTCCTGCATTGGACTGCTTTTCATTTGATGCCTTTTTTCGTTGAGTATTCGAGAAGCTTTTTGTGGATTTTTCAGGTTGGATCTTTAACTAGAGAGAGCACATCAATATTGATGATACGTTCTGAAAATCAGGCCAACAGCTCATGGCAAAGGAAAAATAGCACTCAGCCCAACACTGCTGGATTCTGCGTTCTTGTGGCCCCCTGGTATTTCCAGATTTGTCAACCTATTCCACCATATCACAGTTCATAAACAAGAGGGCATTTGTGGAATAATGTGTATTACCACAGGAAATAATCTCCCAGATTATTGACACATCCATCCAAACCGTAAGATTCTTAAGATTTGAAAGCAGAAATGTGAAGCTTGTACTGTATATTTGTACAAGCAGCATTAATGAATTATTCATTAAAAGCATTTTATTATTTGTATTTATTATTTTATTATTTAAGTCAAACTTTTTCATTTGGCAGCACTTTTCAATTATCTTGGTGGATGAAAATTTTGGTTATTTGTTACCAAATGCAAAGTGAAGCTCCACACATTCAAGGTCAGAAAGCGACTCATGCCAACATGCATAATATTAGTTATTCAAACTGTGTATTTTAATGTATAGTGACTTACTTTAATTGAGATTTATTTATTTATTTTGCTTTTTTTGCCATTTTTATGCACCTTTTTTATTGAGTTTTTTCTTACTGTTAAATTAGTTTGCACCTTTTTATTTTGCAACTGATTTATAGAGCTTTTGACCTGAAAGATTCCTTTAGGCAGTTTACATAGCGTCTATAATCATCCTCTGTATGGCGTTCTCAACACATAGTCCCAGCCAGCAAATGTGTGCATCATAACCTGTACTAATTATTCAGTTTGGCTTCATGCTGTTTCCAGATGAACTTCAAAATCATATAAGGCCTGGTACATTACTCCAGTGGCACGGCAGACAGCTTTTTTTTTAAAAACTATAAAACTTATCTGGTTTGCTCAAGTATATTATTTGTTTGATGATATATTTGGAATGAATATGTTGCATGCAAAAAACGTATTACATCAAATTATGTTTATATACATTATACGGAAGCCCTAAGAGGCTATGCATTATTCTCTTTTTTTTTTCTTTCTTGTGATCACAGTATAACAAAAGTTGTTTACTCGTGATTTTTCATGATTTTCTCCCAATTTGTCTGGATGGTCACAAACCACATCACAGTCTTTTGAGTTGACTGGCAGTAAAACTGACCACATATTTACTATAGTGTTTAAGATAATAAAGTCTCCTTCTCAAGTGTCAGACACCAAATTTGAACTGATTTATCACTGAAAGACATGGAGCAGCTTTTATATTGCACTAAGAAATGCCTTTTGTGACCTCCAGAACAAGATACAACAAGATTGTGAAGAATAACAACTTTAGGTCGAATTCACAAGAACATTTTTGCTGAGATCTGGAGAAAACAACTGATGTGGAGGTCACAAAATAATAATAAGAAGACAGAAACAAATAATAAAGCATACATTTGCTCTCATTATCAGATGCATATTCATTTAATACTACAGGCCAACATTTAAGTGACTGTAGGCCATGACATGATCCTACAGGCTTATGCAAAAGGCAATAACCAAAGCTAATGGTCTGATATTCTGTCATTTTTTTTCATTGGGTACATTTTCAGAAATATTTCAATTATGTTCAATAACCCCCCCCCCCCCCTAATTTGTATTGCCCTTGTACTCCTGCCCACTTTAATGTGTTTATATGTTTCCCTCTTATCTTTCCCTCTTTTTGTAATTTTCTTATGCTTTTCTCTCTGTTATGTTCTCCCATGCTGTCTGATGTGTTGTGGGGCGCCACCGCTGGTTTGTTTTGAATTATGTTATTAACGTTGGGTTGAGCGGGAGCTCACAGCCGAAATTAGAGCGGTTTCATCACTCTCTCCAAGGTTATCCTCAGGCAGGCTGTGCAAGAGGCCGGATTGGGAGATGAGAGGAAAGAGAGAAAAAGTGAAGAGAGCGGAGGGTGGTTAGGGACGTGAAATAACATATATAAAGACAAAGAGAACAAAAGGGTGAACGGAAGTTGCTGTCAGATACGACATTGTAATCAATCTGCTTAATGACGACATAATTCAAGCTCATTTGCATGTTATGGAATGTCAGGTTTAATTGTGATTCTGGACAGATTTAATGCCAATTATGTCCACATTTTCAGAGAGAAAGGAATGAACGAAAGTGAGAAGACGACATTTTGAGTTCACGGTGACACTATTTAAGTGCACTTTATTGTATAGTTACACCGTTTCAGTAATTCTGTCACCTTTTTGTCTTTCTCTCATTCCATCTCTTTCTCCGTGTCCCTGAGGAATATTGCCTCCTGTTTTTCCCGCTTCTTGCCATGGGCACTGAAAACAAGTATGCAAATAGAGTGATAACATAGACTTTCATGTCGTATTCATGTCATCCCCTCTGTCAATCAGCAGTCAAAACAAGATGAGACCTGAGACTACAGTCACTTTAGCCCTCTGAACTCAGTGCTTTCCTTCTAATTTATTCAGTTTTTTTTTTGTCAGATGTCAGAAAACCACAATAAATGCCACCATTGTCATCCATACACTATATGACACACACGTAAAATAAACAATGTAAAAATAGAGAAATAAACAGCAAACCTCAAATGAACCAGAGAAAAGTCCACTGTATGTCTGACATGTAATACAGCTTCATCCAGTCCCCGGGAGTTGGATTATTGTATATATCTGAATTCATATATAATTCTCATATATATATTTATAAATATTCATTTATTTCTCTCTATATATATATATATGCAGTATAATGTCTGTTCAGTACATTTTGTACCACATTTCATTACACAATTTCTTGCTTACAGAGTCTGCTAGCTCAGTTCTGGTTCTACGGATTGACCAGGTGTCCGTTGCTCCGTCCAAGCCCGACAGGCCAGCCAAGGAGCCTGTCGCTATGACAACTGAAGAGTTCCTCCACTTCAACTTTTATCCTTGCCTTGGCAACGCCCAGCAGTGCGTGACAGTGTAGTCTTCTTATCCCTCTTCTGCAGTCAGAGGGAGATTCTGAGTTGTTTTGGCGGCATTTCCCTTGGATATAATGGTATCTATTCCTGTAGGGGGCTGCGTTTTGTATGGGTAACAGATTTGCAGCCAGCTTTGTGGGCAAGTAGCATTCAAAGTGGGACTATAACATGAAAGCAAGTTGAAGCAAATTAAAATTGATTTCTAAACGGTATGTTTTTGTGCAGCACTGTTGTGCTCATGTTCAGCGGTTTAATATAGACACACAATAGTCAGCGAACTCTCGTACGAGAGCACCAGGGGAACACTTAATGTTCTGTTGTTATCTGTGAGTGTCGTATAAGTAGGGATCTAAAGTATCCTGTGACCATGAGAAGAGTGAAGGGAACCACTAGGGGTTTGCTGAAGATGTTTCTTGACTGAAAGAGAGAGAGAGAAAGAAAGAGAGAAGGAAAATAGAGAAGGAAAAAAGACTGAATGTGAGGAAGTGAAAAAAGGATGGAAGGAAGAAAGAAAGAACAAAAGAAAGAAGGGATGGAAAAGGAAGCAAACAAATGAAGGGAATAAACAAAAAAGAGAGCAAAAGAAAACAAAAGAAGAAATATAGAAAAGAAACTGAAAGAAGGAAAGAGAGAAAAAAGGATGGAAGGATGAAAAATAAAATGAAAGTAAGTGAACAAAGAAAAGTAGCCTACTGTAACAAAAGATTGAACAAAAGAACAAATTAATGTGACAAATATTAAAGAGCAAACAAAAGGAAAAGAATGACTGAAAATTAACTAATGAGTGAGAAACAATAAATGAAACAAACGAAATGAAGTTGAACGACTGAAAGAGAACAAAAAGAACGAATGAAAAGAAACAAGAAAGAACGCACGAAAGAGTAAGACTGAAAGCATCGAAAATGAATGAAACAAACAATGAAGTTGAATGATTGAAAAAGAACGAGCAAAAAAAGAACTAATGAAAAAAAAGAGAATGAAAGATTCCTGCAAGTGAGCGATTATACCATTACGTGAGCATCTCTCTCTCTCTCTCTCTCTCTCTCTCTCTCTCTCTCTCTCTCTGTGTGTGTGTGTGTGTGTGTGTGTGTGTGTGTGTGTGTGTGTGTGAGTGTGCGCGTGCACTTCTGTGCAGGCGGTAGTGTATTTAAGCTGCAGGAGATTAGGAAGCTCAGTCCAGACCAGCGCCTGAGGGAGAAGCAAGAGCCCCAGCACTCAGTTCACCAGCAGGGCAGGCGAGACATGCTGCACTGGGCACAGAGGTGTTTTATTTTCACATGTGTCTGTTTTGAGAATTAGACTGAGGCAAATTTCATATGACCAGACTGGCCAAACATTTTGACATTGTTGCATATTTAGGAAGCAACAGAGACAGATCAAAGCCACAGATTTCCACCAAGACAGTTTGAGTGCCGGTTCAGAGCCAGAGCCTAGTTTCAAATCAGTTCTTTGTCTTTCGACACCCAAAGCACCAGCTCTGAACCAGGAAATATGGTTTCTAAGTAGCACCAAAACATTGCTGGTCTAGAAGTAAGAACCGCTTGCGTCAGGGGCTGGGGGCGGGGTTACTGTGATCAACAAGACGAACAGAAACTTGTGACTGCCATTTTTAAATAGCAGCTAATCGAGCTAATAGCAGCTTGATTGTAATCTCCATCTATGCAAGTTACGGCGAGCTGCATGAACGCATTGGATTCGCCGTGTTTGGATGTCGACGTAGGTTCGCAAAGCCATGAGCATCAATAGTAACGCAACGACCGCCATTGTTGATGGAAGGCTTGTTCGAGATGCATCGGGGCGGTGCGGACCGATTGGAGTGCTGCAGGTGTGTTTGGAGAGCATACGACTCCTTGTGCTTTTGTATCGCTCTCGCAGTGCTTTGATGTAATGCGTCGATTGGTCTGCGAGAAGCCGATGCATCTCGAACAAGCCTGGTGTGTTTGGCGCTGCCGCGCAACATGAGATTTATACAGTGATACAAGATCTGGATCTGTGGTGGCTCTCTGGTCTGTGGAAAGGCAAACCGGTTCTTAGAAGGATCGTCAGTCGAACCAACTCCAAACTGACAAAAGCTCTGGCTCTGTACTAGCACCAGGTTCATGCTGGTGGAAAAGGGGTAACAGTCTGGATCAAATGTTCAATTACACAGATCAGACAGGCCTGTTGGAGTCACAGGTGACTCTTCTTCTACATGCTTTAGCAATTACAGGGTACAAAAAACACTGAGAAGGAATTGCAGCATGGTTTAAGTCAGATTGTAAGAATGATAGTCAGATGTAAGTGATGTATAATCAAACCATCTACTAAGTTTAATGTCTTATAACAAGCATCATAAGCTTGTCTTTGATGTCTAAAGTTTTTGTTCAACTTCATGCGTGTTTTTTTATGTATCGTTTTACCAGCTTGTATATGATGCTACAAGTTTTATGATGACCTGCTGTTGATATTGTCTGGTAATTTCGGACCTCTAAAATTTCTTTGTAAAACAATAAATTTCAGAATAGACGGAGATAAATAGTATGTCTTTTAAGAACATGGTTAAACTGATCTATCCAGCAGGATATTTCCGTCTTTGTAACTCTCTAAATTGCGTGGAAACCCACAGGGATATATTCACCATACTGAATTTAACTTCAGGCAAAGACTTTTTCTTCCCTTCGTGGGCTCATAAAAAGCTTCTTCCCCCCAACTCTCTCGGTGAGACGACACTTTGATGTTCCATATTGTGCTTTTATGTTACTCTATTTAGCATCCTGAGTTTGTTTTTCAGTCTTTTTTCATGATTCTCTCCTCTTCCCCTCCTCTATATTCATTCTGTCCCTTCCTCATTTGTTTGTTCCCGGTCCATATCCTGTTAGTTTGCTCATGTTGTGAGTCACCTTTCATATCCTCTTTTTCTCCTCTTCACTCTGTCATGTACACCTGCTCGTCACTGCAAACGTCACAACACCCACTGCTGTTTTTACCTTCCATCCTTCCTCTCTGTCTTTCCTCTTCCCTCATTTCTCCCCCTGATGATTTCAGTTCACCTGTCTTGATTTTGGCCGGTCTGCCCTTGTTTGGCCTAAATCCACTTGAATTTTATATCAATGATTTTCCTTCACAATAATTTGTCAATAAACAGGGTGTTCATTGAAGGTCAGCTTGAATTCTGTTCATGTAATGTGGAAATTTTACATCCAGAGAAGACCTTGGACCGGTAAATCTCAAAATGTACTGCAAGCTCTTCCATTTAGCAGTGTGATTAAATTATGCAAAATTAACTTTTTTTTTTTTTTCTTCTCAATGATAAACCAGCTAACTGTGAGGGAATGATCAGACAAGGACGAAGCAATCGTGCGTTCAGCAGAACAGTTATTACAGCACAAAGTCAGGAATCCTGACCAAACAAAACCTCTTTTCTGCTCTTCCGTAACAGTCAGAACAATAGAGAGATTGGGCTCAATGCAGACTCAACATCTCTTTTTCAGTGCTGTATTTTTAATTAAAGTGCTTTCTGTCCTGCTTTTGGTCTTTTCATTGAAATTAAGGGGGAGGTTTATATCATTTTGTTAAATCTGGTAATTTTGCTCTTACACTTGCTACACTGCATTATGCACCTACAGCACTAACTTTCCCTTTCGAAGGGAACTCAACAATACGTCAACGACGTTATGGGGAACGCCTCAGGCGTGACAGGTGTCTGAAATCACTATCAAATCACGTCAATCATATTGACCGGCGACAGCCCGTGAATCATTAGCGTGAATGATTAACGTGCGACCTGGAAGTATAAAGGGGCGCCTTGCACACATGACAAATCAGCTCATCGTCTTCAGGGACTGTCTGTTTGAAAACGCTACTCAATGAAACGGTAAGAAAATTAAATGTACAGCACACGAGTGTGCTTTTCCTGCCTGGGAGAAGAGCGCGCACGGGAGATTCTCGAGGGAATCCTCTGTGTGAACTGTGAGCGTTTTTCTTTTAAAACGCTCGCTCTCGTCTGGCCCTCTTCTCGAGTGAAGGGGGTTCAACGTCTGGTTCTCGTGGTCCCGCTCGTGCCGAGGCAGAGCGGCGACTTGCATCATGGGCTTCCAGATAGAGCTCGTCGATCATCTTGAGAGTGCTGTCTCGGCTGACGAGGGCGAACTGCAGGTCGATGACGAGGATTTTTCACCGACGGTTTCCTGCAGTTGCTGCTCTTCAGGACGAGCAGGAGATGGCTGAGGAGGTTTATAATCAGGTAGATCCTGAACCCTCTCAGCCACCCTGCCCCGTGTATGCAGGTCTGGTGGATGTTGTGGAGCGCGCCGCCAACAGGCTGTAGCTGCCATGGCAACGCGCTAGAGGAGAGACCGCTCGCGGTAGGCTCGGCGATCGGTTTCTCCCCGGCCATACACCACCAGCTCAGGTGAGCCTTCCATTCCTTCCTGATCTTCACACGGAGATCGAGAGGGCATGGAAGAGCCCATACTCTGCCCGTATTCACTGACATCAGCGGGTTAATTTCGCTGATGTTGATGGGATCGCAGAGCATGGGTATGTGTCGACGCCGCCCATTTGACGAGTCGTTTGCAAACTATCTCGTGTCTGGGCAGGCGTCGACACTGAGAGCTCCAACTCTGCCATCCAAACCGCTAAAGACAACAGCGCGTTTGAATGGCAGAGCATACAAGGCTGGTGCTTCCCTGCACACCATGGCGGTGCTGCAGGCATACCGGGCCGACCTGCTGCAGGATCTCGACCAGGGGGCAGGGATGTCCCCTGAGGTGGTTACTGAGCCGCGCCGAACCACGTCTCTTGCGCTCCGGGCCACCAAACAAACTGCTGCCACGATCAGTCGGTCGATGGCGGCGATGGTGGCCACGGAGAGACAGCTTTGGTTAAACCTGGCCGACGTTGAGGAGAAAGAGAAGGCCTTTCTCCTCGATTCGTCGGTTTCGCCCTCTGAACTCTTTGGCCCCTCCGTGGAGGCGGGGCTTGGGAAGTTCAGGGAGGCGAAGGCGCGCTCAGCTGCTTTTAGGAAAAAACCTGCATACCGCTGAGATCCGGTTCCACGCCCAGGCAGGCGGGAGGGCCTGGCCCTTCACGGTCTGAGGACCGTAGACAGGGCCAGAGGGCCAGTGTCACCTCTCGTGCGCCCCCTCTGTGGAGGAACAGGGCGCAGGAAAGGCGTGACTCCCGCTAGAAGAGGGGTCTGAGGGAGGTTATCCAGCACAAGCGCATACAGCGTCGCTGATGGATAATCTCCCCGGAGGGCTTCATTAAAAAGAGAAATCCAGCCCTCTCCTCTCTTCTGACTCCCCAGACGTGCATTACATCAGGCCTGGCGCTGGGCCTATGATAAGAACGATGTTCCAATGGCCCGCCTAGGCTTGGTTAGTAGAAACGCCTCTTTCAGGCATGTAAAGTGGTGGACCCCAGGTTCATAAAGAACTATCTGGCGAGTCTTCACTCCGCACGCCGCAGGTGAGCTGTCTGGTCTTTTCAAGAGTCAAATTTTGTGAATTAAAATTCCGAAATATATCTCTCTACAGACCTCGTTCCCTGTATAGAGCTATGGGGTCATGTCATTTGCTATGTCATCAGGTAATAAGGTAAGAGAAGTTTCCTGGATTATTAGGGCCCTGAAGTTCCCCATTAGGTGGCCAGAACGATAACTATGTTAGCCTTCGGGCTGTTAGCCACCTCAGGGTAGAGTAGTTGGTTTCTCTCTTAGAATTTTTTACTTAGAGTGTTGACTGACGCTAGAGCTTCAGATAGATCTTATGTCTGGCCCACGGGTCCGTTTGACTTCTTCCTGAGTATTTCACCCCTTGAGCTCTGTTTGGGTTTTCATTAGGCTGAGCGATCATGCAGCCCTTTGTATGGAATAATACAGACTATATTCTTTAGTAAGGCTGTGGCTCCTCCGAGCCCTCAGATAGATCTATGCCTGCAGGCTGGCCCTCACCAGGGCCGCCTCTGTAGCTGGCCTAGGCTGTGCCAGGGATAATAGAGGTGCTCTGCTAAAATTTAGCATTGCTTCCTCTGAACCTTCACTTTGTGAATGTAGGTTTCTAGCATCCCTGTATAAACAGCCTCCTCCCATGGGAGTCGTTAGGCCAAGGCCCGCCCCCTTCTCTGCATTCTGGGGTGACTAGAGTAATGCAGCATGGTGCAGAGGATGGTTTGTAAGGACATGTTAGGCCTCAAACAGGCCTCCGTGGTATATATGTCTTTATTGAGCAGGGTTAGGCCGTCTTTCGCTTCACGAAGAAGACTGGGTTTCCTGCCCGACCCTGCCATGCAGAACTGGCCTACGGATTTAGGCCGGCAGTTTAGGCTTCACTCACCTCGCTGAGCTACTGCTCGAGCGCTAGGTTGTAGGTGGATGGCTTTCATTCAAGCCCCACTCCCCTAGGTTGGGCACAGATAAATTTCTGTCACCCCTAGAGCCGCTGGCAGGCCCGGACCCTGGTAACCTCAGGGTGAGGTGTGAGTATCCCCCTGTGATACAGGGTAGGTCTGAGCACTTCACTCCCAGTTCTGTTTATCCTACCTCGCACCACTATGGCTCGGGTCGAGTATGAAGTAAGCTTCACTTCTTCTTTGGTCGAAGTACGCTCCCCTGAAGCCAGAGCATTGCCCTGAGCTGACGCCCATGCATAGATGGTAGGCCCCTGACTAATGGGGCCTCCGTTGAGGCAGAGTGGCGTATGTTGTACTCCCCTTGTTTTAAGGGTGCTAGCTTTTTTGCGGAGTACACTGCCATGGGCAATGTGATTAGGCACCAGGATGCTGTAGGCGCTGCGTAAACAGCTTTGCTGCCAACGAAGGCTGCGCCATTAGGTAGTAGGCCTCAGCAGGCCTCCTTGATTGGACAGCCCCCTAGAGGGCACTGTAGGCCAGCTCACTTTACGTGGTTGGCCTTGGTGGTTCGGGCAGTTGACTCACTGATGGGTAGTAGGCCTTAAACAGGCCTCCTCGGAGGTGAGTCCCAACATTGTGGGACATACCTTATAGCGCTACTGGAAGCCCATTAGTAAATTATGCTTGTGTAGTATGGTTCCCAACAGTGTACTTTATAGCAGAATATGACTTGCTATTAGCTAGTAGGCCCGACCAGGCCTCCCTGATAGGCGAGTCCCCAGCTGGCTGGCCTTAGCAGGCCACCTTATACTATCACCCGGACTCAGGGCTCAAAGCTAACAGTGGTTATCAGGTAGTAGGCCACTCAGGCCTCCCTGAATGTGAATTCCCACTTAAGATGGTTATCAGGTAGTAGGCCTCTCTGGGCCTCCCTGAATGTGAGCTCCCAAATATTGTGGCTGTCAGGTAGTAGGCCTCACCAGGCCTCCCTGAATGTGAGCGCCCAAATATTTTGGGTGTCAGGTAGTAGGCCTCACCAGGCCTCCCTGAAGGTGAGTTCCCACATGCTGTGATTATCAGGTAGTAGGCTCCTCCAGGCCTCCTTGAATGAGTACGGTCAGGTAGTAGGCCTCACCAGGCCTCCCTGAAGGTGAGCTCCCCACATACTGTGGTTGTAAGGTAGCAGGCCTCACCGGGCCTCCCTGAAGGTGAGTTCCCACGTACTGTGGTTATCAGGTAGTAGGCCTCTCTTGGCCTCTCTGAAGGTGAGCACCCCACATACTGTGGTTTTCAGGTAGTAGGCCTCTCTGGGCCTCCCTGAAGGTGAGCACCCCACTTACTGTGGTTATCAGGTAGTAGGCCTCACAGGCCTCTCTGAAGGGGAATTCCCACTTACGTTGGCTATCAGGTAGTAGGCCTCTCCGGGCCTCCCTGTAACGTTCCCTAGTGGTGCTGGGTTTATGAAGCTAGTGGTCTCTTGCTATCAGTCTTAGCTAGCCTTAATAGGCAGCTGCTGAAGGCGAGCTTGCGCCCTGGCTCGCTAAAGTGTTCATTCTCTGCTATTGGTTCCCTCCCGGAACTTTTTCTGCCTACAGCCTGGTTTGCCTACCAGGCAGACCTGTGCTCCCCTCACCGAGGGTCTCTATGAGCATGCGGCTTCCTGAGTCTGGTCAGACGGTCGTAGGCCTCTCGTGAGGCCTCCCAGTTAGATCAGCCCTTAGGCCTTCACAGGCCTCCTCAGTGTTTTGAAACACAGACACTGGGTTGATCCGTGGATCGAGTAGAGAAACTCCCCTCGCTAGCAAGGGTTGGAAAGCACTATGCTGAGTCATACTCTCCGGGATATCCCGTCTCTGAGATCCGTGCCGAGTGGTTCACTGCCAGCTTCGCAGTCCCTCGGGTTGGATGCCTTTCTTAAGGCTTTGTTGTCCAGAGGCTCTGTCTTCAGACAGACAGGATTTGGCCAGACTAGTGTCTATGTACTGACGCCAGGTCAGGCCGTCCTGGTGGCATTTCTGGGTGAGTACGTTCCCCTGAATAGTGACTGGCTGGGGTTCCTTCGGGTTCCCTAGCCACATTCCCTAGAAGGGACCCCTTCTAATCGGAAGCTGTGGTTCCAGGCCCGGAGCCGGCCCAGGTAGACCTTTTATTTAACCATGTTTATGAAGGTTTTTCTGTGAGGCTGTAGCTTGGGCTATGACCGTAGGGAATGCTGTCACTGACAGCCCAGTGTGACCTGAGGGTGAGTGGTTCTAGCGTTTCATTTGAAGTTGCTGGTTCTGACAGTTGTCACTGCCACTTGGCATGCACTCCCCTTAGCATGGCGGAGTTGGTATATCGTTCCCCATAACGTCGTTGACGTATTGTTGAGTTCCCTTCGAAAGGGAACGTCTCAGGTTACGACTGTAACCTATGTTCCCTGAGAACAGGGAACGAGACAATACGTCTCCCTGCCATGCCTCGGGGCTTGCCTACCGTACAGTCCCTTCAGACGATAAGGTGATTTGTCATGTGTGCAAGGCGCCCCTTTATACTTCCAGGTCGCACGTTAATCATTCACGCTAATGATTCACGGGCTGTCGCCGGTCAATATGATTGACGTGATTTGATAGTGATTTCAGACACCTGTCACGCCTGAGGCGTTCCCCATAACGTCGTTGACGTATTGTCTCGTTCCCTGTTCACAGGGAACATAGGTTACAGTCGTAACCTGAGACGTTTTTTTCACTGAAGTTTTCTTTCGATGTCATTCTTTAAGTTTTTTTTATATGCAGAGGTGGAAAAATTGAGGTGTCATTGATGAATGTTGTGTGTTAATGTCTTGTGTGAGCTAATGCGTTTATTTTTTGGAAAAAAATAACCTACACTCTTAAAAAACAAAGATTCTAAATGGGGGTTTACAAAAATGTCACCATTTTTGGTTCCCTAAAGAACCATTCAATGAACTGTTCTTAAATTGTTTTTTCTTAGTTTGAAGAACATCTTTCCTCTTTAAACAACCTTTTGTGCAATGGGTCCATGGATGTTAAAGAACCATAGTTGCAAAAAAAATTTTTTTTTAAATAAATAACTCAGGCAGAACAGCCTGTGGTGACCAGTATGATTTCTTGTTCCTGGGTAATAATTAGAAGACCTTAACACTGGGCAATGATTAGAGCAGCCAATCAGGAACTCGGACTGATGTAGCGAACCCTCCCACACTGAGCATCTGGGCCTGACCATTTGGTTTTGCATATATGTGTTTTTGCAGGTCACATTTGCCAGGTTGCTTTAGAGGTTCTTCAAGACATCAACTGCAGTACATTAAATACTGTACATTCACCTTTTGAACCACCTGTGATGTTCAGGTCATGAGAGGGTGTCCATAACAGCTCAAGGATAAGTTTCTGAAGAGTCTTTAGGTGAAGACCTCGGTGTCCTTTAAAACCCCGTCCCAAATTAGCTTTTTGCATTCATCTTCGTATCCGTAATAGAACCGATCCCTCATATGCTAACACCTTCCCCCATCCAGCCTTCCTCGTTCCTCTAGTCAACTGCTCCCCACAGCTCTACCCTGAGGGTAGATAGGGCATCTCATTGTGGTAGTTATAGTCTGGACAGACCTTCTGCACCAGTCGGTAGTCTGTGCTGTAGAATGAAATGTAGATACAAATGACCTTAAATGGTTTGGAGCAGATCCAGGACACATGGCTTTGTGTCTGCTCCTGGAAGCAGGTCTTGGAGGGGTCGTAGTTGCAGAGCGAGGTGCGTTTGCTGCGGTCCACCTTCTCATAGTCTATGCGGCAGTTGAAGATCTTTGAGTCTTTAGGGTAGACCACGCTTTGCCGCTCCAAATCGAACTCCACAGCCTTTACCGGAGGTACCAGGCTGACTGAGATGTTCCCCTGGCCGGTGGAATTGTGACGGAAGTAGACGCTGAAGGTGCCGTTCCCATGATCCACGATCTTACCCGTGATGAGCAGGTTGAGGCGCACTGTCTTGATGTTAGAGTAAAAGTCGCCCCAGCCGAACATCTTCTTAAATTTGCCTGTTTTGACGATCGGGGGGCGGCGCTTCACACGGGAGTTCCCCGACTCGTCCGTGTCCGTTTTGAGGAGGTCGCTACCCAGCATTTCCCAAAATTCCTGTTTGGAAAAGGGCACCGGAGAACGATAGGGCAGCTCCATTGTGGAAGTGTTGGCGGCTCGGCCACGGCTGTGCATCACCCAGCGGCTCAGCGGTGAAATCGAACCCTGAGATCCCAGAACCCCAAGAGTTTTGGAGGAGTCTGCTGGGGAGGAGGACTTTGACGTAGATGAGGGGAAGGAAGAAGATGACGAGTGGGTTTCTTCCTGTCCTAGAGCCAGCTGGAGGAAAGAAAACAGGAGCAAGAGGGAGCCAGTTAGTGGAAGTATAATAGAGATGATGACATTTAAAGAGAGAGGAGGTTACACAGACAGGAATTTGAATAGAAACTAGATTTGGATTTCCCAAAGGAAATAGCGGCATTTGCACGGAAGCAAAAGAACAGTGTTGAAGTTTACTTATGTTTAGGGTTTAGACTTTGTTTTTGCTAAATTTTATTTATTTTTTTAAATTTCTATAAAAAGCCAAAATGAGCTGCGCACCTACGGCTGAAATCTGTAAAACAAAGTTTGAATGGAGTCAAATTATTGAATGTATGTTGAATTGTTTTGAAACTGTCGAGAAGATGAATAATAATGTAATGTTTGAGAAATATCAGAACAGGAATTTTAATGCAGTGCTTGCCTTGCAATATAGCATGATTTGAATGACTTACTTGAAAGGAGAAAAAAAGAACTGCTAAAAGGGAAACATCATTAGCACTTGAATCAACATTCACCCACGGCAAAGCGTCATTGACACCTCACACAAATGGCCAGGCCACATTAGACTCATGTCAACAGGAATCAATCTCTGCAATCTGACCTGTCCTCTACACTCACTGGTTCACTATATTGCTTTATTTATTTTGTGGGAATGATTTGATCCCTTTATGGCTGTTAGGGTTAGATAATCTATTTTTACAGGAGATCTCTAGGACTCACAGAGCTAATTTGACTAAGAGAGAGAGATGAAGAGGGCAAACCAAAATTTTAATTCAAATTAAAATTAATTTTAAAATTAATTTTAATATATTTTAACATCTTATTGAGCAAAGCCATGAAACAGATACAACAACAAAAAAATTCAGCAGAGAGAGGAAGAGGTCTCGGGTTGAATGGAAGTAGTCCAAGAGGAGAGAAGGGTGTTGTTAGATAAAATAGTGTGTGTGTGTGTGTGTGTGTGTGTGTGTGTGTGTGTGTGTATGTGTGTATCATACTGTATATAGAGAGTTGTGGAGGTGGAAGAGATGCCTCTTTAATGTGGGCTCATGGATGGGTGAAGAGCCCCAGAGTGGGCGTAACTGGTAATTACGGGATTGGTAATGATCTATTCGAAACACCTCATACACAGATAATCCTACAAGAGCTCTCATACCTTGGATCAAACATTTGGATGTGACACCCTACAAGTTTGTGTGTGTATGTGTGTTGCAGAGTGTCAGAAAACAATGATGCTTTGATGTATTGTTTATTGTCTGATGAGCTCTAAATTCTGTTTGGTCTGTGTCTCTGAGCCTGAGCCGCATTGTATCCGCATGGTCAGGTTCAAAGCGAAAACTCCCCCAAAAGACACATACATTTCTAGGAAACAGTCTCATGCTGTACAGAAGCTCTCTGACTTCACCAGAGACCAAAGAGTTCTTCACTCTTCACTAAAGAGTGGACACCGTTTTAGTTGTGCCTTTTTTCATTGTTGATGATTTGCCAAGATGAACTGGTTTTTGTAGCGTTGCCAAGTTTGATTAATGTTAGCAAATCCAATTTGTTTGGACGATGTATTTAAGTGTACTGCTTGATGAAAAATGGTTGATTGATTTAACAGTCATCACTTGTTTTACATGCTTTTTTGTAGTGAAATAAATATTAGTTAGATGTTAGCATTTATGTTTTTGAATTAGTTACATAGATTGTGTAAAGTGTAGTTTGGCTCCAACATGTCATACGCAGGAATATGAAGGAAAGGACAAAAATCATATTACCATTATACTCTCAGTTGTTTACAATATAACAATTGAGATATTAAAGAGAAATTTGAATTTTCTTATCAGTGGGTATATGATGATGGTTATGTATGCCGAGTGTACAAAGGAAGAAAAGAAAGAAATATGCCAGTCCACCCTCACAGTAAATGTATGCAGTCATAGTCAGTGCTTGAGGATTCTGCCTATCTTTGTGTGTGTGTGAGAGATCCCGCTGCCAGACTATTTAAGCTGAGGCATGTGTGTGTGTGTGTGTGTATATGTGTGTGTATATATATATATATATATATATATGAGTCTGTTCTCACTGTCAGGGCAGGCCTGATCCACTGAGCTTAAGGATCTCTCTCTTCCATAATACATGCTGCCCTGTCTCAACCCTGATCCTTTAGCCCACTCTGATGCTTTACGCCCATCTCATCTCGTCTTATGCAGGCTTATTCCGGCTTAATCAGGCTTACTCATGCCTGATACTCATTTTACTTTACTCTAAGTGCCTATCTCCAATCTTGATAAGACAGACTCCATTTTATACAGTACGGATTAGCGCAACACGCTCTGGCTAATTCAGTCTTCTGTAGTCATGCCCGTTTTTCTTCAGGCTCTCAGTCACTTTGCTTGGATCTTGCGTGGACTTCATTGTGCTCTATAAAAGAGGTCTCTATAAAAGAACGTGTGGATTAATAACTGGCCTTGACGAGCGTGTAACGCCTCTACAGACTGAATAATTCAACATTAGCTCCGTTGCAGATCTACTAATCTGCTCAGCAGCTATGCAGAGCAGGTTTTGCATCAATGTCATGCAGGCTAATTGGAAGTATAAATATTAAATTGCATTATTCTGCATAGAAACACCTGTCTTGGCGAGCCTTTGTATTTGACATATTGATGACTGCGATATTTGCTGGAAGTTTTGCCTAAACCTTATGAAAGTGTTATCAGACATATTACATAGTGTACAAATATTTTTGTATAATGACCACTAAACTGTATAAATCACTGCTGTCCCAGGTAACTAAAACTTTATTTTATTTCAGAATGTCCTAATCACACTGTCAGGGTTTATTTTGTGATGATGTCCAGCTGACTATACTGTATAATATCCCATGTTGTCACTGTCGAAGGGATTTTTTGCAATGATTGTGGACTGCATTTCCATAATTGACTGCAGTGTGACAATGATTTATATTAAAGTCTGTTTTACGGCCCCCTATTCATCTCGGATCCGTTTGTAAGACTTGCTTAAAACATTAATTTATTTTTATTTTCTGCTACTGTTCATAAGTGCTACACACATACACAGTCACACACACACACACACACACACACACACACACACACACACACACACACACACACACACACACACACACACACACACACACTCTTTGCTGTGTCCCTGTGCTGTATGATGCAATATTGTTTTCACCAAATAAAAGCTTTGTTCTTCATACTATCCTTCTCCGAGGAGTAAACATTCCAGTCTGGATACACTATTCTGATTCGAGTGATGTCACTTTCTTCCATAAGGCAGAAGTTATTCTGGAATGTCCTGTATGATTAATTAGTCAATCAATCATGTCCTTTTTTTAAGAAAAGTTGAGATCTTGGAATGTCACAATTCTTCATCTCTTTGCATTCTTTTTTTTTTCTCCAGTGCTTATTTCATTTGTGCTGCTCAAACCACCTTTTGAAATGGCACACATGAAGCCCTGCAAGTAAATCCCATTTCTCCCATATCTCCCTGGAGAAGCATCTCAGCCCCAGATTAATAATGAACAAAAATAAAAAGCAGGTAGACATATTGATTTTAATCTATTCAGACTTCACTCTCATTTTCTTCCTTTATTTTTTCTCACAGAAGAGAGGATGAATGCGAAGCGGGTTTAAGGGAGGAGGGGTGAGGAGGACCAACCGCACCATTACCCCCTGTTCCTATAACCTGATCTCAATTTTAGTCTCTCTCTCTCTCTCTCTCTCTCTCTCTCTCTCTCTCTCTCTCTCTCTCTCTCTCTCTCTCTATCTCTCTCTCTCTCTCTCTCTCTCTCTCTCTCTCTCTCTCTCTCGTCATCTCTCTCTCCTTTACTGCCAGTATGTTTGGAAAAAGTTGACTTTGCACATTGATCTGTGGCCAGTTTTCTCCAACAAGCTTAAAGGCCTTGACCTCATCAAGACCAAGTGAGAAAACTGAACAAGACAGAAAGGTTAAGATTTTAGAAAAGTCACAAAATCTTTGTTAAAGTTAAATATGAACAATTAATTACTTAATAAAATTATTACTTAATAGAATGACTTAAGCCAGGTGAACACTGTATGATTTTGCCCACGATTTTGCTGTCTGAGACAAATTTAGCAAATCCTAAAAGATACCTCTGATCCTTGGCTAAAATATGAAGTCTTTAATCGTTAGTTTAACATGTTCACTGACAGCCGATTAATGACCGTTGTGATCAAATTTTACCTCCTACAAAATTCTAGCAGTGTCAGATTTCATTCACAGTCCTGCAGTGTGACTTCTCTACAATGACCATCAATTTGTCTCCGTTTTTTAAAACAAGCCATGACCAAAATGAATGTTAGAGATTTCTTTGTAGCCACCATTTCTGTCCAGCGTGTAATGCAGCTCAGTCACCGAACGTGTCATTGATTGTTGATGTAAAACTCCAGACGAGTTTTCTTGTGTGCGTTTGGTTTTAACGCGTCTTAACTGTCGTATTATACTGTAAAAGTGGTGCAACTGTTTTGTGAATAGACATTATAAGCACACCAGGGTCCTAAAACGGAGATATCCTTGTTCATTTTTGGTCAAGGAAACTTCATTCCAAGGACTCGGTTCAGAAATTTCCAACCATAAATAAATAACAAGGAGGGGACGGTTGGGAATTGACAGGATATTATAATCCACACTACGAACCAAGTGACAAAATGAAAGCATCTCTGAATGAGATGAATTGGATTTTATAACTTCTTTGCCCTCCATGAGAAATTAAGGACATGATTCATCCAATATCACTGTAATTTTCTGCACCTCTTGACAGGGATGTTCCTCCGCCTTTTATTAATAAGATCTGTAACTAAATCAACCACTTCATCGCCCTACAGACTTGATGTGGTATTGACTTTATTCGCTTCCTTCTACCACTTAAAGTGAGCGGTGCAAGACAGCGCAGCATGCTAAACACTGCAGGTGGAATAACACAATGTGAATTTTTGCCAGATGAAACACTCATTGGAGGGGAGGAACGCGGCTGGAGGCATTGGTACAGGAAGTGTAATGGCTGTCTAGACTGACCAGCTCTCTAATCCTACACTCAGCTTTCATGTGGATTACGGTGGGCTGAGAAAGAAAGAAAAGTCTAGATGTGATAAACAGAGGCGGGGAAAGACAAGACAATAAGAATGAAAAATAGCTTTGCGGTGCAGGCTCAATTAGGGGAGAGAGATTCTCTTTCATATAACTATGTGTGGTAAAAGCACAGTGGGTTAAACGCAGTAGATCCCATTTATTCATTGAGTTTTAATTTGTATGAGGTCTTTACGCACCAGGGACTTGTTTATGGGATCCCAAATAAATTTGGTCTTTAATGAGTATATGGCGATGATACTTGCTTTGAGTTGCAAAACTTGTTTTCTAAGAACTCAAAACCTCCATTATTACACATAAGGACAAAAAAAAAAAAAAAAGCAAAAAACATTTAAACACCAAAACAAATGTTAACATATAATGAGCCCTGATGCCAGGAAGAGTAAAGAGTTTGACTAAAACAGCTGGAACATTATTCAAAATAATTTGTGTGCGTTTTCTACAGGATAAAGAAAGGCATAGGAGATTGGAATGACATGATGGTGAAGAAATTATGGCAGAATTAGATTTTGGGGGATTTTAAACTTTTTGTATGTTTTATCACATTTAGCTTGGGTGCTCATGCGAGTCCAGCTCACATCATGTCCTTCCTATTATTTCCTGTTTTTCCTAGCCTGGTTAAAACCAGACCCTTCTCAGTCGTAACTGAGTTAGGGTCTGGGGAAGGTTCATAGATGGCTCATTTCCAAAAGGGCGTCACCAACGGACGTCGCTCAAATGCCTCTGGGCGCAATTGGATAGACCTAAAACCAATCAGATCGATGGTCATCTTGTAAAGCCCGCCTCAACGTTTGTGATTGGTGCCTCGATTTGGAAAGATTGGAAATGAGCTTGAATTGGCTCTTCGCCAGACTAACTTGCAGAGCAAATCTAAATTTGCCGGAAGTTCGTCTGGGTTTTCCCAGGCTATGTTTTTCCTCTAATATTACTGTGAAATAATTACCAATACCAACAGAAATAAAACTTACCACATACACTCAGAGACAAAAACATAAATGGTTTGAATAGTTTTAACGGTGAATAAGCCTTAGAAAACAGCAATCAGAATGAGAAGGCTCTTATAGACTGTGTAATGGGGCATTCAACACAAATTTATTGTTGCAGGTCACCGAATGGCTGTATTGTTGGTCGTAGTGTGCTTTCTTATCGTTGGATGCCCTAATGCTATTAGTGGGCTACGCAACTGGCAATAACTTTTGAAAATTTCATCACAAATGCTACCTATTCTCAGTAAAATATGTTGATTTAACAAGGAGTATAATTTTTTAAACATTGCAAAAAGGAAAGTGATCGCATACTGTATAAATTGCAGCACGTAAGATGAATGATTATAATGCATGAATGAAACCCACTAAGAGCAAGTGAATGAACGCGTGTGTGTGTGTGTGTGTGTGTGTGTGTGTGTGTTTGTTTGTGTGTGTGTGTTTATATCAGGGGGTCAGGGTTTGGCATGGTCCAGTTGGCCCCCGCTGGTACATTCTGTAACTACACCATGGAGTATTTTCCTTTTGTGCCATAGCAATGTACACGTCTGGTCGGTTGGTGTGTTTAAATAGACCTAATGGATGATTAGCAGGGTGATCAAACAAAAAAGGACAAGAGCACTGCTTTAGGCAGCAGATGGTAAATAGCTGAGCAGAAGAAGGAAAAAAGAACTAAATAAAGAGCTGAGCAACTGAGTCACAGAGCTAAAGGTTGCATAAAGAGGCATGGGCGAGAGGGAAAGAGAAGTAGCGAGTGAATGCAAAAGCTTCTTTGGAGGTGAGCCCATGTGGGCTTTACGATTTGAAAAGATCTGCTCTGATATGGACAAGTGCAGAGCCAGATCAGGACAGGTAACATCTCAAAATCAGCTGCTGTGCATCGCGGCACGAGCATATAATGAGCAGAAGGTGCGTCGCATCCTTGTCTTTCGCTTAGGAGCCAGATGGTGTATGCTGTTCCTGTCTCCTGCAAAGATCTACTGCTGTGTCTTCGAGTCTCTGCTGAGAAGAATCTTTGATTCCTGGTGTTGGTGTGACGGCACGGACAGCGAGGGTCTCAATCTCTCCGCATCTTTTTTCAAAGAGCATATACAGCTTTGTCGGTTCGGTGGGGGTGACGTTGAGAGTGAGTGCTCACACTAGGTTGCATTCCTGGTGTGTACCCGTGGCTATCTCCCTGTGCGTTTCAGCACCTCAGAGTACCTCTGAAAGAGCTAACAAAAAGAGTCTGCGTCTTTTTCAAGATGTCATTCAGATTGTGTGTTTTTGGATACGGTCAATGTTTGACTCTGGCTTGACAGGCATGATCGCTGTATCATGTGCTTGGGCTTTAGGCACACTGAAATGCCCATCGAGGCGTTACGGTCAAGACTCTGTTACCTGGAAAGAGGTGGAGCCCCTTCACTTATTCACTTATGCCCAGCAGAAGAGGCCTGCTTCGGTTAATAGCCTTGGTGACCTGAGGATCACAGTGAGATTTAACCCGCCGAGCCAGTGTCCTCGGGCCCCTCACTCCTCTATAACGCTACCCACGGAGCCTCCAAGAGAGCGCGCTAGGCTGTCTGTGGCGGTCGTTTCTTTTGGAGCTCCACCGGATGATCAAATGTCGGTCGCTGCATCGGAGTGTGAGCTAATGTCCTCTGGGGATGAAAACTTGGCTGCGCTGCCTCCTTCGGGTACGCCAGCATTGCCTGAGTCAGAACCAGAGCTCACAGCTATGTTTTCCCGTGCCGCCGCAAGTGTCGGGCTCGAGTGGAACCCGAGTGGACGAAAGTCACTGCACGCAAAGCTTCAGGACCTCAGATCAGTTCTCGTTTGTTATGGAGGCCAGCATAAGGGAAAGGCTGTCTCCAAGCAGAGGATGGCCCACTGGATAGTGGATGCCATCGCCTTGGCTTATGAAGCCCAAGGCGTGCCTTGCCCGTTCGGATTGCGAGCACACTCATCTAGAAGTGTTACTTCCTCCTGGGCGCTGGCTCAAGGCGTCTTGCTGACAGATATATGTAGAGCTGTGGGCTGGGCGACACTTAACACGTTCGCTAGATTCTATAGCCTCCGTGTAGAGCCGGCCTCTTCCCATATACTCGCCCCCTAGTGGCCAGTAGCGTGAAGGAGCCGTTTTTAGTGTCGGCTTGCAACGCCACTCCCGCCCCCATGGGCCAGATATGTGCGTCTATTGCTCCAGTAGTGTTCCCCAGAAATTGTGTGTATGCTGATGCAATGTACTAACATTGTGAGTTACTCTGTCACCCCTGCGGCAGTCAGACATTGCGGAACATCTGACACCAGGCTTAAACTCGTATGCATTGTGGAACTTGTGATAGGCTGGGTGTCCATATGTAGCTGTCCCTGCCACGACCCCATATGTGACCAGTCACGGATACTAGGGATAGAGTTGGGGTACTCGAACTCGGACTCGAGTCCGGACTCAAGTCCAATTTTAAATGAACTCGGACTTGTCATGCACTCGGATGAATTTGTACTCGGACTTGACACGGACTCGGACATTTTAGACTCGGAAAAATGTCCGAGTCCAGTCGAGTCCGGGCACTAGAGGACACAATATTAATCAAAAACGAAACCAAACTACTTGTGTTATTTCCGCGTTGAGCATTAGCCAATCACAGACATGTATATTAAGCGCATGAACACAGTGGCAAATCAGAGGCATTTTAGAGTCAACATGCGGAGAATTCGCTTAAAATGTATGTTCCGAATCAGCACAAGCTTTATCCTTTCGCAAATCCCCTCATAAACAAAGTCTTGACGCGATATAAATGAGAGATTCACTGTGCAGTGTGGACAATTCAATGTTTATGACGAGAGTTTTAGGGAGAGTGCAGAACGCGGTAAGTGATGGCTTAAAGGGAGCGCTATCGACAATCTAAATAATAGTTTTGTTTTTCATGCTTCTAGAGGACCAGTGGTTACGTTCACACTGTAAATTATAAAGAGTGATAAATGCATTTAAATGTGGGAGTGAATCCGCTAAATTTTAGTCCTGTGAGTCTTGAAATTGCGATGATTGACATAGTAACCATAGCAACATGAGAAAGTGATAACCATAGCAACATTTTGGTGTCTAATAATTTAATGATTTTTGTTACATTTACACTTTAGTCATAAGTTTACATACACCTTTCAAAATCTCCAAAATGGAATTTTTATTTATTTATTAATAAGTAGGATCATAAAAACATTGTTTCTATTTAGTACTGCACTGAAAAAGCTTTTTCACATAACAGATGTTTAATAGTCTAGTCCACAAGACAAAATACAAACACAAAATACAAGACAAATTACTTGATTGTAAATATCATTACCTGACACACAATATTACAATCAAGTAATTTATCTTGTATTTTGTGTTTGTATCCACAACTGTTTTTTTTTTTTTTTTTTTTTGTAATGGTTGTTCATGAGGAAAAATGCTCCTGCACATTATTTGCTTTTCCAGCATCTTCTGCATATTTGACTCCTTACTAGCAGTGACTGTGATTGTGAGATCCATCTTTTCGCACTGGTGACAACTGAGGGACTCATACACGACTATTACAAACCCTGCAAACACTTAGTGATGCTCAAGAAGTCCATTAAGGATGAAACTGGATGTAAATTGTTCTTATTTTGTTGAAAATTTATATTAATTTAGTCCTGCCCTTCAGAGGCTAAAAAAGATATTAGCATGTAAAACAAAATAAGAAAACTTTAAACATCACTATTTGCTTAAAGGTTTCCCCCTGGCTCTTAATGCATCGTGTTGCATTCTTGAGCATTACCTTGCAGATTCTGAAAGATGTACAATAGGTAAACGTATGACTTTGACTATACATTGCAATCATTTTGTAAGGTTTAAAATATTAATTTAAGAGCTCAGTGTTGAGACCTTTCGCCGGAATTTGATTGACAGGCGATCTGACCAATCATAATGCAGATACCGCCATTTTTGTCCGACAAACAAACCAAATCAGTTAGTAGATTAAAGTCAGTGGACTTGAACTTGAAAAATGGTGTGTATTGATATTTTTTTGCAGTTCTGATTTTCATTCATGTTTAATTTGTGCTATAAGAGATTATCAGTTCATGTGCTGCTTGAACTGAGGCCTACACATTAAAGCAACACAAAACAGGATTATTGTTTGAATTTCATAATAATTATAAAAATGTAAAAGATGAGACTTTATTTCATACCAAAAGTAGGCTGCTCTGTCTTGTATGTTGGCGCATATTCAGTGTCCTCTTTGCTCCGCAATATATTTTTCACTGTGTGAGAACATTTGGAGTGAGAGCGGAACGGCTTGTCGGACGTAGCAACAGTAACTAAGAGGGGCGGGTCTTTGTGAAAGGTCAATTTCAAATCATTTAAATCTTTGTGGACTCGGCTGGACTCGACTCGGACTCAGATGTTAAGGACTCGGACTCAAGTCCGACTCGGCCCTCTTTGGACTCGGACTTGGACTCAGACTCGATTGTCAAGGACTTAGACTTGACTCGGACTCGACAAAGGTGGACTCGGACCCAACACTAACTAGGGACACAAGTCGGTTCTGGGGCATTTTGAGTTATTCATAGATTCTGAAAGTGTAGTCTCCAAGCTTTCCAACGATGTGTAACATGTGGAAATCTGATAATATTTGGAGAAGTTGTGGCCATTTGAAGGTAGGCACTTAAAAAAGCTCGAAATTGAGAAAACGACCTCGAAAGATTGTGCAGTTCTCACCTCTCTCTGCTGCTAGGAGTGACAATAGGGCTCATTTACATCTCATTTAGATAAGCCATACCCCCTGTAAAGCTCCCCCTTGTGCTTTACAGCTTTTTTTGCACTTCGAATGAGTGCACTTCTGCAGCAGCTCTAGGCGAAAAACAATTGTGATGCCCCTCTATTTGCAACGTACCAGCAACAACACACAAAGACCAATATGCCATATAGCCTACATATAACGCAAAACCAGCAACAACACACAAAGACCAATATGCCATATACATATAACGCAAAACCAGCAACAACACACAAAGACCAATATGCCATACATATAACGCAAAACCAGCAACAACACACAAAGACCAATAAGCCATAGGCCTACATATAACGCAAATAGTGCGCAACACGCGTGTGCCCAAAATGTCAACAATATTAAAGTTTATGCAGGAGGCAAATGCCTGCTGGCATTTTTCTTTAAGCAGTCATGACAGGCATTTTCCAAATAATCACATTTCACCTCCTCAAATTACTGTTGCAAATCTCTTTACACCACTTTCTTATGTGCGTATACTATACACACACAAATGAAATGTCCGCAAGCACATTATATCATCAGCAGGTTCAGCATCTTAAATAACGACTAAAGAGCAAATGAAGCTTAACTTACGTTTCAGAAACGCGCACGGCAGGCCTTCATCGCCTTCATCGCAGCAAAGGTCTTAACTGCATCCTCTATTTCGATTCTCTGTGCCAGTTCATGTTCTATGGAAATTGTTGCCAGTCCATTAAGTCTGTTCAGTTCACAAAACTTTCCCCATTCAAAGCAATCGGGACGTCACATATGAAACACCCAGCCACCGCTGTCAGCGAGCCGAGCCGCCATATTCAACACCGAGGGCGCGCGCGCGCCGCGCCCATACCTCCGGTTCAGTTTCCCGAGCGGCGAAAACATTTTCGGTGTAACTGCCACGGTTTATGGCAAGCCGTTTTAACTTTTATTCATTTTCAGGATATGAATTCTTGATATCAACAATTCAGTTCTCTTACGAGAGTATCTCTCGTACTGCGTAATATCTTACGCTAAGGGGAAAACCTCTTTTCCACGAGATATTGAAGCCAAAAATTATCCTTAATTTTGAATTAATGTAAAACGCTGTGCAGCAGCATGCAGACATAGGCAAGACGGCTTGCGTGCCTATTGGCTGCCCTGCGGCAACAGCAGCAGCCTATCGAGAGTGGCCCTGCGTGACACATACCCAATGGGGGCACTTCGCGCCCATTTCGTCACGTCCCGCCAGAAAGGGCGTGGTCCCGCCCTTATAAATACGGCTCGATTAGGCTGGTATACTGATTTTCATCTCTTCAGCGAAGCATCACGCATCGCTGGATCCGGAGTGAGAAGCCGCGCCGTTGAGATAAGCACACAGCGGGACGAGCCTTTGAGTCTGAAGTCGCTGGCATCGCCGCCTTTAGCCGCCGTACCTGCTACGCTTTCCGGCGTCATATCCTTTATTGCAAGTGTGTGTGTGTGTTCGCCGCTGCGACACACATTTTTTCACTGTCTCTCTCTCTCTCCTAAAAGAGCTGCGTCTTTTTCAAGATGCATAGGTCCTGCGGCTCGTGTCGAGCCACACTCAGTGAGGAGGATCGCCATGTCATCTGCGTTTCCTGCCTGGGTGAGGATCATGCGGCTCTCGCTCTCGTCGACGGCGGATGCCATCACTGTGAGCTACTGCCTATGGTGACTCTGAGGACTCGCCTGGCATCCTTCTCAGAGCCTGCACTTCAGCCCGCTGTAGCGCCGCGCCGCAAGAAGCGCCGTGCCCAGCGCGGCCCCGAGCCTTCTCCTGCCCGCGAAAGCTCGCCGGTTCGCCCGCCAGCTTCGCCGGCGTCGCTCGAGTCCCTCCCCGACGGACAGCGGCCGCCGCTCGCCGCCGCTTCCGCCATAGAGGTCGACGAAACAGCCGAGGCCTGTTCTCTCCTGGCATCAGATAGTGAGGATTGGGCGAGCTCTGTGGACCTCCCCTCTGCTATCCGCGAGCCTTCAGGAAAACGAGCCGGCATTGAATCAGAGCTGATGCGTCTGCTCTCTCAAGCCGTCGACAACCTCGGCCTCGACTGGGAGGCGCCCGCGCAGCCCGCGCGCAACCGACTGGACGGATGCTTCCTCAAGAAGGACCACGCGCCGTCACAATCCAGGCCCGCGCCTTTTCTTCCTGAGCTTCACGAAGAAGTCGCGAGGTCCTGGGGCGCCCCCCTCTCGGCCAGGGTGCGTACTTCTGTCTCAGCTGCATTCTCCACTGTGGACGGTGCGAAAGACAAAGGGTACCTTTCTCTTCCCCCAGTGGAAGCAGCGGTAGCTTCTCATCTCTGCCCGCCCTCTGCTGGACGGCGAGCGCAGACAACGCTACCATCTAAAGCCTGCCGAGTGACGTCAGCCATGCACGGTCGCGCATACACCGCCGCCGGGCAAGCCGCGTCAGCCTTACACACTATGGCCATTCTGCAGATCTTCCAGGCCGACCTTCTCCGAAAAATGGACGAGGAAGGCGCGGAATCGATCAGCGTCGCGGATTTAAGGAGCGCTACGGACCTGGCTCTATGCGCTACAAAGTCCGCTGCACAGGCCATTGGGCGGAACATGGCCTCTCTCACCGTGGCTGAGAGACACCTGTGGTTAACGCTGTCTGAAATGACTGAGGCGGAGCGCTCTGTATTCCTGGACGCGCCCATTTCGTCAGCTGGCCTCTTCGGATCTGCCGTCAAGGATTTCGCGGACAGATTTCAAGAGGTTCAAAAGACATCGCAGGCGATGAAGCACTTCCTCCCGAAGCGCTCGAGTTCCGCAGCAGGTCGCTCTAAACAGCCGCCTGCTCGAAGCTCCCAGCCGCAGCATACACCACCCGCCGCCGCTGCTTCTCAACGCCGCCAGGCCCGAGAACAGAGACCGCGCTCTCGCTCTGCTGGACGCCGCCCCCCTCAGCGCGGGCCCCGGCCGAGGATCGAGATCAAGCCCGAGGTCTCAAAGCCTTCCTAGCCGTGCTAGGAAAGCGACGGTGTTCAAATCCCGCTGCGGCCGGATTTTCACCGAAACGTTTCGCTCGTCCAGTCCCATGCAATGTGACTGTTCCAGTGCACTTAGCAGTCAACAAGCCGGTCCATTTGCCCGCTTGCCTGCACACAAAAGCCGTTTTTACGGCTACCCAGATAAATCCAATAAAGAGTGTATTTTCTGGTGTTCCGGCCACGGCCGATGGTGTTATGAGTGTTGTAAGAATGCCCACGTCTCAGTGCCCATTCCCACACGCAGACACAGCCCACCACAATACAGGGCTAGCACGAATAAAATCGACTCATGTCGATTGTGCAATGAATGTAGTGTACGTGCCCACGACACAGTGCCCACAAACACTACACGAAGCATGTCCCACGGTTTCTGTAAAAACGAAACCAACACATTTTCAGTCGGCGCGAGCCGACAGTGTTCTCAGTGCAGTGAGTGTGCCCGCTATCCCGCGCCCACATTCCCTCACAGACATGCCGAAGCCCACGGGGTTCGTCCCGCTCGCCTTCTCTCCACAATCTGTCAGAGAGAAGCCGAGCGCGGTCGGGCTGCCCGCTGTGATCAGCGCACCCCCCGGCTCGCGCATTGCAAACACAGTGTTTGTTTCTCAGCACACCGGAGCTCTCCGGCCGCCGCTATGCCGCGGCCAGAGCCCAGATTTCATTCTACCTCTAGCTATTCACGCACATGCGTGGGCAAAGCTTCCCGGGGTATCAGAATGGGTGCTGAACACTATAAAAGAGGCTATTCGCTGCAGTTCGCTCGACGCCCCCGCCGTTGTGCGGCGCGAGTCGAAACGACGGTAAAAAACGAAGTATCTCATCTACTTCGAGCCGAGATAGCGAAACTACTGAGCAAAGGGGCGATAGAACCTTTATCTCAGGCTCAGAGCGAAGGGGGTTTATACAGCAGGTATTTTCTGGTACCCAAAAAAGACGGGGGTCTCAGACCCATTCTAGATCTGCGACAGCTGAACAGAGCGCTCGCGAAGCGCCAGTTCAGAATGATTACAACCAGGAAAATCCTCGCGCAAGTTCGCCGGGAAGACTGGTTTATGTCAATAGATCTGAAAGACGCCTATTTTCAAATACAAATAGCGTCACGTCACAGGCAATTCTTGAGATTCGCCTTCGAGGGCCAGGCATACCAATACAAAGTCCTGCCGTTCGGCCTGTCCCTGGCACCCCGTACATTTACGAAGTGCATGGACGCGGCTCTCGCACCCCTGAGACTCCAGGGCATGCGAATTTTGAACTACTTGGACGATTGGCTGATTCTAGCTCGATCACGATCAGAGCTCATAGAACACAGGGCCACATTACTCGAGCATCTCGAGAATCTGGGTCTCACAGTCAATTGGGCGAAGAGCTCGCTGTTTCCCAGCCAGAAAATTTCTTTTCTGGGAACAGTGCTGGACTCGCTATCCATGACAGCGCGTCTGACGCCAGAGCGCGAACGGGACATTCAGAGCGCCGCGAAATCCTTCCGCCGCGGCTCGGTTGTCCAGCTCAAAAGGTTTCAGAAAATGCTGGGCCTCATGGCCTCAGCAGCTTCAGTGCTCCAGCTGGGTCTGCTTCGCATGCGCCCACTGCAGCTGTGGCTGAAAGCGCGAGTTCCTCCCAGGGCATGGACCGCTGGTCGGTTTCGCCTCCGGGTCGATCTGAAATGCGTTTCAGCTCTGGAACCTTGGAAGATAACCGACTGGTATCAGTCAGGTGTGAGTCTGGGGACTCCCTCGAGTGTGAAGGTGGTGTCCACGGACGCCTCCACCTCGGGATGGGGAGCGCTGCTCGAGGGCAGACCGTTCTTTGGCCAGTGGTCAGAACAGGAAAAGCTCCTACACATAAACTGTCTGGAAATGATGGCAGTCGACAACGCGCTACAGCGCTTCTGTCCCCAGATAATGGGCCACCACGTCTTGGTCCGGTCGGACAACATGTCAGTGGTGGCATACATAAATCGCCAGGGCGGCACCAAGTCCCGAAACCTTTACAGGCTAACGGAACGCCTCCTGGTCTGGGCTCAGCACAACCTGCTTTTCACTGAGAGCGGCGCACGTGCCTGGTCACCTGAATCTGGGACCAGACAGACTGTCCAGAAACAATGTCCCAGCAGGGGAATGGTCGCTGCACCCGCAGACGATCCAACTGCTGTGGGAGACATTCGGCAGAGCGCAAGTGGACCTGTTCGCGTCCCACGAGAACGCTCACTGTCCGAAATATTTCTCCAAGAGCAAGGACGCACTGGCCCACGTCTGGCCCCGCTGTCCCCTCTATGCTTTTCCCCCCGTCTCGCTCCTGCCTCAAGTGCTGGAACGAATCAGGGAAAATGGATGCCCAGTGCTGCTTGTGCCTCCGCTCTGGACAAACCAGACTTGGTTCCCAGTCCTGATGCGGCTGACCAGCACTGCCCCGTGGCCAGTACCGTTGAGGAAAGACCTCCTCTCTCAGGCCGAGGGCTCGATTTGGCATCCTCGCCCGGAACTATGGTCCCTACATGCATGGGCCATCAACGGGTACCCGCTAGCCTCCCGGAGGGAGTGCTAAACACGATCACGCAGGCAAGGGCCCTGTCTACTAGACAGCTCTATTCCTCGAAATGGTCTGTGTTCTCTGCTTGGTGTCAAGCTCAGCGCTTTTCACCTGTAGACTGCGGGGTCACGGAAGTACTCTCCTTCCTTCAAGAGCTGCTGGATAAGGGCAGGTCCCCATCCACGCTCAAAGTGTACGTGGCGGCCATAGCAGCGTTTATAAAACCTGTGTCTGGCCAGTCACTGGGGAAGAACGACCTAGTCGTGCGATTCCTCAAGGGAGCTCGGAGGCTGAACCCTCCCAGACCTCCTTCAGTCCCGGTGTGGGACCTTTCTACGGTTTTGGAAGCCATGAAAGGTGCCCCGTTCGAGCCACTCCATTTGTCAGACATGAAGCATCTGTCTTTCAAAACGGTGTTCCTTTTGGCTCTCGCTTCAGTGAAGCGCATAGGGGACTTACAAGCGCTTTCGGTAAGCGCGTCATGTATGGAGTTTGGGCCTAATGACTCTAAGGTCATACTCAAACCAAGGCACGGGTACGTGCCCAAATCCCTCAACACACCGTTCAGGGCCCAGGTCATTTCCCTGTGCGCTCTCTCGGTTCATGATGAGGAGAAAGATGCTAGTCTCCTTTGCCCTGTCAGGGCACTGAGAGCTTATGTGTCCCGCTCGTCTGTCTTCAGACAGACCGAGCAGCTCTTTGTTTTGTTTGGCGGACGCTCCAAGGGCCTGGCCGCATCAAAACAGAGCCTATCCAGATGGGTAGTCGACGCCATAGCACTGGCTTACACTTCTAAGGGCCTGCAGTGTCCTTTGGGTGTCAGAGCGCACTCCACAAGAGGCGTGGCCTCGTCGTGGGCGTGGTATAGTGGGGTTACCTTGCAAGATATCTGTACGGCCGCGGGCTGGGCCTCGCCGTCTACATTTATAAGGTTTTATAACCTAGAGGTTCCCGCCTTACAAGCCAAGCTTCTGTCGGTTTAGAATTCAGTGCTATCTGCCCCGCAGTGCGGCCCAGATGCTGAGTTTGCCTGTGCATCGCTCACTGAGCGATAGAAACTGCCCCTTGGGTGTTGAATAACCCGTACTATTACCCAGTTCAGGCTGAACACGTTCACCCTGTCTGCGTGAAACACTGTTAACATAACTAGCTCCTGTAGGATGCTATTTTATGGGGAATGATGCTTGCAGCCTCTCTTCTCCGACTCTCTGTGAGTCTATGGTGATTATGCACTATATGAGCCCCGGGCTACTGCCCTTGGGACTTTGGTGTCGGATCCCAGTACGCACGGCGTTTTGCATTGTGTTCCCCATAGCGTAAGATATTACGCAGTACGAGAGATACTCTCGTAAGAGAACGTACTCGGTTACTAACGTAACCTCGGTTCTCTCTAGAGAGGGAACGAGTACTGCGTATCTTGCCGTGCATACACAGCTCTGGTTCGCTTCGGCGATGAAAACCAGTATACCAGCCTAATCGAGCCGTATTTATAAGGGCGGGACCACGCCCTTTCTGGCGGGACGTGACGAAATGGGCGCAAAGTGCCCCCATTGGGTATGTGTCACGCAGGGCCACTCTCGATAGGCTGCTGCTCGATAGGCTGCCGCAGGGCAGCCAATAGGCACGCAAGCCGTCTTGCCTATGTCTGCATGCTGCTGCACAGCGTTTTGCATTAATTCAAAATTAAGGATAATTTTTGGCTTCAATATCTCGTGGAAAAGAGGTTTTCCCCTTAGCGTAAGATATTACGCAGTACTCGTTCCCTCTCTAGAGAGAACCGAGGTTACGTTAGTAACCGAGTACGTTTTCACTAGTTAAAATAATAGTTATTGATATCAGGAATTAGATTTATACTAGTAACAATGGCAATTTTTGATATCAGAAATTACATTTCCACTATTAACAATGCTAATTCTTGATATCCACAATTAAATTTTCACTAGTTAAAATTATAATTCTTGATATCAGCAACTGAATTTCGACTAGTAAAAACTATAATTGTTGATATCTGTAATTGTATTTTCACTAGTGAAAAGTCTCCATTGGCTGCCATTCAAAATCAATTGTTGATATCAAGAATTGATTTCTTACTAGTTGAAATTCCAATTTCACATATCAGAAATACAATTCTTACCAGTAAAAACCTTTATTTGTGATATCAATAATTAAATTGTCACTAGTTGAAATGTCTATTCTTGATATCAACAATTGAATTGCTACTAGTAACAATGTTCATTTTTGATATCAATAATTCCATTTTCACTAGTGACAATGTTAATTTCTGATATCATGAATGTAATTATTACTAGTAAGAAAGCCATTTTAGATATCTGAAATTATATTGATATAAGAAATACATTTTCAGATATCAAAAACTAACATTTTTACTAGTAGCAATTAAATTGTTGATATCAAGAATAGACATTTCAACTAGTGACAATTGAATTATTGATATCAGGAATTCGCATTTTTACTAGTAACAATGTAATTATTGATATCAAAAATTATATTTCTACTAGTAAGAAATCAATTCTTGATATCAACAATTAATTTTGAATGGCAGCCTATGGTGACATTTCACTAGTGAAAATACAATTACAGATATCAAGAATTCAATTGTTGATATCAATAATTATATTGTTGATATCAAGAATTCAATTGTTGATATCAAGAATTATATTGTTGATATCAATAATTAAATTGCTGATATCAAAAATGTAATTGTTGATATCAACAATTGAATTGTTGATATCAAGAATTCATATCCTGAAAATGAATAAAAGTTAAAACGGCTTGCCATACACGGTTCAGCTCGTCTGCGACAATCTTTGCGGCGTCCATCTTCATTGAATTTTGATATCAGATAGAGCCTACCAGAGCACAGCATAATAAGTAGCCATGCGGTTCACTTGGAGGGCGGGGACAAAAGCGTCATATTCAGTATGGAAATACACACAGACAATAACACGCCACGCCCCTACTGCGTGCTAGAATCTCCGAAAACAAGCCGATTTCAACCTCAAAATGTAAGCTTTTAAATATACCAATACTGCTATCTCAAACATGGAGAGGCTTCTTCGTGATTTCAACTAACAGATTCTGCAAAAAAATGAAATTCACCAATTTTGAAAAAAAACTCTCCTTTCTCATTTTGCTCGAAAGTTGTGCTGCCAACTTGTGTCCCTGGTTTCTGTGACGGGTCACATATGTGTATTCCTCCACGATCAGCTCCTCGGCGGACGAGCCCGTGTCTTTCCCTTGACAGAGCCCGCTCTGTCGTCTCTGCTGGTGTTCTTTCCGTCTATAACTAGGCTGTTACCACCCCAGAGACTGCCATATGTTGTACTAGCCTGCTGGCTAGTCCATATGTGTAACCGCCACAGTGCCTCCCTCCGAGGTAGGATGTGGCTTCCGCAGCATTCCCTTCCCCAAGGGCAGGCTTTCCCAGCGTTATCCAATAAGTCACACTGAGTGGGTCTTGCGGAACAGCAGTGACTGACCTTCTCTGCTTAGAGCTCCTACATTCTGCCCAACACTGCGGTCAGGCCAGGAGGCACAAGTGGAGCACTGGAAGGGCCAGCAGCCGTGACGTTTTGGTAGATATCCCCATTCGTCAGTCTTGACTTATGTAGTAGTGACTGACGAAGGGGAACGTCTCGGTTACGTATGGTTCCCCTCGCCACAGTTGCTGAGCTTCCGCTGTACGGCCGAGTGACAGGTCCGGCTCCTCAGCGGAAAAAACAAGGATATGACGCTCCTGCTGCTCATTATATGCTCGCGCCGCGATGCATAGCAACTGGTGCAATTATCACATACTAATGTACATTGGCTCGTTTAGTTTCACTCGAAGTAGTTAGGCTCGCAAGCGATCCCCATTTACATCTTACGTTGATTTACCATACGTAACCGAGACGGTTTCAATAGAAAATACATCAGGAAAGAAAAACACTCATTGAGCAATTTTACAGGGCCTTTAACATGCTATATAATAATCACAACCAGCCCCACCCCCCACCCCAACAAAACGGAGCCATTTGGCTGAAACTGGGTTGTGTTTTTGCCGTCTGGTGTGTGTCATGTGAGTCATGAGAAAACAATGGGTGTGGGGGATTTGTCATTGTGGTAATTGTGACTCATTTAGTTATTGACAACAAGCCTTAGGTGCTTCTACAGGCGAAAGAAAGAGAAGATGATTTCATGAACGAGAAGTTGAAGGAGGTAAAGCTGCAAAAATGGATGAGATGACAGAGAGAATAGTGTACTATTAGGGCTGGGGCGGTATGGATTTTTTATAACCGCGGTTGAAAAGCAAGATTTTCCCGCAGTATGGCGGTAAACCGCTTTAAATAGCCAGACCCCCGTCCGACATTTGACCACCCCCGACATTTAATCTATGTCGATTATATGAAGAGTGAACAGCATGAGTAAGATAGGATCATACGATGGGTCAGACACAATTTTGACCACTTTATTAAGTTTTGTTTTGTAGAAAGCCTTTCTTTAAATTAAATTTAGTTTTTTATAAATTGTACCTTAATTTTAATCACTGTTTCATTAACTAATTGCCTGGAATTAAGAATTAAGAAGCAAATAGCAGACATATAATCAGGAGGACGTGGAAGCGCAGGTGCGATCTCTTGCGTGTGAACTGGAGCTCGTCTCATAAATGAACCGAAACTCGGCGTAGGCTGGGCCTAAATGTCTACTTTTAAACAAAATTCAAAACGAAATGATAACATTTTAGTGTACAGTAGCCTAGTCAGGTAAGGTCAGGTTTGCCGATGTGCGTTATAGGCTATTTACTTATTCATATTTATCCCTGTGTGTGCCGATCGGAGATGGAGTTCACTGCTGATATTCTGGGGATACAACATAGCCAATATACTAGGGACTTTAGCCTTTAAATATCTTTGCTGCATTGGATCAGTGTTCTTTCTAGAACAGCCAAGAGCTTTCTAGCCTCGCGACAGCAGCGCCTCGCATTGCTCATAGACCTTAAAACAGTCAGCGCCGCGGATGCAGTTTCGAAAATTGATCAAAAAACGTTGGTGCGGGTGGATGGCGGACAGATGATGAGTTTTGTGATGCGGTTGCGGATGAAATAATAATAGCCCATCCGCGCATCTCTAATACGAATGGAATGTTATTATGCGTCATGGAACATTGCGCTCCTCAACTCGCGAAAGGTCGGATTTGATTCATCTTTTGATGATAAGTTTTGTTTAGAAAACCTTGAATCCATGTAAGCCACAATATCATTAGACATAATCCATGTCATTAGAATCAATGAATCCATGTCATTAGACACAACGTGCACACATGTGCAGGCCAAGGTTTTTTTTTTTTTCTCGGTGATGACGGTGACGAGATTAGACCCGCGGTTGGAGTCACGTGACCGCGGTATTGCGGTAATGCGGTAACCGTCCCAGCCCTATGTACTATAGTACTGCACTCTAAAGAATGCACACTAGCATTGAAAAGCTTGGGGTCAAAAATATATTTTAATGTTTTGAAAGTCTCTTATGCTCACCAAATCATTAATTTGATTAAAAATACAACAAAAACTATTTCAAATAATTGTTTTCTATGTTAATATATTTTGAAATGTAATTTATTCCTGTGATGGTAAAGCTGGATTTTTAGCAACATTTCTCCAGTCTTCAGTGTCACATGATCCTTCAGAAATCATTCTAATATGATGCTTTTTTTTATCATGATCAATGTTGAAAACAGTTGTGCTATTAATGTTTTTGTGGAAACCATGATATATTTTTGAAAGAGAAATATTTTGTAATGTAAAAGTCTTTTGTCACTTTTGGTCAATTTAATGCATCATTGCTGAATAAAAGAATAGGCCTACATTTCTAAAAACAAAAACAAATTATAATTTAAAATATCCTACTCGAGTCATTTTCGGATCCCTTCTCCCCACTCATCTACCCTTAATTCCTATCAGTGTCCCCTAATTAAAGTAGATTTATCGCTTTGTTATCTGTTAAATGAATAATTGTAAACGCAAAATTGGATCGATTGGAAGATATAGATATATATGTATAATAATATAGTGAGGAGTATTGCAAATGGTTTACTCTATTGTTTTATACTGCACAGTTTGCACATCAGAAAATTTGTATACTGTACAAAGACAGTATAGTGTGGCTTTCCGAACATAGCTAGAAGGAGAGAAAAAGTGGAGAGAAGCTGGTATGAGCTGGAGGAACAGCATCTCCATTCTCCAATAATGAAGAAGGCAACTGGAGAACAGGCAGATGACATTCAAAGCCAGAATGAGACAGACAAGTGTAGAAGACAGAGTGGGAGCTGGGAGAACAATGCAGGCAGTTTAGAGAAGAGTAGGGAGATGACCGGTGTGGGCCTGTCAGCTCCAGAGGCAATAAACAGGCATTTAAAGAGACAGGTACACAGTTTCACCCCAGCCAATTAAAAACAGACTGGCACAACATTCTACCTGAGTCTCTTAAAGGGACAGCTTCAGTGCTCTACCGAGGCCAATTAAAGAGACGACAGCACCATTTTACTCAGCAGAGCTCAAGCGACTGCATCTGGGAATATCACTGATTCTGACTGCTGATTTATCCGATGGAGAATCTGTGACTGTTCTCAGTGCCATGAGGATCTGTATTCCATGGGCTCTTGTCTGAAAACGTTGAATAACAGCTTTCATAATCGTTTTACAACTGAGTAATGGGGTTTATTGTAGCTATCTAATTGAATACTGTATATGTTGTCACAGACTAAGGTGTCAGTGAAAAGAGTCCAAGAGTCCAATTCATGCATAACATGCAGAAAAATAGCATTCTTAACTTTGGGATTCTGGTTAACACCGTACTTAAATTATTAAATTCTAGGCAAAATATATGCAAGCTCTTTTTCTTTTTCCCCGATATTAATAATAATAATAATGCTTTAGGGTCTAATTTTCTCAATACTGCATGCATTTTCAATTTTAATTGTGAAATATTGAAGCAGTTGTTAATTAAATATGTGTGCTTATTTTCATATGGTTATAAAACAATCTTTGTTCAAGGAAAAAAAACATCTTGCATATAATAACTTGCCATCTTTTAAGTGAATTTTCCAATATGGATTTAAATTAAGCTCCTATCAGAGGTAGGATTGCAGGCTGCTGTGGGTAACCTTTTAAAACAGCAACCTTATGGCCTCAGAGGGCTGAAATATTCCATAACGAGTGTGAGAGTGTGTAGCTAGCTCTGGCCCTTTGAATCACATCTCCCCTGGCAATAGTAGAACAGACAGATACACTATTACAGAGTTTCAGACTGATAGCACTGGAGAAAGAGGTACATGTTTTTGCCTAGTCGTTTAAAGAAACAGGCTCTGCAATTAATGTAAACCTTCCTGAAGGGAAGAGCCGCTGTCCACTAACTCAAATTTCTTTCTGAAACAAAGAATATGGCAGTTTGTTCCGATGTCCTAAAAAAAAGTAGCTTTGCAATTTTTGTTCTATACCTTTTTCAGACTTGAACAGCAACGTGAATCGAAATTTACTGTAGAAATCTTAGTCCACAGTATATCAGAGCATGTTATTCTAAAAAGGAAAAAGGTATGTTTTCACAATATTTAAATCAAACTTTCTTTTCTTCTAATGTAGCCAATGCTGAGGGACAGAGCCGATCAGCCCTATACGCACACTACGCAAGTTGCTTTTTTTTTAAATTACTCAAGGCCCGGTGTTTGTTTATAAATTGCAGCTCGGAAAAGATAACCACGTCGCGCATTCATATGCGCGTGCACGAAATGAAAGAGCACTTTCCAGCAAAACATCTGTGAGGACCAGTACAATATGGGCGTGATGGCACTCCTCATTATAGGCGCACATACTTTTAAAACGAGACAATGACTATCTAGTCTCCAAATCAGTTTAGTTAGGCTACATCTCTGCAATAAAGCAAAATGTAAAGCAATGTAATGACATTGACTATTGATTTATAGGCTACATTGCATTTAAAATGTTGATTGGCTGAACATACTGGTCAATATGGATGCACATCCCTCAGTAAATAATAACCATCATGTATTAAGTATTGCTTTTATCATTTAAAACACAGTGACATGCTATGACAAGCCATTTTATCTTTTATTCATTCACAGGATGCATGTTTGATATCAATAATTAAATTTGTACTATTTAAAATGTGAATCCTTGATATTAAGAATGTACTTTTTCTAGTAACAATGTCTATTTCTGATGTCAGGAATTGATGTCATTAGTACTAGTTAAAGGTGTGGGATCTCTGGGGTGTCAGGTGTGACTGTGTGGCAATGGCAAATGGTTTACATGGCTCATGGTTCTGGTAGGAGGGCCCCTTAACCAAATTTTGCTTGTTTTGCAATGTTTTTGAAAGAAGTCTCAGTTACACTTTATTTCGATAGTCCACTTTAAAAATTGTACTAACTATAAGTAACTTTGCAGCTACTGTACATGCCAATAAACTCTTGTTAATTTGCAACTACATGTTAACTAACTCTTGTTAGAGTATTAGCAGACTGTTAGGGTTAGTGTTAGTAGAAGGTGACATACTTGAAAAGTAACTTAGTCATGTCAGTTGGGGCCATCATATTAAGCAGTCTATTCTAATGACTTGTATTTGACATTCTAGTTGACATGTAGTTGTAAAGTTACTTATAGTTAATAGAATGTCTAAAGTGGACTATCAAAATAAAGTGTCACCAAAGACTCTTATGCTTACCAAGGCTGTATCAAAAATACAGTAATAATAGTAATATTGTGAAATATAATTACAATTTAAAACTGTGCCAATTTGTGAAAAAAATGTGATCTGTTTTTTCCTAGATGTCCTCTGTCATGAACTGCTCTGAGACACAAAGGTTGTGAATCCAAATGCAGTATTTATTGAACAGGGCAATCCAAAGATGTAATCCAAAGTACAGGCAGGGTCAAACACAGGCAGGCAGACCATACAAACACAACAAGGCAGGGGACACGGGCAAAAGAGTAATCCACGGAAAAGGCAAGAAATCCAAAAACCAAGAGACATGAAACCAGGGAGAATGCTTGGAATTGCAGTGTAACACTAAGCAAGACTTCACCGATAACGAATGAGAAAACCAGGCTTATGTGGTGGGTGAGCCACATTATGGGTGAGCTAAACAAGATAATGAGACACAGGTGAATGTGATAATGGATGAAGAGTCCGGGCAGTGAGTTATGGAAGATGTAGTTTGTGAGGGAATGATGGCTCTGGTGGCTCTCAAGGGCACTCCAGCTGGTGACCATTACATAGCCAGCCAAATTGTCCAGGAGGGAGGTGGAGCAGAGGCGGACCCGGGGGCGGGATGTAGGTCCAGGCCCGTGGAGCGGAAGAGGGCCTGGAGACTGAGGCTGAGCAGGCAGCCGGGGCGGAGCAGGCCTGGCAGGTGTCCAGGTCGGACCAGGCTGGGCAGGCATCCAGGGCGGAGCGTGCGTCCAGAGGGGAGCAGGCTGAGCAGGCGTCGATGGTTCAGGGGGCCAGGGCGGATGCGACACTTCAGGTGGCCAGGGCGGATCCGACGCTTGAGGGGAGCAGGGCGGATGCTACATTTCAGGGGCAGAGGCGGCCATCTTGTCCGAAGACACAGGCGTGGCAGCGGCCATGACAGGACGAGACTCTGGAAGGGTGGCCATGACGGGACGAGACTCTGGAAGGACGGCCATGATGGGATGAGACTCTGGAAGTCAAGTCAAGTCACCTTCATTTATATAGCGCTTTTAACAATATGGACTGTTTCAAAGCAGCTTTACGGTGATAATAGGAAATTAAAGTAACAGAGATTGTTTTGGCTTTACAGCAGCTCTAGAATAAAGTTGTTGTCCAGCTAAAGTTAGTTTTGATTGATTCACTTCCGTCGCAACGATAATTAGTTATTAACTTAGGGGCCGCTAACACGACACCGTTCTAACAGAAAATTCTTTAATGCGATCCGGCCGCTTATTTGCATAAAACAGTGACTGGTGGCTCTGAGAATTTTTTAGCGCTTTCGCGTAGCCACGTGAATCGGAATTATCCCGACAACGTTTTATCAGTACAGAGGTAGAGGGAAGGAGGACTTTACAAGGGAGAGACTAGTTGACACTTCAGGACTGCGTTGTCGTTGTGTCCAAGCGCAGGTCCTTCATCAGATCTGGATACGGCCTGGATCCGGCGGACTGCGGTAAACCTCGGGATAAACAGAGAGACTAATATTAGCGTAGACGCCATGGATTTATGGGAAGTGTTCCCGGTTCCAGCTGATCTAAACTATGCAGCCTAACATTGAATTATAGAAGTCTATAATGTGTTATGTGTATGCTAAGCCAAAGAGATGTGTTTTTAGTCTAGATTTGAACTGACAGACTGTATCTGCTTCCCAGACAATGTTAGGAAGATTGTTCCAAAGTGTTGGTGCTAAATAGGAACAGGACCTACCACCAGCAGTCGATTTTGATATTCTAGGTATTATCAACTGGCCGGAATTTTGAGATCGCAATAGACGTGAAGGGGTGCCAATGCAGTGTTGACAGAACCGGGCTAATATGATCATGCTTCCTGGTTCTGGTAAGAACTCTAGCTGCTGCATTTTGGACCAGCTGTAATTTGTTTATTAAGCGTGCAGGGCAACCACCCATAAGAGCATTGCAATAATCTAGCCTTGATGTCATGAACGCATGAACTAATTGTTCTGCATTTGTCATTGAGAGCATATGACGTAATTTAGATATATTTTTTAGATGGAAAAATTTGGTTTTACAGATACTATTCACGTGACTTTCAAATGAAAGATTGCTATCAAAGAGCACACCCAGGTTCCTAACCGACGACGAGGACTTGACAGAGCAGCCATCAAGTGTTAGACAGTATTCTAGGTTATTACGTGAGGACGTTTTTAGTCCAATAATTAGAATATCTTTTTTTTTTTCAGAATTTAGTAAGAAATTACTAGTCATCCAATTTTTTTTTTATATCAGCTATGCATTCCATTAATTTGATGAATTGGTAAGTTTCGTCAGGGCTTAAAGAACTATAGAGCTGAGTATCATCAGCATAACAGTGAAAACTAATGCCATGCTTCCTAATAATATCTCCTAAAGGTAGCATGTACAGAGTGAACAGCAACGGTCCTAGTACTGAGCCTTGTGGTACGCCATACTGAACTTTTGATCGATAAGGCATCTCCTCATTTACTGCTATAAACTGATAACGGTCAGATAAGTATGATTTAAACCATGCTAATGCAATTCCACTAATGCCAACATAATTTTCGAGTCTATTTAAAAGAATGTTGTGGTCAATAGTATCAAATGCAGCACTAAGATCGAGTAACACCAATAGCGAGATACAGCCAAGATTGGATGATAAGAGCAAATCATTTGTGACTCTAATGAGAGCTGTCTCAGTACTATGGTACGGTCTAAATCCTGACTGAAAATCCTCGCAGATACCATTTCTTTCTAAAAATGAACATAGTTGTGAGGATACTGCCTTTTCTAGTATGTTTGACAGAAAAGGAAGATTTGAGATCGTCCTGTAATTGACTAATTCTGTAGGATCAAGTTGTGTTTTTTTAACTAGTGGTTTAATCATAGCCAGCTTAAAAGTTTTCGGTACGTATCCTAGTGACAAAGATGAATGAATGATATTGAGAAGAGGATCTATGACCTCTGGAAGCATCTCTTTCAATAGTTTATAGTATAGGTATAGGTATAGGGTATAACATACATGTTGTCGATTTAGATGATTTAACGAGTTTAGAATATTCTTCCTCTCCTATAGCAATGAATGAATCGAATTTTTCGTCAGTGAGACTACAATGCACTGTCTGATGCGATACTGTAGTAGACGGTTGCATAGTTATAATTTTTTCCCTGATATTATCAATCTTATAAGTGAAGAAGGTCATAAAGTCATTATTGTTGTGCTGCTTGCAAACTTCTGGGCCTGAAACTCTATTTTTCGTCAGTTTAGCAACCGTTTTGAATAAATACCTAGGGTTTTGTTTATTTTCTTCTAATAGGGTTGAAAAATAAGCAGATCTAGAAGTTTTTAAGGCCTCTCTGTATGCAATCGAGCTCTCCTTCCATGAAATGCGAAATACCTCTAGTTTTGTTTTCTTCCAGTTTCACTCCATTTTTCTGGATGCTCTCTTAAGGGCCTGAGTGCGCTCGTTGTACCACGGTGTCGGACTATTTTCTTTAATCTTCTTTAAGCGCAATGGAGCAACTGTGTCTAAAGTGCTGGAAAAGAGAGAGGTAAAAGTTTATGTCGCAATATCGAGTTCTTCTAAGCTATCTGGGATGCTGAGATGATGAAACTGATCAGGAAGATTATTAATAAAGCAATTTTTAGTGGCAGAAGTGATAGGTCTAACATATTTGTAACACGGAGTCGGCTTTGCAGCCTTGGCTAAATGAAGTTTACACGAGACTAGATAATGATCTGAGATGTCATCACTCTGCTGCAGAATTTCAACAGCATCAACATTGATTGATCACCATGTGATAATATTAGATCTGGAGTATGATTACGACAATGAGTAGGTCCTGACACGTGTTGTCTAATTCCAATAGAGTTCAGAATGTCTTTAAATGCCAATCCCAATGCATCTTTTTCATTATCTACATGTATATTAAAATCACCAACAATTAGGACTTTATCTGCAGCCAGTACTAACTCTGATAGAAAGTCAGCAAATTCTTTGATAAAGTCTGTATGGTGTCCTGGTGGCCTGTATACAGTAGCCAGCACAAATCTTAAACCTGATTTATCATTTGCACTATATATTGTTACATTAAGCACCAACACTTCAAAAGAATTATATTTGAAATTGGACTTCTTAGTAATTTTGAAAATATTACTATAAATTACAGCAACACCTCCCCCTTTGCCTTTCAGACGAGGTTCATGTTTATAACAGTAATCTTGCGGGGTGCACTCATTTAAAGTAATGTAATCGTTTGGTTTTAGTCAGGTTTCTGTCATACACAGCACATCTAGGTTATAGTCTGTAATCATATCATTAACAATAAGTGCTTTTGAAGTAAGGGATCGAATATTCAGCAACCCAAGCTTTATCATTTGTTCATTTGTATTATTTCTGTTTTTTATTTGTTGAACATCAATTAAATTTTTACCCTTAGATGGGTTTGGAAGTTTTTTGTATATCCTAATTCGGGGAACAGACACAGTCTCTATATGATGATATCTAGGTGAAAGATCCTCTATGTGATGGGATTTATCTGACCTTGGTGACGTGAGACAGCTGGCAGACGGTTGGTTTAGCCAGTTTGTCTGCTTCCTGACCTGAGCCCCAGATTGTCATGTTTGAGCTCTAAGACTATGTGCCATATTACTAGAGAGAAGAGAAGCACCATCCCAGGAGGGATGAATACCATCTCTTTTCAACAGGTCAGGTCTGCCCAAAAAACTTTTCCAATTGTCTATGAATTCTATATTATTTTGCGGACACCACTTAGACATCCAGCCATTGATTGATGACAATCTGCTATCTATCTCATCACTCCTTCGAACAGGAAGGGGGCCAGAGCAAATTACAGTGCCTGACATCGTACTTGCGAGTTCACACACCTCTTTAACATTAATTTTAGTGATCATGGAAGGGCGGCCATGACAGGACGAGACTCTGGAAGGGCGGCGGCCATGACGGGACGAGACTCTGGAAGGGCGGCGGCCATGACGGGACGAGACTCTGGAAGGGCAGCGGCCATGACGGGACGAGACTCTGGAAGGGTGGCGGTCATGACGGGGACGAAACTCTGGAACGGCGGCGGCCATCTTGGCTGAGGGGTCACGGGATGGAGTTGATGTGTGTGCTGCCCACACACACAAAATAGCCGTGGCCATGATGATCAGCGCTGTATCATCCGGAGCTGACTCAGACACGGAGGCCTCGACGTGAAGTAGTTCAGGCTCACCAGGCATGACGTGAAGAAGCTCAGGCTCGGCAGGCATGCCGTAAAGAAGCTCAGGCTCAGCAGGACTGATGTGAAGAAGCTCAGGCTCAGCAGGCATGACGTGAAGAAGCTCAGGCTCGGCAGGCATCTTCACTGGACATGGTAGTAAACTTGGTGGGCCAAGCTCCGCGGCCATCGGAGCTTGGTGCATACTGCCCCCTCCCAAAAATGTCTAAGGGAAACGTCCTCCTCAAACTCCTCGACAGTGAAGGAGGAACCAGTCAAATGAAGGGCATAGTCTAGGAACTTGCTCAGTGATCCTCGAGGACCATCATGGATTAAAGTGGATTTTAACGGGTTGTTGAGTCCATAACAGAAGAAGTCGATGAGAGCATAGTCTGGGAGGTTAGTGAAATTGGCAATACCTAGGAAGTCCTGAATGTGGTCCTCGAGTGAGCGAGTTCCTTGATGAAGGCGGACGAGACGTTCTGCTGGATCCATAGTGGCAAAGTTTTCTGTCACGAACTGCTCTGAGACACAAAGGTTGTGGATCCTTTGTGGAAACCTTTTAACAGGGTAATCCAAAGACGTAATCCAAAGTACAGGCAGGATCAAACACAGGCAGGCAGTCCATACAAACAAACACAACAAGGCAGGGAACACGGGCAAAAGAGTAATCCATGGAACAGGCAAGAAATCCAAAAACCAAGAGACATGAAACCAGGGAGAATGTTCGGAATTGCAGTGTAACACTAAACAAGACTTCGCCGATAACGAATGAGAAAACCAGGCTCATGTGGGGTGAGCTAAACAAGATAATGAGACACAGGTGAATGTGATAATGGATGAAGAGTCTGGGCAGTGAGTTATGGGAGATGTAGTTTGTGAGGGAATGACAATAGTGTCCTCTGGTGGCTCTCAAGGGCACACCAGCTGGTGACCATTACAGCCTCTTTCAAAACTATTTTTCAAAACAAAACTATTTACTGTGAGTTACTTTTATATTTTTATATTTGATCTCCTTTTATCACCTAATTTTAACTTCAGCAAATCAGCACAGTGCTCAAACGACAAAGCTTGGATTACAACAAAAAAAATGAATTATTTTACCCGACCAGCCTCAGCTTACATTCCGGGGAAGGGAAAACTTCTGGTTCAAGAATTTACTTGCTGCAGAAACTGCCACAGACTTTTACAAAGGATTGCAGTTCTTGAAACAAAGTTACTTGCGGGACCACCAAACCAGACGGAACACACAACAGAGCTTCGTCATGGACGCCCTCAGCATACAGCCGGTGAGTCCCATGAATCTAGTGCTCCTCGACAGGCTATGCTGAGTGTAGAGAAACATGTAACTGATCGACATACAAATCGATGGCACAAACAGGGAGCGAGACCCAAAGGCACTCGAGACATCAGATTGTCACGAGCATCACATATTGCCACAGTAGCATCCTCTACCCCAGATACGGCTCTGACAAGGATTGCAAACACTGGTTTCCTACCACCGCCTATACATCTTGAGAACAGATTTGAAGTATTAATGAATGTAGATGAGGAATCCCCAAATGTGATGAATGTGATCAAACAAAGATCGAATCAGCCAGTAACTAACACTGATGCTAACTGGCGCTCAAGGTCGAGCACACAGCGGAACTCAGCTCAGAGCGCAGTCGGGCCCAGGACTCTGATAGTGGGTGACTCCATAATCAGAAACATTAGCAGCAAAGATACACTACGTGCTGCCTTCCACAAGCAACAGCTTCTGATGTAAACAGAGAACTTCAGAACATTCTGATGAAACATAAGACTGCGAATCGACTAATCATTAATGTGGGTAAGAATGATATTTATAAAGAGCAGTCAGAACTCCTTAAGAAGGATTTCAATTAACTTTTGAAACACTTAAAAAGACTGAAAGTTCAAACATTCATCAGTGGACCACTTCCAGCAAGAGGAACAAACAGGTTTTCACGGTTGCTTGGGATTAATACATGGCTGCAAAAAAACTGCAATATAAAAGGAGCGAACTTCATTGACAACTTCAATCTTTTCTGGAATGAGAGACAACTGTTTCAACAGGATGGCCACCACCCAAACAAACTTGGTTCAAGAGTGCTAAAGGACAATATCTACTTCTCCCTCCATCATCATTCTGCAGTGTGTGCCAATCCACTCAACCTGAATGGCACACACACACACCCCTGGACACAGTATGAATGACCACAGGACTTCACTTCAGCACCTGAATGGACACAAATCACACAAGGACAATGATAACACCACTCAGCCACAACAACCTCTGCTCACGGACACAATCTCAGCTGAGCTCACAGAGCTCACCACAGACAGACTGTGACATATTAGAACTGCTCCAAGATTCAGCACCCAAGGACGACTTTCTGGAAAACAGCCAGTGAAACCAGGACAGCATATTATAGCCTCCGATAACACCAGAGCAACAGAGTTTGACTGGTTTGCCATTGCTGGAGATTTTAACATTCACACAGATAATGCAGAAACCAATATGGCAAAAGAAATCAAAACTGTTTTAAAAACTTTTGATCTGTAGGGCCCTATAATTTCCGCGATCACGGAATCGCGGACGGAATCGTGGAATTGGCAAATTAACGCGGAATCTAGTGTTAATGCGGAATTTCGCAGAATTTTACATATTTGGAATGAAATTATCTTTTTGTGTGGGAGAAGAACGTATGTCTGGGGAAAAATGCAGACCGGGGGAAGCAAATCTGGGCGACACAACCCCTCCCGTCATTTCAGCTGCCTCTTCCCCTTCAAAACAATGAAAGCATGGCGAAGCGGCTCTCCATGGCTCTGCTTTCGTCGGCGAAAAAGTTAAGAAACTTGACGCTAAGCCCTCAGTACCGAGCCGAGCAGTTCCCACGAACAGTTCCCACGTGACTTTTATGCAGTGTTTCCCACACATAAACTAATTCATCGCGGTGCGCCACAGAATCAACACCGGCCGCCATATATTGCGTTTCGTTATTCATTTTTTTAACGCATTTTATGTAAAACACGCAGCGTATTCTTTCAGTTGCAATTCCTTTCCCTGCTCTCCCTCCGTCTCTGTCACTCACGCGTCTCTCTCACATACGCACACACACACAACCCCTCCCCTCCGTGCACACCGAGGCGCTCCGGACTGGACAAAAGCGAAGCGAACTCCGCGAGCGACACTGCGTGAGTGAGACCGAGTGTGTCCGAGAGCGCGCTCGATAATGCGCGCGAGAGACCGAGTGTGTCCGAGAGCGCACTCGATAGTGCGCAAGAGAGACCGAGTGTGTCTGAGAGCACGCTTTACAGTGCGCGAGAGAGAGAGACTGAGTGTGACTTTTATTTAAACTTAAATAAACTAATATGATTTATTTTACTGGATAATTTAAAGCTCATAACCATTAATATTTTGTTGTTACCTGAAGTACTTCGAGTGCAGTGTTTGCATCATGCAGTATTTGTCTTGAAAAGTAAATGTGATGTTTGTTACCTCAATAAATTTAAGGTCATTCCTGTTTTATTTGTGTACATTTTAATTATTAACATTAAAAGCACACTCTTTTTACAACTAAAATAACAGTAAAGGGTAAAAAAAAAACCTGAATTCCCCAAAATTAAAACGGAAAAAACGGAATTTGCAAAAATTAAAGCAACACCAAGTGATTTTTCCTCTGCGTTCGCCCTACAGGTTGGAAGCGGAATTGTCCATTACCGCTGTCGTAAATAATTTAGCCTACCGCAGCCTACTGTCGCACGCGCACGCACATGCTCTCTGTTTATCCAGCACCGGCTTTGGAATCAACAATGGCCACTGACAAGGTAGAGTATGATGCATGATTTTATGAAAGTATGATGTATTGCGACATCACAAACGAGCAATTGTTGCAATTGTAACGCTTGCCGTAAAGCAAGTCAAATTAGTAGTTTTCTTATGTCTCATTAGAACTACAGAAACGCGACCCGATCTGGCAATCTTACATAGCGTGGATCTATCAGATAAAGGACCGCAAAAGCTGTGGGTGCATTTCACCATGTCACGACTTAATGAACCACTGAAATGATTTTGGAAACATTATTTTAAGGTAAAAAAATCTTACTTAGTACTGCTTTAAAATGGAAAAAACGGAATTTGGGAAAAAAATAAAACGGAATTTGGAAAAAAATAAAACGGATTTTATAGGGCCCTAGATCTGACTCAGCATGTACATGGTCCCACACACAATTGTGGACACACTCTAGATTTACTTATCAGTAAGGGTCTAAACATTTCATCGATTGTTATTAAGGATGTAGCACTGTCTGATCATTTCTGTATTTTCTTTGATATATTGATCTCTTCTGCCATTGAAGCTGGATCTGTGTCTGTCAAGACGAGATGCTTAAATGAGAACACTAGTGTACTATTTATGAAGGCTGTATCTTTAACACCAAGCATATCTGCTGACTCTGTTGGTTTTCTCCTTGATTCTTTTAACTCAAAAGTTAAAAGTGTAATTGATGATATTGCTCCTGTGAAAGTCAGGAAGAAGAGTGACAGACAAAAAGCACCTTGGAGAAACTCAACAGCAGTGCAAAATATGAAAAGACAGTGCAGAAAAGCAGAGCGCATGTGGCGAAAGACAAAACTTGTAGTCCATTATAACATCTACAAAGACAGCATCCATGCTTTCAATGAACTAGACAAAGCTAGACAGACTTTCTTCTCGAATATTATAAACACAGCAACTTAAACAACACACGCACTCTTTTTGCTACTGTAGAGAGACTGACAAACCACCCAAGTCACATTCCCAGTGAAATGCTCTCAGACAGCAAGTGCAGTGAGTTTGTTTCCTTCTCTGAGAAAATCAGTAATATCAGAAAGGTGATCAGCACATCCTTGAGTTGCGCTGAGGTCAGACAGATCAGACCACAACCTGAGAAAGTAGTTACTATGTCTTATTTCGAAGAAATCGATGGCAAAATTTTGAAAGAAACAGTACAGCACCTTAAAACATCAAACTCTGCACTTGATGCACTTCCCACATCTTTTTCAAAAGTGTGTTAAACTGTTTAGAAGCATATCTCCTAGAAGTGGTAAATGCCTCACTTCTCTCTGGGAGTTTTCCAAACTCCCTGAAAACTGCAGTTGCCAAGCCCTCCTGAAAAAGAGCAATCTGGATAAGACCATATAAAGCATAGACCGATCTCAAATCTTCCTTTCATAGGCAAGATCATTGAAAAAGTTGTCTTCAATCAGCTGAACAAATTCTTAAGCTCGAATGGATACTTTGACAATTTTCAATCTGGTTTCCAAAGTCAAAGTCAAAAATGTATTTAGCCATTTCAACAATACAGTTGATAGGAATTTGTCTTGGTATGCCCACATATACAACTTAATTAACAACAATACACTGACACAACAACATATGCCACACATATAACTCACATATACATCACATATACCCCCCAATGACATCAAATACACAGACAACACTAGTTACCACTAGTCCATGAAGCTTAATTTAAACATTCAACGTTCAAACGTTAGGTCATGTTTAAAAAAACGTATGGTTTGGAGATAGGTGCTATCTCTGAAGCGTGATGTCCTGCTGATAATGCTTCTGTACCTCTTCCCTGATGGCAGAAGAGTGAACAGGTAATGTGCTGGATGATAGTTGTCCTGATGTGATGTATCTTGCCTTCCTGATAATTCTGGTGTCATAGTGTGAGGCTATGGTAGGCAGACTGCAGCCAGTGATCTTAGAGGCTATGCGCACTACTTACTCTAGCTGTTGCTTATCCTGACTGGTCGCGTTACCGTACCAGGACAGGATAGAGAAGGTCAGCACGCTTTCTATGATGGCTCGGTAAAAATGAGTCATACCTTTCTGGCTAACCCCAAATTTCCTCAACTGACGGAGGAAATAGAGTCTCTGATGAGCTTTGTTTACCATGCGACTGATGTTCAAGTCCCATGAGAGGGACTGATGTATGGTAGTGCCCATGAGGCAGAAGGAGGAGACCCTCTCAACAACCTGATCATTGATGGAGAGGGAAAGGTGCCGGACTGCCTTCTTTCTAAAGTCTACTATCATCTCTTTCGTCCTAGATGTATTAAGGAGTAAGTTATTGTCCTCACACCACCTCACCAGCTGTTTCACTTCACCCCGATAACCAGATTCATCCCAATCAGAGATCAGACCTACTACAGTGGTATCATCTGCGAATTTTAGCAGTTTGACTGATGTTGAATGAGACCTACAGTTGTTGGTATAAAGAGAAAATAAAAGAGGAGACAGGACACACCCTTGTGGGGCGCCAGTGTTCAGAACCATGGTTGATGACAGATGATTATTAATTTTGACATTGTTTCCTACAGGACAAAAAGTTCAAAATCCATTGATAGTACAGTATTAACACCTATGGCTAGAAGAGAGTTATACAGCCTGACAGGGATAATAGTGTTAAAAGCTGAGCTAAAATCAAGGAACAAAACACAAGGATATGTGTTCTTAGACTCAAGTTGTTGGAGAGTAAAATGTGCGCTTAATGACACTGCATCATCCACTCCCCTATTTGCCCTGTAGGCCAGCCGGTTAAGGATCAAGTGTAACGGGGGGTGACCAATCAAACAAACCCAGGTGGGGAAAACTAAGAGAGCTTGTCTAAGCTTCACTGGTATCAAATCTACAGTAAAAATCATTAAGCCTCTCAGGGAGGGAGGGGTCACAATCTAGAACCTGATGCTTGATCTTATAGTTAGTGATTGTCTGCAGGCCCTGCCAGACACCCTTAAAGGGGAAACAAAGCAGTCAGTCAAGTTTACATGATTTACAAGATGGATTTCCACTATAATCAAAAATTATATAAGAAACATGACAAATGTTAACATATAAAAGAAACACTGTTATATCTTTCGCGGCAAGGGCGCCGCCATTGTGCAGTATTATAACCGGTGACGTCACGGGGTTGGTTTGCTCTGTGCTGAGTTCAGTAAAATACAGTGAAAGATGCATGTAAGCTGGTCGAACCAGCGAACTACTGTACTAGCGTTAGGTACAGTCATTGTTAGCTAACAGCTGTAAGCATGAACTAGCTAACGCTAACTTAGTGTTTAGCTAGTGAACTTTATTAGTACCAGACAAAAAGACGACGTCTAACGTTAACAAACTGCACATGGAAACATTGTTCGCGATGTCTGCCATCATATTCCTGTCTCTTGTCAACACCATGGTTGCAATACATGGTCAAGATCAGCGTCTTGACAGCAGATGGATCGTGCTATCGTGGCGTAATAATCTGTTTGGCTGTAATGTATTGCTTACCTGAATGAAATGAAATCGAATGTATCTTCCTGTGGAATCATTCATTCACAGACAGCATACGAAGATGTTCAACTAATAAAGATCTTCATCACTGGCAAACAATATAGATTTGCAGATTTGCTTTCACTAGACTGTACTGTAGGTAGGTCCACGGCCACTTCATCCAACGCTCTTGATGTTCTTAAATCTTCCTGTTACGACTCCGAGTCGAGTGTGAATTGAAAGCGCTTCAGTGATTCAGTGCGTGCAGGAAACCAAACAGATCATTCAAACTGATTCGCGAACCGATTTAGACAGATCTCCCAAATCTCGTTATATGCAGGGCCATACAAATTATGGTGTTATGGTGTATTAGGTGTAGCTCATACCTGTCAACACTACCGTTTTCCCCGGGAGTCTCCCGTATTTCACATCCATCTCCCGCCCCCTTCCCGTTTTGTTATTTCTCCCGTGAAACTCCCATAATTTGTATGGCCCAAATCTCGTTATATGCAGGGATGCAAACGGCGCACTTTATTTTAATGCAAACATGTTGTTAAATGCGTAGTTTTCCAAGCGCGCTGTATCTTTTTTATGGGCATGATGAGCGATGCTCAATTTACAAATGAATCACTCTTTTTTTTTTTTTTTCTCGATTCTGTTCAAAGACTTCATCAAACATGTTGGCAGATCTGTCTAAATCGGTTTGCGAATCAGTTTGAATGATCTGTTCGGTTTCCTGCACGCACTGAATCACTGAAGCGCTTTCAATTCACACTCGACTCGGAGTCGTAACAGGAAGATTCGTATGCTGTCTGTGAATGAATGATTCCACAGGACGATACATTCGATTTCATTTCATTCAGGTAATACATTTTACAACCAAACAGATTATTACGCCACGATAGCACGATCCATCTGCTGTCAAGACGCTGATCTTGACCATGTATTGCAACCATGGTGTTGATGAGACAGGAATATGATGGCAGACATCGTGAACAATGTTTCCATGTGCAGTTTGTTAAGGTTAGACGTTGTCTTTTTGTCTGGTACTAATAAAGTTCACTAGCTAAACATTAAAGCCCAATTTATACTTCTGCGTCGAACTTACGCCGTATCTACGGCGTAGGCTGTGCGTAGCGCGCGTACCCTTCGGCGTACCCTGACGTGCACCTCTCCAAAAATGTAACAACGCGTCAATTCTACGTGGAAGCAAGCGCTGTGATTGGTCTGCTAGAACCCCTCCCTCGGGTTTCACATGTTCCCTCTGCATGTGTAATTGTGCGTCAACGCGGACAACGACGCAGAAGTATAAATGAAAACCAATGCGTAGTGTTTAGCGTAGAGACTCCGGCGTAGGTCCGACGCAGAAGTATAATTCAGCCTTAAGTTAGCGTTAGCTAGTTCATGCTTACAGCTGTTAGCTAACAATGACTGTACCTAACGTTAGTTGTTCGCTGGTTCGACCAGCTTACATGCATCTTTCACTGTATTTTACTGAACTCAGCACAGAGCAAACCAACCCCGTGACGTCACCGGTTATAATACTGCACAATGGCGACGCCCTTGCCGCGAAAGATGTAACGGTGTTTCTTTTATATGTTAACATTTGTCATGTTTCTTATATAATTTTTGATTATAGTGGAAATCCATCTTGTAAATCATGTAAACTTGACTGACTGCTTCATTTCCCCTTTAATGTCATGGACTTGTAGCTTGTTTTCAAGTTTTACTCTATAAATGACTTTAGCTGTTTTAACTGCCTTTTGAAGCTGGTATTTAAGGAGTGTGTATTGTGCTTTGTCACCAAATCTAAATGCAGCATTTTTCTCCCTACATAAACGCCTTACATCCTTATTAAACTAGGGCTTGTTGTTACTGTAACTGATGACAGTTTTTATGGGGATACACACAGACTCACAAAAATGAATATATGACATTTTAGTATCAGTGAAAATGTCAATATCATCATGCTCAAAAACACTCCAATCAGTAATATCAAAACAGTCTTGTAACATGTCTATGGCCAGGGAGATTTCCACCTGACCCTCTTTGTCGTTGGTTTAGATGTTTTGAGTTTCTGACGATATTTGGGAATGAGGAATATAGTGTTGTGATCAGACTCACCAATTGGGGCTCTAATTAGAGCTTGATACACCTCCGGAATGGAGGAGTAACATGGTCCAAAGTTTTATCCAGCCTGGTGGGAATGTGAATCTGAGACTTGTATCTAGGAAGAGCTTTCTTCATTAAGACGTGGTTAAAATCTCCCAACACCAGGATTGCAGAGTCCGGGTTGGAGTTTTCCACAGTGGAGATGTGGTCAGCCAGTTCAGCGTCGTCGCAGTGCTCGGTGGAATGTAGACCACGCACAATATGACGGAGGAGATTTCTCTGGGTAAGTAAAAGCGGATACACTTAACTGTGAGATATTCCAGGTCCGGTGAGCAGTTTTGCGTCAAAGTTTTGGTGTTCGTACACCAGTTTCATACCTGGTTGGTATAGACGCAAACACCCCCACCGCGCTGCTTAAGGGATTCACTGGTGCGATCCGCCCAATGAAAGGTGAAGCCCTCTTGTTGTAGCGCAGAATCAGGAGTATTCTTATGCAACCAAGTTTCTGTCAAAATGGCAGAGCAATCCCTAAAATCACGTTGGGAAAGAATGAGGGCAGTACGCTCGTCCTTCTTGTTTGTTAGCGAGCGAACGCTGGAAAGAGTGAGGTTCGGGAGGGCTAGCCGGTGGCCCCGGTGTCTTAACCGAACCAATGCTCCTCCTCGCTTACCTCTCTTCCTCGGCCGATGTTTTGGGTGCTTCCAAGGGAAACTAGGGTGTGGATAGCACAAATGTCTGTGAAACTGGCAAATTGTCTCGGATGTGAATGAGTTCAGCTCTGTCATACCGAATGAGTAGGGATGCACCGATCCGATACTCAGTATCGGTATCGGCTCCGATACTGAAATTTTTGCCGGATCGGGTACCGGTCAGACGAGGTCGATCCAAATCCGATATTGTGCGTATACTATTCTGTGTTATTGTTAAGCCCCACAAAAGGCACAAAAACATTATAAAGCACCATAAAGTTTTTGTACACTATATTACAAGTGTTCTGAAGCCATTATATAGTATAATGTGAGATAGAAATTAACATTTAAGTCATTAACTTCAAGATCGCGTAAACATTTCCCTCCGCTGCGGCTGTCAGTCATTCTTCATTCAGCATTCAAACAGCGCGTCGCATTCGGTTACGACAGTCAACACGATGAAACTCTCTCCAAGATGATTCAATGTTACTATTATTATACTTGATCTGTAGATAAAGGTCTATGGTTTCGCATAAAACAACTGTATCTTGCTGGACTTAATTGCTGTAACTTAATCATGTTACTTTCTACCGGGTGTTTGTTAACAACACTAGACTAGAGTCAGAGCACTATAATTGTTCTTCACGTGCACAGTAACTAAAATTTAAAACTGTTAAAAGAAAAGGCTCAATAAACTATTGCATAGATAGATACTGTATAATACACTATGCATCATTATGTCTTTCCTTTGTGCTTTGAACTTTTCAATGCGGACTCGACGCGCTGTGCGCTGTGACTCCATGTTGCTACAAGCGCATCATTCTGCGCTCGGGATGCGCATAAGCGCTTTGTGCCGCACTATATTGCAGCCTTTCATATCATAATACAGTGACGCAATAAAAGATTATTAATACCTTTTCTTGTTCTTGAATTATTGTGCACTCATGATTTTTCTAGACTAAATTTTACTGCTGAATTATCCACTAATCTAGTTTATAATAGCATTTTTGTCATAGATTATGATCATATATTTTTTTGATTTGTTGTTTTTCTTTATAATGAAGTTGTCTGTATTAAGTAGATTGTGTTTAAGACACAAAAGAGTGATTATCAGTTCAACACACAAGAGAGTTATAGAAATTCTACTTGATTTAAAAAAAAACTGCGCTGGTATCGGATTGGAATCGGTATCGGTTGATACTAAGAATTTTTGGTATCGGATCGATTCTGAAAAAAATGGTATCGGTGCATCACTACGAATGAGTCCATTGCAGGATTCCAAAAACAAACAAAACAACAAGTAGACCAAACAAATGGAGAACAAAACCGAGTCGCCATACTGCGGCGCCATTTTAGGTAATGGCAAACCAGACAAACCGACTGCATCACAGCACAGAGACAGCGCTCATAAAGATAATAAACGATATTCGCTTAACTACTGATACAGGCAAATTATCAGTGCTGGTACTTCTCGACCTCAGTGCTGCATTTGACACTGTCGATCATAACATACTTCTTGACAGGCTAGAAAACTGGGTCGGGGTTTCTGGGATAGTCCTAAAATGGTTCAGGTCATACTTAGGAGGGAGAGGTTATAATGCAAGTATAGGAGACCATAAGTCTGAATGGACATCCATGACATGCGGCGTCCCTCAAGGCTCAATTCTTGTGCCACTCCTATTCAACCTGTATATGCTCCTACAGAGCCAAATAATGAAAAAGAACCAAATTGCTTACCACAGCTATGCAGACGACACACAACCCTACTTAGCCCTAACGTCTAACGATTACAGCCCCATTGACTCCCTGTGCCAATGCATTGATGAAGTAAACAGTTGGATGTGCCAAAACTTTCTTCAGTTAAACAAATAATAAAATGGAAGTCATTGCGTTTGGAAACAAAGATGAAGTTCTCAAGGTGAATGCATACCTTTACTCTAGGGGTCAAACAACTAAAAAATCAAGTCAGGAATCTTGGTGTGACTCTAGAATCAGACCTTAGTTTCAGTAGTCATGCCAAAGCAATAACTAAATCAGCATACAGGTCCTTCTCAAAAAATTAGCATATTGTGATAAAGTTCATTATTTTCCATAATGTAATGATAAAAATTAAACTTTCATATATTTTAAATTCATTGCACACCAACTGAAATATTTCAGGTCTTTTATTGATTTAATACTGATGATTTTGGCATACAGCTCATGAAAACCCAAAATTCCTATCTCAAAAAATTAGCATATCTCATCCGACCAATAAAAGAAGTGTTTTTAATACAAAAAAGTCTACCTTCAAATAATTATGTTCAGTTATGCACTCAATACTTGGTCGGGAATCCTTTTGCAGAAATGACTGCTTCAATGCGGCGTGGCATGGAGGCAATCAGCCTGTGGCACTGCTGAGGTGTTATGGAGGCCCAGGATGCTTCGATAGCGACCTTAAGCTCATCCAGAGTGTTGGGTCTTGCGTCTCTCAACTTTCTCTTCACAATATCCCACAGATTCTCTATGGGGTTCAGGTCAGGAGAGTTGGCAGGCCAATTGAGCACAGTAATACCATGGACAGTAAACCATTTACCAGTGGTTTTGCCACTGTGAGCAGGTGCCAGGTCGTGCTGAAAAATGAAATCAGAAGGAAGCATGAAGTGCTCCAAAATCTCCTGATAGCTAGCTGCATTGACCCTGCCCTTGATAAAACACAGTGGACCAACACCAGCAGCTGACATGGCACCCCAGACCATCACTGACTGTGGGTACTTGACACTGGACTTCAGGCATTTTGGCATTTCCTTCTCCCCAGTCTTCCTCCAGACTCTGGCACCTTGATTTCCGAATGACATGCAAAATTTGCTTTCATCCGAAAAAAGTACTTTGGACCACTGAGCAACAGTCCAGTGCTGCTTCTCTGTAGCCCAGGTCAGGCGCTTCTGCCGCTGTTTCTGGTTCAAAAGTGGCTTGACCTGGGGAATGCGGCACCTGTAGCCCATTTCCTGCACACGCCTGTGCACGGTGGCTCTGGATGTTTCTACTCCAGACTCAGTCCACTACTTCCGCAGGTCCCCCAAGGTCTGGAATCGGTCCTTCTCCACAATCTTCCTCAGGGTCCGGTCACCTTCTCGTTGTGCAGCGTTTTTTGCCACACTTTTTCCTTCCCACAGACTTCCCACTGAGGTGCCTTGATACAGCACTCTGGGAACGGCCTATTTGTTCAGAAATTTCTTTCTGTGTCTTACCCTCTTGCTTGAGGGTGTCAATGATGGCCTTCTGGACAGCAGTCAGGTCGGCAGTCTCCCTTTTGGAGATAGGAATTTTGGGTTTTCATGAGCTGTATGCCAAAATCATCAGTATTAAAACAATAAAAGACCTGAAATATTTCAGTTGGTGTGCAATGAATCTAAAATATATGAAAGTTTAATTTTTATCATTACATTATGGAAAATAATGAACTTTATCACAATATGCTAATTTTTTGAGAAGGACCTGTACACCTGAAAAATATTGCAAGAATTAGATGCTTTGTTTCCAGTCAAGACTTAGAGAATCTTGTGCATGCTTTCATCACCAGGAAGGTGGATAATTGTAATGAACTCCTCACTGGCCTTCCCAAAAAGACCACAAGACAGTTGCAGCTTATACAGAACGCTGCTGCCAGGATTCTGAGCAGAACCAGAAAATATGAACATATCACACCAGTCCTCAGGTCTTTACACTGGCTCCCAGTTACATTTAGGACTGATTTTAAAGTATTATTACTGGTATATAAATCATTCAATGGCCTAGGACCTCAATACATTGCAGATATGCTCACTGAATATAAACCCAACAGATCACTCAGATCATTAGGATCACATCAGCTAGAAATACCAAGGATTCACTCTAAGCATGGCGAGTCCATTTTCAGCTACTATGCCAGCAGCAGCTGGAACCAGCTTCCAGAAGAGATCAGATGTGCTCCTACAGTAGTCACATTCAAATCCAGACTCAAAACAAATCTGTTTAGCTGTGCATTTAATGAATGAGTACTTTGTCACTGTTCACCCGACTATTTGTACTGTATTTTACTTTCTTTTTTATTCTAAACTGTTTTAATTATTCTTATTTCTTTTGATTATTTTAATTTCTTCTATGTAAAGTACTTTGAATTACCATTGTGTATGAAATGTGCTATATAAATAAACTTGCCTTGCCTAAAGTGTATGTCAATAAGTCTGACAATATGTTTTTAATTAGGTGGTATGGTTCAGATGATAACCTCCTCTGAGCCTCTGAGTACTCAAGGAACTGCACACCGACAAGCACACACTGTATTATGTCCCTGCAGAAAGACACTGTGCTGTTAACCTGAGTTTCAAATTAAGTTTGGATATTATGCAGAAAACAATGTGTATTAGATGAGATTTTCATTTTCTAAATAACTCCATATAATTAAGGGAGGGGATGGGAAGCAGACAGGGTGCAATGAAAACTACCTCTCTCTCTCTCGCTCTCACTCTCCGTCTCTCTGTCTCTCAATATGAGCCGTGTGCTCCTGTGTTTCCTCAGGCTGTTGGATTGAAATCTCCATCTCTAATATGACATCAATTTTTAATTAAAGGCCCCAGATCCCACTCAGATTCCTGAGTGTTCGCCGACACATTTATTTCTCTCACTCTTTGCAACAGACCTCATCCGCTCACGCTGGGAGATTTCTCCTTCTGTTACATGATTAAAATCTGCAAACGGCTCTGCCCTTAGAACTAATTATTCCACACCAAGACAAGAGGCGCAAGGGAGAGAAAGAACACAAAGGGGAGAGAAAGGTAATTTCACAAGAAACAAGCCATTTGACTCTTAATGAATAATTTATGACGGCTTCAAGGGGGTCACAAGAGCCAATAAGCAGACCCTTACACCCACCTCAGCCCTGGCTATTCGACAAACATCAGTCTCTTACTTCCTCCTCATCACCTCTGTCTCTGTACCCCTTTTCACATGGCCCGTCTCACTTGAACTGACCATCTGAAATTATTTGGATGGGCTCAATTCAGTGATGCTCGCTGGACCCAGGGATAATTCAGTATTTACGGCGAGATGGCGGTGCCTGAATTGGCTGATAAATCTTTGCTTTATGACGAAATCTTTATTATTGTATTTTTAATCAAGTAAATGCAGGCTTGGTGAGCATAAGGAACTTATTACAGACCTCAAACTTTTGAGCAGTACTTCAAAAGTTTGAAAGTTAATTTTAAAGGGAGGAGAAAACGCTTTCCATATCTTTTGTTCTTAATGCCAAATGCTGTGCATCCAATTAAACTCAAACATGTTGCGTGACATCTTTAGAAAACCATGAACAAAACTAAACAAGAAAGAAAATATAAAGTAAATTAAATATGAGTTCCCTTGCCATGTGGAAAAACAGACCACATTGTGTTTTATGAATTATTTCCTGCAGAGAGCTTGAAACCAATCAAACATATTAGGTAAAACTAAAAAGGAAATTGTCATATTTCAGTCTGTTGTGTTAACTTTGCACATTGTTGAGCCTATTCCGTCTGATTCCTGAAACAAAGCCAGTTGAGAACCACTGTTCATTGTACCCATAAACATGTTGTTCCAGGCCCTGTGAATTTTAGTGATGGATCTGTGAGTCATGTAGGGTGAGGCTGGGTGATAAAGGGTGACACAGTAAGATACGACAAGGCTATGTGTGGCAGCGGTGCAAGACAGTCTAATAGAAGAGGTCTGATTCTATGTCATCGACACAAACACCATCCAAAACTACATCTGTTCTCTTTCCCTTCCTCCACGGCCGAGAGCACAGCTGATGTGCAGGGTAATGGGATTCTCCATAGCACCATAGGACGGGCTCTAACAGGCAGTTTAGATCTCATCTATTTGACCCCATTTGCACTTGTTAGGATCATTCATGGAACGCACTGAGAATCAGAGAGGGAGAGAGGGATGCAGAGAGCAGGAGAAAAAGAAGGGTGGGGAATGAAATTGTGGACTCCAGTCCTTTGATAAATTATCTCGTAAGAAAAGTCATGTCTGGTATTAAGGGACGACTCTAGGTGTGATAACATTTCAAAGGAAAAGTACCATGAACATGTTTTCCATTGTTCAGGAAAGCCTGAAGATCACTAACCACTCCATCTATGTTCTCCACATCTGATAGCAAAAATCAAGGCTGAAAGTTAAACTCTTTATTTCCCCACTACAGTATGTCATTTTGAAATCCTATAGGACTGACAGCTTTGACAATGGATTTAGCAATTTAGCTAATTTTAGCAATTTTGTGTATATTTTAATATACATTTTTTGTGTTTTACATATTGCCATAATTTCAGCCATCAGTATACACTGCTCTTTAGACATCAGCTGTTAAAAAACACATACTAATCTTAATGTTTTCAAACTGTATTTGTTACCAGGCTCGGAGGTAATCCTTGAACTGACAACTTGCTGAGTAATTAAGGATTTTGAAATTTCAAGAATTAAAAATTAAGGGGACACCATGGGTGAGGAGTAAGAAAAGCAATATAACTCTGTTTTCATCCAGCCTTGAAGGTTTCACCAACAGATGCCTATGTCACACACTAATGATGTCAGCAGATGCCTTTGTCACACCCTGATGAGGTCACTGCAATGCTCTGGTAGTACAATAACCATCTGTCTACTTTCACAGATGGTGACAGATGTCCATGCTTCAAATAAACTGGGTGTAACACTGTGTCCATGAACAAACTCATCTTTGCCCCTCTCTACAAGTCTCTTTGAAGTCCAAAACCTCCTCAGACATAAACAAATATGTACTGCTTTCCAAGTCATAATTAATCCAGCAGTTCATTTGCTTTTTGTATGGATTGTTCCATGTATTGATTAAAATCCACACTGGAGGTGAACCTTAAAGCATAACTTGAACGTGTTTTGTATAGCAATAACGTTAAAAGACTCAAAAGTACTTCCTTAATGTATGTAAATGCAAAAACAGACACACAATTATAAACTGTGTTAAGTTCATGTAAATGAACAATACTTTTACAGCATTTATTATTCTTGATTAATGTATGTACATGTACAAATGCATTTTTAACATTAAAAGTTGTATACTTTAACATTAAAGTTTACACATTTTGAACTAACATTAACTTTGGACAAAAGGGAATAAATCAATATTTTGCATAAATGTATATATAATTTTACATTAAACCAAATTCATAAATACTATAAAAGTTGTTCATTATTAGTTTAAACGGGACCGGAAACTCAAGCTTATGTAAAGAAATTTCACGTTTTGTTTAATTCCAAAGCTCAAACTTGGTGAAAACCTGGCCTGTGAAATTGTATAATGTAAAGATGTGTGACAAAAACAAGACAAATCATTAAGGCGCTACCTCTTCGCTGAATTAAATGAACACAGACTTTAAAGATGCAGGTTAGCAGCATTGCAGGAAAGTGGAGTAGATTGTATATTTTAACATTTTGGATTTATTTTTATTTGTTTATGTTGAATGTATGTTTTTTTTAAGACGCTTCAGAGTGTATCGTCACATCACGACCGTTGCAGTGTCCAAAGAAATTTCACATGCTAGTTTGACCGACCTTTTACTTTGCCTTCTGCCCTGACATACATTTGACTGTAAATGGTCTGATTCTACAGTCAGTTTGGTATGTCACGTCAGCTACTGTCATCATGTAACTGTTTGTCTGAACAACACATAGGTTTAATGTCACAGGCATGACATGACAAAGGTAACTCTGTCGCCCCCTTGAGTACAGAGGTTTATTTTTTATTTTTTTTTACCACCACAGTAACCCTAGAGCACATGCCCTTGCAATGCATTGTCTGTCTTTGCATGTTTCGTGTTTTTGGTCTTAAGAAAATGGCCCTAATCACAATGACATGAGACCACTACAAAGTTCACATGCTTAGTGTAATGTAAGCATGGTGACTACCACAGCGTTAGTTTCAATTAAGCAGTGCCTCAATATTTATACAGTGGCATTTAACTGAGATATAATTGGATGTTGACACTAGTGGTTAATAAGCTATACATAAAATATGTGCCATTTTAGCTGTAGTACTGTGCATCTCTCTAGCTTATCTTCAAAAGGGAGAGCCATGCCAACGATGCCCATCTCAGGGAAGACAGTCGATGGGGGGTTAGTCAGTCAACAGTGAAAAATCATCAACAGTGTTTTAACACACATCACACAGGTAGACAGCAGTGTTTAATGAAACTGTGTATAGCTTACAGTACCTTTTGTACTGTGCTTTGTCTGTCTTGTTTGTCTATGAGTGACTAACTTGCCCTCTTACTGTCTCAAGATTAACTGTGGGTCAATCTAGGGGACAGTCTCTGAATTTTCTTGTACAGTAAATCTGGCCAGACAAGGCAGCAGACCGTGAGGGACAAGAAAGGCCTTGTTGAACAGGTGAGTCACAGAATATCTGAAGGTTTATGGCATTCAAACAGATTTTTTAAGAGCTTAAAATCAAGCGACACTCTTGAAGCAACACCAGATTTGGAGACAGTCAGAAACACTCTCTCCTGAATGGCTTCGGGTCTATTATATCCTGGATTTAGTTTTAGAAGAATGTCGGTCCAATAAGAAATGTCCCTCTAAACAGAACGGGTCTGAAAACACAAATAGCTTTCACTCATATTGATCACATGCATTTGACAAACAATGAGTGAATTGATGTTTTGTGGACACACACACACACACACACACACACACACACACACACACACACACACACACACACACACACACACAAACACACACACACACACACAAATACAAATGCATACACTTTAACAAACAGTCTTTTTTAATCTTTTCTCTGTATGCCAAAAACCAAAGCTTATTGCGCACACCCAGACAGATGGACTGAAGTTGTCTGATTTAAATGTCAGTGTTTAGTTTATTTTCCCCTATGACTATGTAGAAAGTGGACTGCCGGCTCTGAAAAATGACATCTTGTAACTGTATTAATTTAATGAGCTCATAATGAGAATGATGCTAGGCCAATATCATCAGCATAAACATGTTTAACACGGTAATTACCTGCAATAAGCTCTTGACTGCATGACATTGTTCTGTGGAGAAATCACTTAAATCATCACAATCAGGAGTGAAAGAGGGTTAAAAGGATGACTGTTGATTCTGTGAATATTTAAAGAACAGAAAGGAGTTGTCTGCCTTATGTGCAAGTATGGCCTTTTTTATTTTATATTGTTATTATATAATTTTTATTGAATTATTTTATATTGTTGTGTATTATTATTTTATAATGTTTTTGTTGTTTATCCAGAAAGCAACATAGTGTCGGCCCACATCTGTTACACATTAAATCCACATGTACCAGATGTGGCCCGGATCTGGGCGTGCGCACTATGTTGCTGTCTGGATATATATTTTGGGTGAGATGTTTGCAGTATTGATCTGTTTAGTATACGTTTACACTGCAGGAAAATATTGTTGCGACTTGACTTCCGAACTGAGTGCTTATTTCGGTTTGGTGATATATGGTAATGACAACCTCATTCTACAACTGAATTCACTCCTGAAAAATTCAGGTTTAAAGTGACAGCACATTTGAATTAAAGTAACAATGTGATGGAAGTATATGATGCAGATCTTCTACACATTGTGAAGTATATTCGAGTGAAATGGATTTACGAAAAAAAAAAAATTAGGGTGGAGACTTAATTCTATCCAAAGGATGTTGATAGGATAAAGACAGATCTGAATGCGAGCTTGCAGTCATTTGTAAGAAAAAAGGCAGGGTTTAAGTAAGGGATAATCCACAGCTAGCTGTGCATTAAACTATTTTAATGCACGACGTGGAGGCAAATAACCAGCCAACACAAAACGGACGGTGGTTATCCCGCTTATACCATGGTCATTTGCCACCATTGACAACTTAAAGCTGTTATTGATGTTTGCAGCACAATTTTTGACCGGAAGGGTAAAATTGACGGTTATTTTCGTCAGTTACGGCTTGTTGGATCTAGCATTCTGCCCGCTTTAAATCAGACACAGAGATAAAATAGTGTGTAAGGTTACATTGATAAGAATGAATTAATTAATTGAATTAATTATGGAAAGAGAGAGATTCATACCTGCGCCTGTTGTGTGAGATTAATTACTTCAAAATAGCAATCATGTAACCCCCTTGTTGCTGAGAAATATAATGTAGCGATTCAGTAGAGAAGCTATTTTATTAACAAAAGTCACTGGGCAGCGTTGATAACAAGTTTCTTTGCTCCTGAATGTTTCTGTGTGCACAGCGCAATCTCTGCTCTTTGTGCGAGTGACGTATACATGGCTTGTGTGCGCATCAATGAAAACAGCGCATTAATATAGAACGGTGATTAAACGGTTTTATTGCACACCTTGCAGCAAATCAGAATCGAGTATTCGGACAGATCATGGTATAAGCAACAATGATTGGAGAAGTCTGGCATATGTTGCCTATGAGAAGTCTGCCGTTTGACTGCAAGATCGAGTTTTAATTAAACAAATGATTGGGTGAATTTCTATTTAATGCCGACTTTAAGTCTATGTAGTGTGTTGTACATATCCAAATGGAACAACTACTGTAATTAAAAAGTAGAGAACATCAAACAGGTCAAAATGTCAAAACATTGCTATGATTTTCTATATGTCAGCTAGGACAATTTCGAAAGTGTGAATTCTGCATTCCGTACACACACAAAATGATAATTAAGTGGATTCGCTCCCATAACTTGTAATGTATATGTGGCCAGGTTTTAGATGTTTCTAACCTCATAAGCATCAGGTGATCAGTTGCTTTTCTTAGTTGCTAAATTCAGTGAGCTCATGGCAAAGGGCACAGATTTAATGAAAGCTCCTGAGTTTAACTAGGCAAACGCTTGAAGGCTTTATTAAGGCAGGCCCTTTAGTTTCAATAAAGCCGCTGAAAATTAAGGTTGATTATTAATGTGCTCTACATGTCTATTAATAATAACGGTATAATAGTGTTTAATAAGGGATAATTCACGGATTGCTCTATAATTTATCACTGTCACACAGCAAATGAATTATCCATGATGCCCAATTTAGGTGTGTGAACACATAAGCCATTTTCTTGCGTCTGACTCTCCCTCAGGTTTTAAGTAATGTGGCAGATGAACGACCTAACGCCGTAAGCTAAATTGGATAATTACATTATTAGTGTCTTCCTGACGTAAAGCATGGCTATATATCTGAAGGTATTCACTGACAACATTCTGCAGGCAACACGAGGAAAACCGTGTATGGTATTTTAATTAAATTCCTTATAACCTTCACATGTAATTTTATGAGTCTGCTATTTTCAGCATTTCTTTTCTTGGCAATATATATATATATATATATATATATATATATATATATATATATATATATATATATATATATATATATATATATATATATATATGTCACAAAGTAAGACTATAAGACTGTGTTTTTTCTTTATTAAAATTGGTGATGTCCTGGTATGTATGCCGTATATTTCTCTCAGGACTGACCCTCTTCAAATCCAAACTTGGGTAACAGATTTAAGGGGATGTGACCTTATTAAATTTCCTCTCACTGGCAGCCCCTCTCAGTTAATTACTCGTAGGTGTTTTGTAATTATTCTAGGGAAGATTTGTCATGGTTATTAGTTGTCCGCCCCCTTCCGAATAGACAAATGTAAGTAGCCAAATGGGAGGCTTTACAGCAGGAAGCTGGATTTGTACTAATGCAACATCCTACCAAATGACCCTGTATGTGGCATAATTAAACTCTACAAATAAAGCAATGCTTGTTTGTTGTTTAGATTCCTAATTCTGATATGCTTCTTTTTTTTTCACTTTAATTATATCATTTTGTATCCCTGCAGAATACAAGAGGATTAAAACGTGTCAAAGAAGAAGTCATGAATTATTCCAGCTACACAGCAGATAATTGTAACACAGAGACTGCTAGAGGGGGATTAAATTTAGACTGCGGGTGTTAAGCTATAACACCCTCGCAGCAGGTGCAGAAAAAACAGGCAGCCGTACACAACCTTTGCTCTAAAGATAAACTATGGATATTTTACTCATTGATACTAGTCATGGGTACACCAAGAACAGTGTAAGACTCTGTAGAGTGTGCCAAGATGACAATTGACTCTGACCACTGAGAAAAAAGTCCCAATCCCTACGGGAAATTTCCATTAAAATGTTAACTGTGGAGTTATTGTGAAATTATTGAAACTTGGTCTGTAGGATTGGTAAAGTATCATCTTTCTTATTCTCAGAAGTGTCATGCCTATATTCAAAGGAAGCACATGCCCCCTCAGATTGAGCAAAGTGGATTTTGAGAGCTGCTAAATAATAATAGTAATAATTATTATTATTATTACTATTAGTAGTAATAGTTTCACAAATCATGCCGGAACAAAATTCTAAATATGCTGTCACAGATATCAATTTTAGTTCAATCGAGTCACACCTTTCACAAATAATTTAATAAATCATTATTAACCCTCATGTAATGCAAAACTTTTTTTTTGTAATGGAAACTAAATTTTAGCAAATGTCTAATAGCACTTTGTCTATTTAAAATGTATTTAAAATATATAAAATACATAGTTCTGGAGTTACTTGTCTGTGTTCATGGTGTTGCAGACTAGAGTATGTGAGTGGTGCAAAGTGAAGTTTATGTATGTTAGAAAGTTGTCGTTTTCTCTTGCTCCATGAAACGGCAAAATGGAAAACTCGGAGTGGAGTTCTCCAGACCGGCTTTCGTGTTGTGCTTTGCTTATTGATAAAAGCTTCCCTATTGTGATGTTTATCCGGGTGATACACCTTCTCGACAATATTTTTTTTTTAAGGACATCAGTTATTGATTTAATTGTTAGATCATTGTCGTCAACGGCTAATAAGCAACTGCAGCTTAAAAAAAAGCCCAAAGCAAGCCCAATATTATAATATTATCTATTATCATCAATATTATTTATTATCAATAAATGAGCCTGCAGCATATTAAGCTGGACCACTCAGAATTTGAAAAGCAGAAACATAAGTTATTTTACAAAAATCATCAAATTGCAACAAAGCGGGAGGGCAAGCACTATCCTCCGATAACCTGTGAGCAGAATAGGTTTGGAGATGGAAAAGGAGAAAAAGACAAGAGCACTGAGGGGGAGCTGTAATATAGCCACATATTTGTAATAAAATAAATTCGAACCATATATCTACTGTTAGTATTATTATACTTGTTTTTTTGTTATAGGCTGTAATGCTTATTAAATGTGTGTATATATATATATATATATATATATATATATATATATATATATATATATATATATTTTTTTTTTTTTTTTTTTTTCTCCCTTGCACCATCCATCATCTCTCATGTTTCCTCTCCATCATGCACATCTCTGTTGGTGGCATTGTTTTTGAAAATTTACATAAATCTCTATGTGCCTCTACTAACTATCATGGCTTCGATTGCTCATTGAATGTGATTTTTCTCTCAAAGGGGGAGAAGGGGGTGGAATGTGAGATGACGCTCCAGCACTTTTATTATTGCGCTGGTTGGCTATTAAAGGGTTAGTTAACCCAAAAATGAAAATTATGTCATTAATGACTCACCCTCATGTCGTCCCAAGCCCGTAAGACCTCCGTTCATCTTTGGAACACAGTTTAAGATATTTTAGATTTAGTCCGAGAGCTTTTTGTCCCTCCATTGAAAATGTACGTACGGCACACACTCTTTCTCCAGAATGGAAATAAAGACATCATCAAAGTAGTCCACGTGACCTCAGTGGGTTAGTTAGAATTTTTTGAAGCATCGAAAATACATTTTGTTCCAAAAATAACAAAAACGATGACTTTATTCAGCATTGTATTCTCTTCCGGTTCTGTTGTCAATCCGCGTTCACGAGGCCAGTGACGCTGCTGACGTAAGATGCTGCTGACGTGTTATCCGGTGCGTCCGTGTCTTCGGGTTCAAATAAATATGTCTGGTTAAAAAAAAATGCAAGTCTTCCCCTGTGTCGAAATCCTTAGACATGTTTGCGAAGATTGTTTTGTTTACAGCGTGCGTCTCCCTCAGACTGTAACCGAAGCTCGGGCGCACCAGATAACACGTCAGCTCGTCTTACGTCAGCGGACTCATGAACGCGGATTGACAACAGAACCGGAAGACAATACAATGCTGAATAAAGTCGTAGTTTTTGTTATGTTTGGACCAAAATGTATTTTCGATGCTTCCAAACATTCTAACTAACCCACTGATGTCACATGGACTACTTTGATGATGTCTTTATTTCCATTCTGGACAAAGAGTGTGTGCCGTACGTACATTTTCAATGGAGGGACAAAAAGCTCTCGGACTAAATCTAAAATATCTTAAACTGTGTTCCAAAGATGAACGGAGGTCTTACGGGCTTGGGACGACATGAGGGTGAGTCATTAATGACATAATTTTCATTTTTGGGTGAACTAACCCTTTAACTGTGAGCAGACATGTCAAACAATGTATTGGGGAAAAAACAGTGACCATAAATATAGAGAAACAAAGTTGCTTGTCATATTTTTCTAACGAGCAACTATATTTAAACTAAACCCTTGACCCGTGACCCCTAACGCGACTTACAAAAAATAACAGAAGAAGCCAAAAGTCGCTTGTTATAAGCGGACTTGGCAACTCTGGTTTGCTATTGCTGTGATCTCATGTGAGGGTGACAGGTTGTCCCACCCTTGCGCCAGCAAACACAAGAGATGTCTGCAAGACGTTATTTTGATTAAGGATTACAGAACACGTGAATTTAGAAAAAAAATAATGATGCGGACTGCTAAATAATTTATAATAAATACTGCAATAGTCCATAAAAAACAAGAACGGTCAATTTTGATTTCATGGTGAGTAACTTCTTCTGGAAATATTTTCGCTGACAAAGAACTGGCCATCGTCTGAAACTTACTTAACTTAAAACGAATAATAAAACTGCACTATCACACTCACAATTGTGCTGTATAAATTATTCAGCACATTTGATCATGTGACATTGCTTAAATGTTCTACAAAAGTTTGTAGCATTGTTACATTGTTTTTATTTTCCTCTCTCTCTCTCTCTCTCTCTCTCTCTCTCTCTCTCTCTCTCTCTCTTCATTTTTTTCTTTTGTTATATATATATAATATATATAATATATATATATATATATATATATATATATATATATATATATATATATATAAACATATATATGTATATATGACTTCCAAGAAAGAGTCGATACGCGCTCGAGCAGGTCCATCCAGAGCTCGTGCCCCAAACTCCCGCTCTTAAGCGCTCGGCGCGACGGGAATACGATAACGGTCACCCCTTGACGCACAGGTGAAGGCCACGTGAAGCGCACCACTCAACCGTTGACAGGGACCCAGTTCGGTTCAATAAACAAGACTGAAACTTAATATAAAACAAACTTAATATATCACATTAATATTTAAACCTCACCAAGCACGCTGTCCCGTTGAGGAGCAGCAGGATGAAGCCGTGGTCGGAGCGCATCTCGTCGTTGTCCAGCTGTCGACAGCTCTTCGTTCAAGAAGACGCGGTTCCTCCGGTACCGTATCCAAAACAGGAGAGACCCGGTCCCATGTCCAACAAAAAGTCAAGCGCGACCCGCGAGCTCTCCTCTGAGTGGAATCCCACCTACTGTCTGTCACGGTAAACTCCCGCTACTTGGAGCTCGTCACATCCAAAGGTGTGTGGAAACTGACAGGACACTTAACCGCTTCCATCTGCGCACACTTTGTTCCGTTTCGTGTTGCTGTGTGAAGATAATCATCTCCGTTATCCGCGCTTTTATGTGCTGGTGACGGTAAGGATCCCAGTGCGAGAGCCTGACCGGAGCGCAAACTCCTCGAGCGTCGTGCATATCAGTACATGCAGACTGGCAGCAGGGCTCCTATGCTGACGTTTTAAACCCCCCTCTCGCTTTCTCTCTCCCTCGTCATAGCCCCAATCATCGCTTTTTACTCTTTCTCTTCATCTTCTTTCCCTACATTGATATTCTCTCTCATTCTCTCTCTCTCTCTCTCTCTCTCTCTCTCTCTCTCTCTCTCTCTCTCTCTCTCTCTCTCTCTCAAGCATACTTTTTTCTTTTTCCTTCCTTCCTTCCTTCTTCCTTCCTTCCTTCCTTCCTTCCTTCATCCTGTCAACCTCCTTCATACCTTCTCTTTCCTGAACCTAAATCATAATAATTAATTAAAGTCGTTTATATGACAAAAATGCACAATAATGGATTGCTTGGTTAATTTATCAATAGCCTGCATATCCCTGGATATGAATACTTTGTGCTTCCTGGAACAACATTCTTATTAACCAATCATTTCCCATTCACTTTAGGGTTAAAAGGATAGTTCACCAAAAAAAAAAATCTGACATTTAGTTACCCTCACATCATTTCAAACTTTATATCACACATCAATACATCTTTTTTTTTTTTTTAACCATGCAATGAAACTCAATGGTGGCTGGTGCTTTCATTTTGCCTAATATATGTTGTTTTCCTCAGAAAAAGAAAACGGGTATGGTTTTAGAACAACATTAAGGTGAGTACATTGTTATTTTGAATGTTTTTAGATAACCTATTGCTAAATGACTAATATGCACATTTGTCTCACATTGTGCTGACGGCAGTCACAGGTTATTAAACCTGATACCAGTGGTACCTTGCCATAAGGTACAGGCTATTCTTATTGGTTTCTCTGCATCAATGTACCTCTGTTATCTGTTTTGGGTTATTTGACTCTTTTTTGTCATCCAAGATACTCACCCCTCCACCTAACTGGTAATTGGCCCAGGGAGAGTCCTGTGTGTATAGGGATGCGATTTGTGTAGCCTTATTGATTTGAAACAGCCCGGTATCCTCTGCCTTTCTATGTGAGTCTAATATGAAATCAGATCGCTTGCACTGTAGAACCAACTGAGAGCACTCGCTTGATTGGCACACTTTTGTTATGAGCCATAATTTATTTTCTTATTGATTTCTTTTTGGTACTCGGGTGATAATTTGCCTCTTTTTAAATGTTATTACTTTTCCCTCTCCCTTTATGCATAGTGCACACACTTAGAAAAGTGACCTTTGACCCTCTAAGGTCACTCTACATCCCCTGTCAAATAATAATATTGGGCATTAAAGCAGTGTGTGCGTGTATGATTAAGTGCAAGTCTATTGGCTTGGTAATGGAATGGCGAGAGGGCAAAGGGTCAAATTCTCTGATTGAAACCCTGGAGATTGCGACACAAAATGTAAAGATCGAAAAGCAATGAACTAGAGAAAAAAAAAAACACAGAAGATCAAAGCAACAGACTGATTAAGCAATTTCTTCTCTAAATCAGCTGTTTCCACAAACATAACTTTTAATAGAGAGTGATCAAAATACTTTTGGGTGACTCTCATGAAACCTCAAGAACATGTCCAGTTTATATTTCACCCTAAAATAAAATAAAAACTAAATAAATTGTGTAATTATTTGCATTGTTGTATTGCCTTTATGTTGATTTAAATAATATCGCTGTTTTGCATTCAGACAAATGAAAATAATGGTAATTACAAAACATCATTACAAACATCCAATTCTACATTACTGTTATCTGCAGGAGGACGCCGGCATCCTGAAAAGTTTTTTTTTTTTTCCATTAGTTCAAAGTTACTAGTTTTAAAATAATGTAATTAACTTGACAAACTACATCATTGAAATGGTCTCACACTTATGTGTCAGTTTTTGACCTCTGTTTTACTAGAAAAATTTTATTAATACGAAATGCCTAATTTTCAGTCATTCTTATTGGTCATAAAACAGGCTTAATATATGTTATGCAGTATATACATATATTATACATCTATATACATAGATTGTTTGGGGAAATATGAATTAGACATGTTTTTATAAAATTCATCCAATTCAATTTGTTCTGCAGTATTCAGAAAAAAAGTATCCATAAGGATGATGTTACAAGCGTGTATCTGTGATTGAAAGCAATACTGTCTCTGTTTGTGTATGTCTGTGAGCCTGCATTAGTGTAGGGATCAGGGCTGGGGGCGTTAGTGGCTTTATCTTGTTTCACAGCACTAATGTCATTTTAGTGTGCTGTGTTGGAGACAGTGGGTAATCCAATGAGGAGAGCCTGCTATTTATATACAATAAAAAGGTCTTTAGCTCCATCTTGTGTTGAGTTTTGTTACTACAGCCTATCTGAAGAAAATTGTCCAATTGATTGTCAATGGCTGTTTGAAATGACTAACAACTAACTGTATTGCTGCCTCGGTGCTCAGCGCTGTTAAAGGGTTAGTTCACCCAAAAATGAAATTTCTGTCATTAAAGGTACACTGAGAATTAAAATATCCAAAAACCACTAGAACAATGTCATATATTTTGTTGATTTGTGTACTTACATTATCCCAAATGTTTCTAAGAATGTTTAGATCCAGAGAAATAGGCTAAGCAATTTTTACCAGGACACGGACCGTGTCCGTGCGTCGCCTATCAATGACATCATACCCGCGTTAACCTTGATTTCTGTTTTTTTTTTTTTTAGAAACCATGGAAACACAAAAGACGCTTTAATATATTATGTGTTTTATTAGACAGATGATCAACTGTTTGGATACATTAATCTAGGGCTGGGACGGTTACCGCATTACCGCAATACCGCAATACCGCTGTCACGTGACTCCAACCGCGGGTCTGATCTCGTCACCGTCATCACCGCAAAAAAAATAAAAAAATAAAACCTTGGCCTGCACATGTGTGCACGTTGTGTCTAATGACATGGATTCATTGATTCTAATGACATGGATTATGTCTAATGATATTGTGGCTTACATGGATTCAAGGTTTTCTAAACAAAACTTATCATCAAAAGATGAATCAAATCCGACCTTTCGCGAGTTGAGGAGCGCAATGTTCCATGACGCATAATAACATTCCATTCGTATTAGAGATGCGCGGATGGGCTATTATTATTTCATCCGCAACCGCATCACAAAACTCATCATCTGTCCGCCATCCACCCGCACCAACGTTTTTTGATCAATTTTCGAAACTGCATCCGCGGCGCTGACTGTTTTAAGGTCTATGAGCAATGCGAGGCGCTGCTGTCGCGAGGCTAGAAAGCTCTTGGCTGTTCTAGAAAGAACACTGATCCAATGCAGCAAAGATATTTAAAGGCTAAAGTCCCTAGTATATTGGCTATGTTGTATCCCCAGAATATCAGCAGTGAGATCCGTCTCCGATCGGCGCACACAGGGATAAATATGAATAAGTAAATAGCCTATAACGCACATCGGCAAACCTGACCTTACCTGATTAGGCTACTGTACACTAAAATGTTATCATTTCGTTTTGAATTTTGTTTAAAAGTAGACATTTAGGCCCAGCCTACGCCGAGTTTCGGTTCATTTATGAGACGAGCTCCAGTTCACACGCAAGAGATCACACCTGCGCTTCCACGTCCTCCTGATTATATGTCTGCTATTTGCTTCTTAATTCTTAATTCCAGGCAATTAGTTAATGAAACAGTGATTAAAATTAAGGTACAATTTATAAAAAAACTAAATTTAATTTAAAGAAAGGCTTTCTACAAAACAAAACTTAATAAAGTGGTCAAAATCGTGTCTGACCCATCGTATGATCCTATCTTACTCATGCTGTTCACTCTTCATATAATCGACATAGATTAAATAAAAAATAACACTATATTATGTAAAAATAATTATGGAGTATAATATTTGTAATTAAGACATGTTGCAATAGGTGTTCTTTCATTTCCAATGTGAACATCATAATGTATTCTCCTGAAAATGATGAATTCAATGCGAATGTATCTGAGAATATTCTTAAATAAGGAAATCTATTCAGTGATTGGTTCATGCCAAATTACTGCTTGATGAAAATTTTACTATTTGAAATTGTGCTCGTTTTTTTTTCGGATGTAGGTGACAATATTTAACAAAGTCCGTCTAGCAAAAACGACCTCTGATGCGTGCGCGAAAGTATGTCGGGGTGGGGGGGGTGGGGTTGGGGGGCTGGCTATTCAAAGCGGTTTACCGCCATATCGCGGGAAAATCTTGCTTTTCAACCGCGGTTAGAAAAAATCCATACCGCCCCAGCCCTACATTCATCAAAAGAAAACTTTTCAATGTTGTACAGCTCAACACAGTTAGTCTTATCACGAGTACCATATTTACCATGCCTAATGTCGATCTACCTCACTGCAGTGTGCAACAAGTGTCTCATATAGTAGCCGCCGAGCGAATGGACAGAAGTAGCATTATAGCAACTTTTAACACACTCAAATGTATCTAACATGATAAAACAGCGATGTGTTACCCCACATACGGTAATGACCAGAAGAAGTGGAAGCAGCGTCTGTGGCATAATAAAAGCCCCACTGATCTAGAGCCGTTTGTCGCACTTGTCTCTCATTAGCAATAGCTCCAGCGGGCTCGTTCTGCTCCAACGGCTTTCGTAACGTTATTAAATCTTTAATACATTACCAGTCATCCATATGAATATGATTTCTGCCGGAGTCCCATCATATTCTCCACCGGCTGTAGAGAAGACGACAACACCCATGATTCCGTGAAATCAAGGCGTCATCAAGCGTCAAAATTCAAAATTTGAATTGTGTTCAAATTACTATGTTTTGAAGAATTGACCTCTGGTGGCAAAAAATTATATAGTGTGTCTTTAATTACTCACCCTCATGTCGTTCCAAACCCGTTAGACCTTCGTTCACCTTCAGAACACAAATTAAGATCTTTTTGATGAAATCCAAAAACTTTCTGTCCCTCCCATAGGCAGCTTCATCATTGCAATTTTCAAGGCCCATGAAGGCAGTAAAGACATGATTAAAACAGTCCATGTGACTACAGTGGTTCAACCTTAATGTTATGAAGCGACGAGAATACTTTTTGTGCGCAAAACAAAAATAACGACTTTATCTGTGTCAGACTCACATAGTGTTCATTAGGGGTGAAACGGTACACAGAAGTCACGGTTCGGTTCATACCTCGGTTCAGACATCACGGTTCGGTACGATTTCGGTGCAATGAGGTGAAAAGCAAAACAAAAATGCAGAAAGCATTTTTATAAATGTCTTAAGCCTTGTATTTTTTAAATAAGTTTTATTAATAAAGGCATAGAACCAGTTTATTTATAGTGCACTGACAATAGTTTTATATAATTTAATTAGTTTATTAATTAAATTAATAAAAAGACAAAAAGACCTTGTGATATGTTTGGTAATTGTACCTGAATGAATTTAAAATTAATTTGCTATATTTCAGATCATTATATTTTTCTTAATTTTAATTAAGCCTAACTTTATTCTCATCTGATTGATTTCCATATAAAATAATACTACCATTAAAAACCACATTTGATTTTCTTTTTTAATCAATGTAGAATGTGTAACTTAAAAATAAAACTGTGTGTGTGTGTGTGTGTGTCTGAGTGATTTTGGTTGGGTGACAGTTGTAGGTTACAGTTTGACAAGAGTTTAGAGTGTGACAAAAGCACAATGTTGTGTTTTATTGCGAGTGTACACAAATATATGTAAACACTTTGCAGTTTGAATGATGTCCTGTATGAACAAAATGAAGGAGTACGTTTTTGTGTTTCCACTGTTCGATCGCGCCCGCGCCTCTCTCTCTCACTCACACACACACACACACAGTTCGATCGCGCCCGCGCCTCTCTCTCTCACTCACACACACTCAAACACACACACACACGGTTCGATCGTGCCCGCTCCTCTCCCTCCCTCTCTCGCGCGCACACACACACAGTTCGATCGCGCTCGCACCTGTCTCTCTCACACACACACACACACACACACACACACACACAGTTCGATCGCGCCCGCGCCTCTCCCTCTCTCTCGCGCGCACACACACTTTAGCATTGCAATATTGACTTCACAGTCTGTTCATTATGCTGCGTTCAGACCAAACGCGAATTGAGCGAAATTTATCGCTATTTAGAGTTTTATTTATTTTTATACCGTGTATTCTCCGTGTAAATTCGTGCACCGAACCGTGACGCCCGTACCGATTCGGTTCGTTCCACCCCTAGTGTTCATGTAGTGTAAACACAGTGCAACGCTTCCGGGTTCTACGTCAGAACGCAGGCTCACCATTCTGACACAGACAAAAACTAAATTGTTCAATAAAGTCATTATTTTTGTTTTGTTTATGATTTTATGAGTGACAGTATTCTCATCGCTTCATAACAATAAGGTTGAACCACTATAGTCACATGGACTGTTTTAACGATGTCTTTAGTATCTTTCTGGGCCTTGAAAGTTGCAATGATGAAGCTGCCTATGGGAGGGACAGAAAGCTCTCGGATTTCATCAAAAATATCTTAGAATATAGATGAAGATGAAAGAAGGTCTTGCGGGTTTGGAAGGACATGAGGATAAGTAGACAGAATTTCCATTTTTGAGTGAACTAACCTTAAGACTGCCTTCAAATTGCAGGTATGTTCATAATGCCACGTTTAATGTCAATTTAAGTGAGCTTTAGAGGTGAGGCTAATTTATATTTAATGAATGTTTTGCTTATATATTTATAGTCAGGGGTGCACATAACTGGTGCACATGCGTGGTAAAAATAAACGATTTATAAAATAAACTAATAAACGAAAACAAGCATTTTTGGGAACAGGGACATGTTCCCTGTAAGTGTGTTCATTAATTATTAGGAGTGCAACGGATCACAGTTGATCCGTGATATGTACAGACCAGTCCCCACGGTTCGGCACACATGTGATTCGCGGATTAACTGCTTAACCATCATAGAGTGAAAGTTTAACCATCATAGAGTGAAAGTCTATCATTTGGACTTTGTCTTGCCAATTTACACATTCAAACAATTTTAAACACGAAAAAAAAAGGCGAAAATCAGGACTCAGAGAGAAAATACATCATCATCATCATCATCATCATCATCTACCATGTTCGAGAGAAAAGAAGATAGTGGGGAGAGCAGTCAGGAGTAAAGTCTGAGTACCAAGCAGCATCTCCAGGTGCTCCCTTAAGAATCAGACCAAAAAAGTTATGTGCACCTCTGTTTATAGTAATGGATTCGTAATTAATTTACTACTTTCAACAAATGCCAGTTCTATTGTTTCAACCAAGAAAGTACTCAGAATTGTGGGATAACAGGCAGCGTACCCCTGTGCTGCATGCCTACAAACAGCCTCCAAATGAAGGCATTTTAATAGACAGGATGTTATGTGAACATTATGTCTTCCTTCATCCATATACTTACCTTTTCAGTTTTTCTTTCTCAGGTTTTAATTTTAGTAAAGTGATACAATTTATTTGTTATCTATTTATTTTACATAACATGCATTCATCCTGTCCAGGTTTTATTTCAGCAGAGAAAAAATCCACCTCTTTGGATCTGAAGGTGTGTTTTACACATAGCAACTGAAGAGGGCACCCTTGCTTTAAGGAAAATATACCAACATGTTCTTAATATGTGTAAAGTATGTGTGTACTGCATAAGTGACTTGATAGTTTTCTTTAATTCTATTCTCAGCAGTTGACACAGCATGGGCTTTTTTGGTTTGACATCAAACTGTAAGTGACACTCACTCAGTTATTTCCAGCTCAAATGATCCTCACCAGAGAATTATGAATGATATGATTTCACTCCCACTGATGTGTCCCCCATGGCTATGTTTTTTTTCCCCCCAGGGGGAGAGATTAAGCGAGCAAAAGAACGAGGGACCAAAGCACATAGAAACTGGATATAAATGAGACTGAGAGAATTGGGGTGGCCGAATTATCATCAGTGCCAGAAACATAATCACAGCTGCCTCTTAATGTTTAGGTGAGTTCAATTTAATCAATTTAACATCACTAAATCTACAGTGATACACACTCATTATGAATGTAAACAATGGAAGATGAGGAGAGGGAAAAATGTAGATCACAAATGTAAACATAATCAGTGAGAAAAAAAAATGCACATGATTGGTGTTTGTTTTGAGCTGTGACAAATTGTGCCAAAACATACGATACAATCCCCCAACCCCACGTAAGGCCAGCATTTACTCAGTTTTTGTAAAATGACAAAATTACACTTAAGACTTCAGAGGAATGTGGGATGAAAAAGATAACATCAAGCAGGGGACAGATGGGACAACAAAGAAACATAAGCAAACCCTCAGCAAAGAAAAGCCCGCATGAAAGACGTGAGAAATGTGCAGATGATGGATGAAAGAGCTGCAGTTTCAGTAAAAGGAGAGCAGGGAAGAAGGTACTAGAGCTGCCCTGCAGAGGTCGAGTTCACTTCTCTTTGAGTTCTGAAGGATCAGGCGTCATCAGTACCTTATTCATCCTTTTTTTTCTTTTGTTTCTATCTGCTGCCCCTTTTCTGAAGGATGGCACAGAGTGAAAAGAAGTGCAAGCTTCCAGTTTTTCCCATCTTTGCAAATAATTCTTCTGAGGTTGATCCATTTGGCAGCTTTTAATAGACACTCATTACAGGTGTAGGTGTGAGAGGGGTGATTGTCAGATGGTAACAACTGTAGGAATAATCTGCCCATGGCTCCATTTACACTATTATGCATTTTGATCGTTTGATACACATTACCATTCAAAATTGATAATAATAATTAAAAAAAAATTATTTAGCAGCAAATCATCTTGTCTGACATTATTAGATAGCTTCAGTGGCCCACAGATGTGTTAGTGTTAACATAAACACCACTGAATATGTCCTTGTTTTAATATAACAAAGCTGAGGTGTGCGAATTCTGCATTGTTAGCGTCACCAAACAGGTTTCCCAAACACTCCCTCCATCTAAAAATTCACAACTGTCTGAAATATTTTAGATATCAGAATTACTTTGTTTGTACATATATGAATAATGTAGCCTTTGTTGCATGCAATTAATTTTTTTTCTTTTAATATATGGTATATCTGAAGCCTGACCAGTTTAACTAGTGAAGGCTATAAGGGACCAGCATGAAATGGGTGTGTATGTTGCCCTTTTCTCTCGTTTTAAAGAAATTGTTTCCAGACTTTGTCAAGGCCAAGCCCACAACTCAGCAGCGGTTTTAGCAACGTCCTCACTCTTTCACTTCCACCACATCATATTTTGTTCTCTTTCTCGCTCTTTTGCTGTTTCTTCTTCAAAACCTTCTATTAGCTTCTCTGGTGGCTGTCATTTAAAGAGCACCAAACAACTTAATCAATAAGACAATGAGCCATTAGCCTCAAGCATGTATTCTGTTGGTTGAGTCTGAATCCAGATGGTGGGATGGGGCTAAAGGGGCAGGCAGGTCTGTCCTCTATGGCCTCTATTGATCTGAGCCTCAAATGGACTTCATTAAACTGCATCAGCATGCTAAATATAAGCACAGATGCCCACAGAAGACATAAAAACATAGAGATAAAACTGCAATGTCGCCACAGTTATTTCATTTGTGTCTGTCTTTCTGTTCCTGCATGTCTCTGTCATTCTCTTGCTGTTTTGTTTACTATACAGTTCATAAGTAAAGATAAGAATACATGCAGGCTAATTAAGGATGATACCATCTTATTTGGAGCCTGACAGCTTCACCTGTCTGTTTAAATGCATTTTCTCCCCATAATAATGTGCTTGTTTGAAAGCCTTTGAGTTCTCTAACAGTGATGCCTGTCATCTGTCCTCCTCTTCCTTCGTAAAATGAGCTTTGGTCTTGATATTGGAGGGGAGAGGGCTGGTGGGCCTTTTATATAATTTTATTATCCCTTCAACATTACAAAGATGGATCGTATTGGAGCACTTTTATGGCCTTTACCATCCTTTATGTTTTGTTTGATGCCTAAGAGCTTCAGCCCCATTCATTGTAATTGCATGCTAATGTTCTCCTTTTGTGTTTTGCAGAAGAAAGTAAGTCATATGGGTTTGGAACAACATGAGGGTGAGTAACTTATTTTTTATGAGAATTTTCAGTTTTAGGTGCACACCTTGAAGTTAAAACTATTCTGTTGGCATTTTGTCCTGTTAGCATTTTTAACAAAAGTAATAGGATCTCATGGGAGAGAGGCAGACCAAGGGTCTTTTACTATGCTGACAGAGATGCACACATGCAGAGTAGTCTTTAGATATGCTTTGCTCTGTTGAAAGAGGATGAGAATCCTTTGATAAAGGTGAATGGGGAGCCTATTGAAATAGCTCTGACCCTGCCACAGACATACACACATGCACTGCGGGCCTCTGTGGAAGTGTAATTTGAGAGATCTCTGTGTATGTGTGTTTGTGTGTATTGCTCCCGCATCACCCTTTTGCCATGATCAGGTCAAAACAGGAAGCAGCCATGACCTTCTGAAAAGGGTTAGATGCGACCTAAAATGCTGATGCTAATTGAATTAGTGTTTTCATATGTCTGAGAAAGCAGAAACCATGCTTTGGTTTGCTAGTTTGGTGATATATATGTTCAAATAGTCATTTTCTTTGGAAATTTTACCTAGATCATTTAAGCATGAAGGTCACGTCTGTTCTTTGTTTTCTGACTCTGTTATACTGTCAAAGATATGGAACCAGACACAGTAGTCCTCATTAATACAGCAGTGATGCATGTTTAATGTCTGTCAATGAGGATAAATGGCTTTAAGAGACTTTGGTTAAAGGCGAGTGAATACACTTCATATAAAAATCAATAATCCCGGCTACTTATCTCCATCTGATGTGACTCATGCCGTTAAGGGCTATGGAGAATGTTCTGATGTTATCTCTAATGATGCAGTTTGTTTATTTATTTAAAGATGAATACTTTGGAAAGGAAAATCTTCATTGACATATGGCTGCTCAATTATTAAGAAGCATTTTTGTTTGTTAGTTATTAATTAATTAACTTTTTTGTATATTTGTATACTTGTGTGTTTTTTTAGATTGGTCATATGCACAGTTGGGTCTATCCGTCTTTCGTGATGGGGTGTTGAGGTTGGGGAAAGAGAGAGAGATAGAAAGACTAATGGAATTCATAATTAAAAAAGCTTTTAGTGGAAGAAGGACCACTGAGGTTGAATGATCAGGGCAAAGCTGTTTCACACGCACGCACACTCATTCGCTCACTCGCTCATCCGGGCATTGGATATAAGCAGGGCTTGACATTAACACCCGCCAAATGTGGGTAGATTTCAGCAGTGGCGTGCAATGCAGTCCTACTAGCCACTTTTGGATTACTAAAGGTTTGGATACGAATAAAATTGGTTACTTTTGTGAATTGATTGCGTTATTAGTAGGGCTGTGAAAAGACTAATTGTGATTAATCACATCCAAAATAAAAGTTTGTGTTTACATAATATATGTGTGTGTACTGTGTATAATTATATATAATTTATATTATATATAAATATAAATATTTGGTATATAAATGACACATTTTTCTTAAGGCGAGACACGGCAGGCAAAAACATCGGTTTTTTTTTCACTGGTCAATTTTGAGATTGTGGGCTATTTTTGTCTTCAATAACATGTCTTCTTTCAGACTTGTGGTGAAAAAAATTCCAAAATACACATTTAGGTCTTTATTTTACTACACTTTGTCTGTTTGCGTCTGTAGATTTCTCCTAAATTCAACAAAATGTTGTCGTTCTAAATCAACATGCTGCTCTGCGATCGCGATGTGCACCCTGTCATCACACACACCGTTGGAAAGAGCTCTCTCTCCTCTACATTGTTGTCGAATCCAAATATGGTCATTTCCTTTTAATCAGCAACCAATCGTGAAAGCACAATGGGCGTTCAGATGCATCACGTGACGTGCTCTGGCATTTAGATGTGTGTTTTTGACTGTTTTTCTGTTCATTTGAAGGCCATAAATGCTGTGTTATAAGTTGTAATGTGATTTAGGTGGTTTGTATTGTTGTTGCTAATGATTTAACAAGATATTGTGTCTATAAATAGTTGTTTCACTAAAAAAAGTATGAATTTTTACATTACAAATCTTTAAATGCTGTTTTCTCAAAATGAGTTTTTTGTCATTCTCCAGTAGAAACTTCTCAGCCTGTGTAGCACCTATGTACACCAAACTTTCCAGTTATACACTTAGCAGTATTCTGAAGATATTTTCAGTGGGATTTGTTTATAAATCATTCCTGGCCTGATTTATGTGACATTTTAATAAAAAAAAATATTGCGAGAATTGATCTTTTTAAGGCTATGGACAGTATATTTTGATTTTCTAGGTAATGAAAGCATATATCCTTAAATCCCTCTGAAATTCTTTTTTCATCTTGTGTGTAAACAAAATGAAAAAATTATTTTGCACCTGGCTTTATCATATGGTCAGATCTATCTACCGAAAATATATGCAAAACTGTGCATATTTAATGAGATAATACCTAATTTGCATAATTAAACATACAAATTTCAACAACTTGTAATAATTTTTTTTATATACTTGTGTAAGTAATCAACTGAGAAAGTTTCATGGTGATATATATTATTTAAAAAATTTACCCTATTCACCTGTAGTGTCTCTCCTTAAATGTATACATGCATGTGTGTGTATTTATATATATACAAAATAATTATACACAGTGCACACACATATATTATGTAAACACAAACTTTTATTTTGGATGCGATTAATCACGATTAATCTTTTCACAGCCCTAGTTATTAGTGTTTTGTTCCACGGCAAACAAAATAAATATTACATGATGAATAATAGTTAAACGATTATAGAAATGTAATTCATTTTAAGATGTTAAAGTGTAGTCTTGCTTACCATTTTGTAATCCTAAATAATTTATGTTTTAGTGCTGTCAATACTTCAATATTGTATGCTTCACCCATTCACCCCCAACACAGAAAAACTGGAAGATACTGGCAGACTTCAAAGACACAAATAAAGAATAAAAACTGATTATTCCAACATATGTAAACTTGAAAGCTCAACAGTAAAACATGAGAACAAGTATGTAAACTTGCAATCGAACACAATATTTTTGATTTGATTATTTTATTTATTTCTAAGAACTCTTACAGTATATGTCTGTGTGCCTTAAACAGTCATTCTGTCTGGAACCAGTAATCACTCTTAGACAATTCTGCTGCTGTTACCTGGATGGGATAAATGTTTAATTTTTAATTCATTTACTTAAATTAGGACTACTTTATGTAATTATTTGTCCCATTTTTAACAAAATAAACTAATTCCTTTTTTAAACTCTTTGTATATAGATATAGAAAAATATAATTATTTATAATCTTCATAACATTCTAATAATACAAACATTTATAATATTAATATCAATCAAAATGACATTATTTATAATATTAATTATGAAATATATCTAATAATGTCTAAAAATATTATAATTATCTCCCTACCAAGCTCTGATAATATATGGAATATTGTTAATAGATAATATTATATTAATAGGGGCGCATGATCTCAAGACTTCATCGTTAGGGAAACAAAGACGCTAAAATGCAATCACATGCAAAAGAGCTTCTCTACTACTTATTGTGAAAAATGTGAAAAATTCTGTATATTTGCTATAAGTATTCTCCACACTGCAAAATCTGCAAAAATCACACTGCAAAAAAAAAAAGTTTATAAAGCTGTGTGTAGGCCTATCTAAAATATGGGACAAACATTTTGATTTGCATAATTTTACCTTTAAATATGGGACGATCACATATTTTATGAGACGGGTGGCAACTCTAGGCAGATGTGTCATGGACAGAAGCATTTTGAGGTGTGGTAGTCATGATTTTGTCATTGTATGTCCTCGACATAGGAGCTGTGTCTGTTGTCGTGACCATAAAATGCTAAAATTACCCTTTTGTCTATAGTCTGTAATTTCAACAGTCAATTTATCAAGTTGGCCATAAATTGTTTAGAAAGAGTCAAGTACATTATTTCCATATGCACAATGTAATTCTTTATAGCTTTTCATTGTGATCACACTTACAAATATTTAGCATGCTGTTGTGTGGCTGTTTTTTTTTTTTTTTTGCAATACATAGCAATGCCTGTAAACTGCAGTAAAACAGTAAAGTTAACCTTTTCCAGTGAAAGGTACCATACATACAAGGATCAGCTTTCCATGCCTTATACATGAACCTGCTATTTACATACTAGATTTTGTTATAACTCCTAGATGTCATTAACCAGAAATATATTAAACTACTAATGAAGAGGCACTGTTTATTTGAAGATGAATACATAGTTTAAGCACGTGTTCAGTGACTTGGCTACTGTAAGTATCACTACCTTTTTTTTTTTTTCATCTAATTTTCATCCATAAGCTTCATTAGCAAAATCATTAGAGAATCAGGAGGTAGTCAGTGTACAGTAGCAGGGGTAGAGCATTAACAGCCCTAGCAGCTTAATTCCTTGCTAAACCAAACATTTATGATGCCATTTTTGTCAGATTTAAGTGCTGATTTGAAATGGAATTGTGGCAAAGAGTTTTGGAGATTTTGGTGTTTCCCCTTTTGGCTTCCTCCTCATATGAGGAAGCTGCACTCAAGGGATAACGTCCTGGTTGCGTATGCAACCCACCGTTCTCTGAAGGAGGGAACGGAGGACGTAGTCGACGGTCGACTGAATGGGGGATCGCGTCAGAGAGCCTATCCTCTTCGAGTACTATTGAACGAGCCAATGGAATTGGCGTGCGTGATTCGCATCACACACTCCGCCCCCGCAGCGCGGCTATAAATACGGGAACTATAGTATTATAGGTATACTATAGGTACTATAGGTATATCTTCAGGGAACGGTGGGTTGCATACGCAACCAGGACGTTCCCTTTCAGTCGATAACGTCAGATGTAGTCGACGGTCGACTGAATGGGGGAACCCTTGAAAACGCCACTAAGCTGCCACCTTCCAGTGCCTACACAAAAGCCTCCTGATGCCCCCACAATTTTAAGGCGGGGAAGGACGGGGCTTAGGCCAGGGAAGTCACTGCTGTTCCTACAGGACCACTGGGAAAGCGTTCCCGTACATTGGAAGGAAGGGACGCTGCGGAAGCCACATCCTACCTAAGGGGAGGTAAGTGGAGGATACACATATGAACTGGGTGGATAACCGGGCAGTACGACATATGGAATGTCACTAGGGTGGCTCCAGCCTAAGACGGGGGGAGACTCACCGGACAGTGACGGCAGAGAGACTCTGTTGAGGGAAGACACGGGCTCGACCGTACGGAGCCATATCGTGGAAGAATACACATATGGGGTCGCCGTAGGGACCGCAACATATGGACCCAGCCTAAAAACAGGTTCCACACTGCTTACGAGTGGTAGGCCTAACACCAGACGTTCCGCACATCCGACGTCGCAGGGGTGTGGAGGAACTCAACAGGGTTCAGATTTAAGGGGACTCAACTGGAGTAGAAAGGCGCACGTATCCAGTCCATAGGAGGGGAATGGCGCAGCAAGCCGACACTTGAACCGGGCTCACGGTGAAACTGGCTTCATGAGAAGGGAGCCCACGGGAAGCAGCGGTTCAACTAGGTGTCGTCCAGCCCCCAACTCTAGAATCTGTTTAGCAAAGCATATCGTCAACGCTCAGGCGGAGCACTTTACACTCATCATAGAGGAGCTCAACACCTAAGTGGACATGTTGCATCTCGGAATTTTTTACCGAAATGAAAGTAAGCACTAAGTGGCCAACTTTGCTTGGAAACAGCCTTCCCTTTCTGCTGAATTCCTAACAGATAAGAGCTGGTCTGAGGTCTATGGCTTGCGTTCTGTACTCGTCTAACCGCTATAAGTGAACGGAGAGAGAAGCCAGGGCTGGATCTGCCTCCTCCGGGGCAGCGCTTGCAGGCTCACCACCTGCTCCTATTACGGGAGAGGTAGGAACCTTGGGCACAATCCAAGCCGGGATCTCAGCTTGTGAGAGTTAGCCGGCCCGAACTCCAGGCACAATACGTTGACCGAAAGCGAGCAAGTCCCTACCCTCTAGTAGAGACCATGCGAGCAGAAGAACTGATATAACAGAATTTTTAACTCACTGCCTGCAGTGGCTCAGGGGCGGTCTCTGCAGTGGAGTTGCACCAGAGATAAGGCCCATTACCTTGCTCCTCAGGAACCTGACAATCAGGACGTGCTTCTCCATACTTCTGCAACACGATGAGCGTCGCTAAAACACAGAGGCAACATCATTTTGAGGGTGAAGGAAAACAGCCTACTCCAACCCATCTTGCAGGAAGGAGAGCACTGAGATGATCGAAAGTTTTCAGGATCTCCTCTGGAGAGAAGACGCACTCAACGACTAGGTTCCACTTCTAAAGGCGTAAGCACGCTACCCATTTCTATGGGATGCTCGCAGAAGTGATGGTAACTATCACATGTCCCTGTGATAGCCACCTGAACCTCCACGTTCAGACGTAAGACCGCCCGGAATCTCCAGGGGTAGAACCATCGTGCCACATCCCTGAAAAAGTGTTCAGGGGAAGTCAGGAAGACTGTCGATGGGAACCAGGTCTGGTTTGGCCAATAAGGGGCAACTATGAAGACCTGCTCCCTCCTCACTTGGCACCGAAGGTGCAAGCGACGGGCGCAAAAAGACAGGAGCACTGCTCAACACAACATGTGAAGATCACTGAGCTTCAGGAGCATTTCTGCTCAGCACTTGAGTGTGATAAGTTCACTGAACTTCAGGAGCATTTCTGCTCAACACTTGCGTGTGATAAATTCACTGAGTTACAGGAGTATTTCTGCTCAACACTTTGAGTGCGAAGAACTTCACTGAGCTACAAGAGCATTTCTGCTCAACACTGAGTGTGAAAGAATTCACTGAGCTTCAGGAGCACTACTGCTCAACACCTGAGTGCGATGAATTCACTGAGCTACAGGAGCATTGCTGCTCAACACCTGAGTGCGAGGAACTTCACTGATTTTCAGGAGCATTTCTGCTCAACATGAAGTGTGATGAGTTCACTGACTTGAGCAGGCGCCAAGCGACCATGAGTCGCAGTCGCTTTTAGGAGGCTCACTGGGGAAACGCATTCCTGCGGGGAATGGGGGTGGGGCATGGTAATGGGGAACCGCGCTTCACGGACGAAGGCAAGTCTCGATCTCAACACCGCTTTCAGAAAATAGGACCGTCACCAGTGCCGGAGCACACAGGGGAATGACCGCGACAACACTGAACAGTGAACTGAAACAGTGAAGCACTCACTTTTCCGCCCTCTAACCAGCCGTTAACACATACAAACCCTTAGAAATTTGTTGCTGTTAAAACAGCAGTTGAGAGCTCAAAGCTCGCGATCACCGCTGCACTCACGCTGTAGAACACCAGCACTGGGAGAGTCTTCCTGAAGAACACCGAAACACTCGCTCGTTTGTAAACAACAGCACTCTCAGAGACATCAAACCATCGGCTCCGAAGCGAAAGGCAACTAGTGCGTGCATCCACTTCTGTATTTATACCTGCGCTGCGGCGGCGGAGTGTGTGATGCGAATCACGCACGCCAATTCCATTGGCTCGTTCAATAGTACTTGAAGAGGATAGGCTCTCTGACGCGATCCCCCATTCAGTCGACTACGTCTGACATTATCGACTGAAAGGGAACTATTGATTATTAGTTAAAGGGTATGAAAATTTTGTTGCCAACGTTGATGATATTGAAATATGATACACAAAAACATTTTACTAAAAAAAAAAAAAAAGAAGCCAGGCTTGTATCCTAGTGGTTTACAAAAAAATAAACAAGCAAACAAACAAACAAACCAAGGGTTCACAACTTACTTTCCTGCTGTGTTTAGTTTAGTTAATTTAGCTTGATTCATGTTTCGATGTGTTGTAAGGAGAAGACACGAGACCTGTTCTAGGTTTCAGCCATGTTGCTTTTTATCTGCATTTTTAACATTCTGCAAAAGAACTTCAGTCACCTATATAGCCCACCATTACAAAACAAATGTGTATCACTGCACAGCAGAACACAACAGCATTTGTTTTTAAGCATCTGTCAGGCTTTCATTTAACATAACACTGTCCTTTGAACTGTGACATTGTGTAACGTGATGCGGTGAAGGCAGATATGAGGCTGGATCCAAACGCAGTGTACACGCTTTATTTAAACAAACTATAAACTCAAACAGAGACTCAGAACGTGGAACAAGAAAACTTTACACTGGGAACGACCCACACTCACGTTAATCCTGAAACATATAACAACTCACAAAGACAGGGCAGAAACACAGGGCTTAAATCAGGAACTCAATAACCAATAATGAAACACAGCTGAACATAATAAAACATAATGAGTCCATAATGAAACATAACAAAAAGAGAGAGTGTCCCCCAGTGGCTCTCGAGGGCACTACAGCTGCCGATCGTCACATAACCCCATAACACATAACACATAACCCACATCGTCACATAACCATGGAGAGACCTGGGGCCTGGAGACCATAGCAGGGCAAGAGACCATGGGGAAGCAGACTTGGAAGGCAACCAGGGTGGAACACACTTGGAAGGGTACCAGGACGGAGCAGACTCAGACGGAGACCAGGGCGGAGCAGACTCAGACGGAGACCAGGGCGGAGCAGGACGAGGCGAAGGCCAGGGCGGAGCAGGACGAGGCGAAGGCCAGGGCGGAGCAGGACGAGGCGAAGGCCAGGGCGGAGCAGGACGAGGCGAAGGCCAGGGCGGAGCAGGATGAGGCGAAGGCCAGGGTGGTGAAGCCCCTGCAGACGACCATGGCGCCGCAGCCTTCATGGTCTCCTCACCGGACCCTTGCCCCCCCCCCAAAAAAATACTTGGGGAAATCCACGGGTTTAGGAAAGGCCTCCCGGAGCTTAAAGGGCGCAGGCAGGGCGAGGCGCAGAGGCGGGGCGAGAAGTCTGGGTGTGCTCACTGGAGCCTGAGTAGCCGAGCGAGTCCTCCTTCTGCGACGGCGCTTCACTGGGCTTGACTCAGTAGACTCACTTGACTCAGTAGACTCACTTGACTCAGTAGACTCACTTGACTCAGTAGACTCACTGGATTCGGCAGGGCTCACTTGAAGCTCAGGTTCGTCAAGGCAGACGTTAAACTCAGGTCCGTCAAGGCTGACGCGAAGCTCGGGTTCGTCAGGGCTGACGCGGAGCTCGGGTTCGTCAGGGCTGACGCGGAGCGCGGGCTCGGCTGGACCGTCGCGAGGTGCAGGCTCGTCAGGGCTCACGTGAAATGCATGCTCGTCGGGGCTCACGTGAAATGCATGCTCGTCGGGGCTCACGTGAAATGCATGCTCGTCGGGGCTCACGTGAAGCTCGGGTTCTTCGAGGCTGACGTGAAGCACCGGCTCGTCGAGGCTGACGAGGAGCTCGGGTTCGTCAGGGCTGCAGCGAAGAGTGAGTTCGTCGGCGCTGCAGTGAAGAGCGGGCTCGGCAGGGCTGGACCGGACCAGCGGCGAAGACGACAACGAGGGCTTCGCGGGTAATGTGAACTTGGGAGGTGTCGAGTAGAACAAGCCTGTAATGGAGAAGAGGTCTTCCAAGGAACAAGCCTTAGCGATATACCGGTCAAGAGTCCAGTTGGTAAGGTCCCGCGGCATCCATCGAGCGATGTCATAATCCAGCCCGTTCCAAAACAGGCCCATGAGCTGGATATCATCTAGCGCTCCCAGATGGCAAATGGACAGAAAATCCTTCGCGTACCTTTGGACGGACTGGCCCTCTTGCAATAACGTCGACAGGTATTCTCCCAGAGCCCGGTTGCTGACAACTGCTGGATCCATTTCGTGGTGAGTTGTTCTGTAACGTGATGCGGTGAAGGCAGATATGAGAATGGATCCAAACGCAGTGTACACGCTTTATTTGAACAAACTATAAACTCAAACAGAAACTCAGAACGTGGAACAAGAAAACTTTACACTGGGAACGACCCACACTCACGTTAATCCTGAAACATATAACAACTCACAAAGACAGGGCAGAAACACAGGGCTTAAATCAGGAACTCAATAACCAATAATGAAACACAGCTGAACATAATAAAACATAATGAGTCCATAATGAAACATAACAAAAAGAGAGAGTGTCCCCCAGAGGCTCTCGAGGGCACTACAGCTGCCGATCGTCACACATTGTTTAAACTTAAGGAAAAAATCATAGAACTACTACTCAATAAGCCTTCTTGGTTTTGAGACTGCTCGTCCACTTTTAGACTTGAGAGTTCGGTGGGACTGACATCTCTTTCATGTTTGAGTGTCTATTTCATGTTTTTTTCTGTGAGTTTTGTCAGAACCACATCCTTTTTAGTTTCCTTTTTGAATTAATCTATTTTCTCATTTGACACAGGTAAGTTTGACATTACCATATGCACCTGGGCTTCTATTTCTTTATCAGGAGAGCCGGTCTCTGGTAAGTACGCTCTGGATAATGCATCAGCTATATACATCTCCTTACCTGGCTTGTACTGTACATTCACTTGATATTTTTGTAATCTCATTAACAGTCTCTGTATTCTAGCTGGAGCACTGCTCAACGGCTTTTTCATTATTGCTTCAAGCGGTTTGTGGTCGGATTGTACGTCTACCTCTCTTCCATAAACATACTGATGAAAACGTTCTGCTCCAAACACAATCGCCAATATCTCCTTCTCTATTTGCACGTAACGCTGTTCTGTTTCAGTCAATGCATGCGATGCATAAGCCACTGGCTTGTCTTCTCGAAGTAGAACAGCACCCAGTCCACTTTTAGATGCATCAACAGAAAATGTTACTGGTAACCTGATATCATAGTATCTGAACAAGGGGGCCTCAGTGAGCATTGTTTTCAATTTGTTGAATGCGCGCTGATGTTCCTCCTCCCACTGCCAGGCATCATCATCTCCGGTAAGTACACGCAATGTCTCAGTATGTTGTGACATGTTTGGAATGAACTTTGCAAAAGTAAGTGACCGTGCCTAGACATCTCTCCACATCCTTTTTGCATTCAGGAGTGGGCATTTTTCTGACAGCCTCTATTTTGGTCTGATCTGATCTGATCTTCAAACCAGCCTTTGCGAAGATGTGACCGAGATATTTGATTTCCTCTAAGCCTATCTTGCATTTCTCTTTATTCAGCTTGAAGTTCTTGACGCTTGCTCTCTCTAACACTTGTCTCAGTCTGTAATCATGCTGCGCTTTTGTTTCTCCCCAGATCAAAAGATCATCACTGTATGTCTCAACGCCTTCAATTCCCTCAAAAAGTTGCATCACCATCCAGTGAAAAACTTCTGGAGCTGAGTTGACCCCAAATGGGAGTCGGAGGAATCTGAAGCGGCCAAAGGGAGTGTTGAATGTACAAAGGCGAGAGCTGGCTTCATCTAATTTGAGTTGCCAAAAACCTGAACTTGCATCCAACACTGTAAATTATTTGGCTTTTGAGAGTCTGCTAGTTATTTCTTCTGCCGTTGGTAGCTGGTAGTGTTCTCTCATTAACGCTGTGTTGAGATCTCGGGGGTCTAAACATATTCTTAATTTCCCATTAAACCCCACAATCACAATGGGGTTGACCCACTGAGTGGGCTCTTCAATTCTTGCTATTACTTTAATTTTTTCCATTCTGTTCAGTTCTGTTTTCAGGTTTTCTCTCAGGGTTACTGGAATTTTCCTAGGTGGATGACCTCTCGGAACCACATTTTCATCTATTTGGATTGTGTACACGCACTCCAGGCAACCTATGCCCTCAAACACATTAGCATACTCTGTGAAGATATCCATTTTGTCACTTTTGCTCAATTCCATCACTCTCTGTATGAGCCCCATGTGTTCACATGCATTAATTCTTAATATTGGTTTATTATCTGATTTCACAACAATGAATTCCAGTACATTTTTTCTTTTTGTATTTCACTGTCCAGTTACACTTTCCTTTCACAGGTATTTTGTCTCCGGTGTAAGTTGACAGTTTCACATTTGTGGGTCTTAGTATGTTATTTTTTCCAATTCTTTGCAGCAGGCTGTACGGGATTACATTGGCTTGCGCACCTGTATCTAGTTTAAATTTTACATGTTTGTGCTTCAATTTCAAGTCAACTGTCCATTCATCTGTCCCTGTCTGCGTTTGCACTGCACCAACGAACAGACTAGGTCTCTGATCTGTGACGTCATCATCATCAACCGCATGCACTTTCTTCGATTTACATATCTTAGCAAAGTGGTTCATTTTATCACAGTTCTTGCACTGTTTGCAATATGCAGGGCAATTGCGTGATGCATCCTCCGTTCCCCATCTTTTGCAATTAAAAGTGCTTGCTTTGTCTTTTTCATTCGGTTCGTATTTATTTTGTTGCTTTTTTTTACGTGTCTGCTTATGTTTCACTGCGTCAACGTGCTTGCTTTCACGTCCAGAGGCTTGTGCATTGTGATCCATGCATTTGCTTCATCTGAGCTTTTGTCATTTCTGACACGATACACAGCTGGGTAGCTTTTTCGAGACTAATGTCAACTTCTCTTAAAAGTCTCTCTCTCATGGCATCTGATGTGATTCCACAGATCTCTTATAAGAGATTCTTGCAACAGTCCAAACTCGCATGACTTCGCCTTTAGCTTTAGTTCTGTAATGTATTGGCTAATGGGCATGTCCCCTTGCACACACGTGAAAAACTTATACCTCTCATAGGTTATGTTCTTTTTCGGGTTACAGTACTCTTCAAATTTCTCCATTATTTTCGACAGACTATGTTTATCATAGACTTCGAATGTGAAGGTATTATACACTTCAACCACTTCTTCGCCAGCTACATGAAGAAATAGTGAGGACTTTACCTTGGTTGGCTTGCTAGCGCTTCCCGTTGTGTCTAGATACAGCTCAAATCTTTGCCGAAATCTCCTCCAGTTTTCCGACACATTACCGTGCAGTAGATCAAGTCCTGCAGGTGGCTTTATTCCTTCCATTTTCGTTACTCTTATCGTCACTTTATTTTCTTTAGTACTTTAGTTCTGACTCCATGTTTCGATGTGTTGTAAGGAGAAGACATGAGACCTGTTCTAGGTTTCAGCCATGTTGCTTTTTATCTCCTTTAACCCCGCCCTGTAGTCCCAACATTACATTTTTGCTTCAGGGTGGCAATAGGTGACTAATTTATTACATATCATGACAATTCATAAAGCACATTTAAAAACAACAGATGTTGCTACCAAAGTGCTGTTTAAGAAATATAAAACATAATTAAAACAAATTAAAAGACTAGACAAAAACCCAAAAAGGACAATTTAAGTAGTCGGACGATTTAAGGACTGTCTCAATCGAAAAATCTTACCAGTGCACTGAAACGTTCGCTCCCTAAGAAGTCTCACACTGCACCTTGAAAACCAAGGAGCTTAAGCACAAAACATAAATCATGTGAGCCAAATCACTACACATAATGACACTCGATAGATGTTTTTAAAAATAAAAAACATTATTTTATTATATTTCAGCATAAACATACTTCTCTAGTCAGGTAATGAACATAATCAAGCTAACATGTAACTAATGGCTGAAATGTACACATACTGTATATTTAGGGGTGTAAATCGGACAGTTCATCACGATACGATACAATGTCGATTCTCTCAGCCAGCGATACAATATTTGCAGATACCTCAAAAAATTCTGCGATATGATTACGATTCGATTTGATTCAGGGCTATACTGATTAATTTATCGATATTTAGATATTATGTGCCAAGTTTACTCAACCAGTTACGTTTATTTACTCACAAATAACCCTAACCCAACCAAAATTTATAACATGAATGTTTAATTAAACTCTTTGAAAATTACACACCCTCGGCTCTCCCAATTGAAGAGTTCATTTGCAAAAACATATAACTCCATTCTTGTTCATTTTCATAAATCATGTTTTTTATTATTATTATGCATTCCAAGTAATATCAATCAAATTGCTGCTGGGTTGTGCTTTGATTAAGTAATAATAACTTACAGGTAACTTACAAAATTAAAGTTAATTGAAAGTATGTTCTTATTAAAAGGTAGGTTTTTTTAGCAAAGCAGATAACGTACTCGGTTACGTACGTAACCTCGGTTCTCTCTAGAAGAGGGAACGAGTATTGCGTAAGTTGCTTACGCTACGGGTAAAGTCATCTTTTCTCGAGATATGAAGCCAAAAATTATCCTTAATTTTGTATTTATTGTCAACGCAGTGGAGCAGCTAGCAGACCTAGAGCAGGCTATCTAGCGTGCTCATTGGCTGCTCTGCGGCTACTACAGCAGCCTACCACTGAGCCTGGCGTGACGTCGCGCCCTCTACGCGTCACAGCTCGCCAGAATGGGGGTGGCTTAGCGTATAAAAGTCAGGCTCAGAGGCTGCTTCTCTGGTTTTCATAGACTGAAGCGAAAATCGCTCGTGGCGCCAGCACGGCAGGTTACGCAATACTCGTTCCCTCTTCTAGAGAGAACCGAGGTTACGTACGTAACCGAGTACCTTGTCTTACGAGAGGTTCTCTCGTATTGCGTAAGTTGCTTACGCTACGGGAACCCCTTGTCAACGCCGTGCGTGCCAAGCATCCACTTCATGAGTCCCAGGGAATCCCAGGGAACATAGATAAGTGGGAATCAGGCGGCCAGCAACGCGGGCCGGCACATGTTCATAAGCACCCATAGGGAATACAGAGCGGCGTTGCCGGTCTATATAAAGCATCTCAAACCATATAGTGCAGCTCAACCAGGAGAGCTAAGTCACGTGAGAGTAGTCTGTGCACGATCAGATCTGGGCAGAACGTACATCCCACTCATACTGACAGAAGTCTAGCTTGCAAGGCGGGAACTTCCAGGTTATAAAACCTAACAAATGTGGACGGGGAGGCCCAGCCCGCCGCCTCACAAATGTTATGAATGGAAATCCCGCTGGACCAAGCCCACGACGAGGCCACACCTCTAGTGGAATGAGCCCTGATGCCCAAAGGGCATTGCAGACCGTTAGATACATAAGCATTCGCTATAGCGTCCACTATCCATCTGGATAGGCTCTGTTTCGAGGCAGCGAGACCCTTGGTGCGCCCACCAAACGAAACGAAGAGCTGCTCCGAGCGCCTGAAGGGGGCGTAGCGTGTAATGTAAGCCCTCAGTGCCCTAAAAGGGCAGAGGAGACTAACATCGCTCTCATTATCGGATGCAGGCAGAGCTGATAGAGAAATGACCTGCGCTCTGAAGGGAGTGCCCAACACCTTAGGGACATAGCCATGTCTTGGTTTGAGGATGACTTTGGAGTCATTCGGTCCAAACTCAAGACACGCAGCGCTAATGGATAGCGCGTGTAAATCCCCCACACGTTTAACTGACGACAGAGCTGTCAGAAAAACGGTTTTGGTACTTTAGGTCCACGGAATCTAGCAGTTCGAAGGGGTATGCTTTCAGGGCCTCTAGGACCAAAGAAAGATCCCACATAGGAACCGACAGGGGTCGTTCATCCTCCTGGCTCCCCTAAGGAAGCGGATGACCAGCTCGTTCCTTCCTATTGACTGGCCGTGCGTCGATTCAGCGAACGCTGCAACGGCCACCACATAAACTTTAAGCGTGGAGGGTGACCTAACCCTGTCCAACAGCTCTTGAAGGAAACTAAGCAACCACGATACCCCACATGTCCGTGGGTCCAGATTTCTATCGGCATTTGGAGAACATAGACCATTTAGACGCGTAGAGCCGCCTCGTAGAGGGAGCTCTGGATTGCGTAATCGTTTTCATAACCCCTTCTGGCAAAGCACGGGGAATCCGTTGATTAACCATACGTGCAGAGTCCAGTGCTCTGGATGGGGATGCCAGATTGAGCAGCGGGCTTGAGAAAGGAGATCTCTCCTCACCGGAATTGGCCAAGGGGCTGTGTGTGACAGCCGCGTCAGCTCCGGGAACCAGATTTGGTTCTCCCATCGCGGGGCTATAAGGAGCACCGAGTGGAGCGTTTCCCTGATCCTCTTGATTACCTGTGGCAACAGAGAGACCGGAGGGAAAGCATAGAGTGGGAGGCTGGGCCAGGTTTGGGCCAGCGCATCCTCATTTTTTGAAAAGAACATCGGGCAGTGAGCTTTGTCTTTTGACAGGTCGACTTCCGCTTTGCCGAAAAGGCACCACAGTAACTGGACTGTCTGGGGGTGCAGGGACCATTCTCCTGGGGGAACGTTGTCCCTGGACAGTTTGTCTGGGCCGTCGTTCAGGTGGCCTGGCACATTCGCTGCTCTCAGCGAGCGCAGAAAGTGCTGGGACCATACAAGGAGGCGTTCCGTCAAATCGCAGAGGTTCCTGGATCTGACACCGCCCTGACGGTTCACGTATGACACCACAGACATGTTGTCCGATCGGACTAGAACGTGGTGGTCTCGTATGAGCGGGAGAAAGTGCTTCAGCGCTTTCTCGACCGCTATCATCTCCAGACAGTTTATGTGAAGGCATTTCTCTCGGTCTGACCACAGGCCAAACACCGGTCTGCCCTCGAAGAGAGCCCCCCAACCTAAGTTGGAGGCGTCCGTCAAGATGACTTTTCAATATGAGACGGCTCCCATCATCATCCCCCGCTGGTACCAGTCGGCCGCTAACCAGGGCTGCAGAGCTGAAACGCAGCTCTGAGTCACTCTGATTCGTCTGCAGCCGAAAGCCCAAGCTCGGTGAGGCACTCGAGCATTCAACCAGCGTTGTAGCGGGCGCATGCGCAGTAGGCCCAACTGAAGCACTACCGCAGCTGAGGCCATACAGCCCAGTATTCTCTGAAATGTTTTCAGAGAAGCGACGCTGCCCTTCTGGAAAGACGCGGCCAGGTGTCGCACACGGCCCACGCGCTGTATCGATAAACGGGCCATCATAGCCATAGAGTCCAGTTCTATCCCCAGAAAGGAAACTGACTGACTGGGCAGTAATGAGCTCTTGGTCCAGTTGACCGTGAGACCCAGGCTTTCCAGATGACTGAGGAGCACTGTTCTGTGAGATAAAAGTTCTATCTCTGACTGTGCCAGAATCAGCCAATCGTCCAAATAGTTCAGAATCCGCATGCCCTGATTTCTCAGGGGAGCGAGAGCCGCGTCCATGCACTTCGTAAATGTACGGGGTCCTAAAGACAGGCCGAACGGGAGGACGGTGTATTGATATACCTGACCGTCGAAGGCAAATCTCAAGAATGGCCTGTGACGGGGTATTATCTGAATCTGAAAGTAGGGATCTTTCAGATCGAGAGATATAAACCAGTCCCTCGGGCGAATTTGCGCGAGGATTTGTCTGGTCGTGAGCATTTTGAATGGTCTTCTCATAAGAGCTTTGTTCAAATATCTCAGATCTAAGATAGGTCTTAGAGCTCCGTCTTTCTTGGGTACGAGAAAATAACGGCTGTAAAAGCCTGACTCGCTCAAAGAAGGAGGTACTGGTTCTATAGCCCCTTTGCACAGCAGTTTGGCTATTTCTGCGCGGGGTAAATGCACTACTTCCGCTTTCACTTTCGTAGTGGTCCGTGCTTGAAAGCGCGGGGGCCGGCGAGCAAACTGTAGTGAATAGCCCTGTCTTATTGTGCTTAGCACCCATTCTGATACCCCTGGAATAGCGTCCCATGCTTTCACATGTATAGCTAGGGGCAGAATGGACTCCGGGTCCCGATTGCCGCACTTCATGGGCTCGGGAAACTGAACCGGAGGTGTGGGCGCGGTGTGCGCGCCCTCGGTGCTTGAATACGGCGGCTCGCTGACAGCAATAGCTGGCTGTTTCACGTGTGACGTCCCGATTGCTATGAATGGGGAACGTTTTGTGAGAACTTTGTGATGCGCGAGCAGCGCTTGGGGCGAGGTGTTTGTTAGTAAGTGTGAGCGCTCGTAAGCAGGCACGTAACTTACATTTATATGTGACGTCCCGATTGCTTTGAATGGGGAACGTTTTGTGATAACTTTCTGACGTGCGAGCGGCACCTGGGGCGAGGTGTTTGTTAGTAAGCGTGAGCGCTCGTGAGCGGGCACATAACTTACATTCATAACCTGACCGATATGAGGCTGTTTTGGCCGAGTAACAGAGCGAGCAGAGAGTAGGCGTGGGCACATAGTTGTGGGCACATTTCCTACATCTAACACTCGAGCGGCATTTGCCCGCTTAATGAGAGTGGGCTCTGTGAGAGTGAGAGACACGGCGGCTCGCTGACAGGGATGGCTGGCTGTTTCACATGTAACGTCCCGATTGCTTTGAATGGGGAACGTTTTGAGATAACTTTGTGATGCGCGAGCAGCGCCGGGCGTTTATTAGTAAGCGTGAACGCTCGTGAGCGGGCACGTAACTTACATTCGTAACCTGACCAATATGAGGCTGTTTTGGCCGTGTGACAGAGCGGGCAGAGAGTAGGCGTGAGCGCAGAGTTGTGGGCACATTTCCTACATCTTAACACTCGAGCGGCATTTGCCAGCTTTATGAGAGTGGGAGGTTGTGTGCAGGCGAGCGGGTTGCATTACCAGCTCGTTGGCTGCCGAATACACCGCTGCAGTAGCCTTTTCTAATGGTATTGACAGGGTGAGATATTTCGCTGGTGGTCTGGCCGCGGCGGGACTCAACCGTCTTTTCCTCCTTCCTGCCAAGACGGACGCTGAGCTGGACCCTGGCTAGCGCTTCACGCAGGAGGCTGATCACGTGAGCGGCCTGCAGCTGGTCGACATCGGGAGTTCTTTGCAGTGGACGCAGCCTCCCGACAAAGAGCGAGGGCTGCGTGGTCTGGGCACAGGCAGAGATCGCAGATCACATGGCGGTCTCCGGCGCTGAGCGGGGCTCGGCACGAGCCACAGGAAGTGCGAGGCATTTTTATAAAAACGCCTCGCGCTCTTTTAGGAGAATGTAAGTGTCGCGGCGGTGAACACGCACAACAAAGCAAAAGAGCAAAGGATACTCATCACCGGATAGCGTAGCAGGCACGGATGGCTGAAGGCAGCGAAGTCTACGGTCTTCTTCAGGCGCTCTCCTAAGCTTGCAAGGCGCTGGATTCGACGGTGACGGCTTCTCTCAGGATCCAGCGATGCGAAGAGCTTCGCTGAAGAGATGAAAAATCAGAGAAGCAGCCTCTGAGCCTGACTTTTATACGCTAAGCCACCCCCATTCTAGCGGGCTGTGACGCGTAGAGGGCGCGACGTCACGCCAGGTTCAGTGGTAGGCTGCTGCAGTAGCCCGCAGAGCAGCCAATGAGCACGCTAGATAGCCTGCTCTAGGTCTGCTAGCTGCTGCACTGCGTTGACAATAAATACAACTTCATATCTCGAGAAAAGATGACTTTACCCGTAGCGTAAGCAACTTACGCAATACGAGAGAACCTCTCGTAAGAGAACTCCACATTTCATGTTTCAGAGTTAAACAAAACCTAGTCTCAGCCTCAGACGTCATGCCCACGGACCGTTGGCTGAATAGAATAAATGTTCTGCCAATTCAAAGAAATCTGTAGGCTTTCTCGTCTCAGCAATGTCAGGAGCACCTCTGCTTGACCTGTCCTCTTTGTCTGCTCTCACCTGTAGACTGTTGTGGGAGTTTCATGTATTTTCTTATTACATTCCGTGCTGGAATATCTGTTTTTTCTTCATTCCTCCAACATTTGTTTTCACTTATTACATTTTCATTACAAGAATGCATTAAGTTGATAAAAAGTGACAGCAAGACTTTTATATTTCAAATAAATGCTCTTCCTGAAAATGTATCACAGTTTCCATAAAAATATTAAACAGCACAACATTGATAATAATAATAATAATAATAATAATAATAATAATAATAATAAATGTTTCTTGATCACCAAATCAGCATATTATAATAATTCTGAAGGATTATGTGACACTAAAGACTGGATTGATGATGCTGAAAATTCAGCTTTACCATCACTGGAATAAATTACAGTTTAATACATATTAAAATAGAAACCAGTTTTTTGTGTAGATGTACACCCTAATTATTTGTATTCTTATCTTGATGTAGCTATAGCTGTGACTAAATACAGGTCCTTCTCAAAAAATTAGCATATTGTGATAAAGTTCATTATTTTCCATAATGTAATGATAAAAATTAAACTTTCATATATTTTAGATTCATTGCACACCAACTGAAATATTTCAGGTCTTTTATTGTTTTAATACTGATGATTTTGGCATACAGCTCATGAAAACCCAAAATTCCTGTCTCAAAAAATTAGCATATTTCATCCGACCAATAAAAGACGTGTTTTTAATACAAAAAAAAAAGTCAACCTTCAAATAATTATGTTCAGTTATGCACTCAATAGTCAATACTTGGTCGGGAATCCTTTTGCAGAAATGACTGCTTCAATGCGGCGTGGCATGGAGGCAATCAGCCTGTGGCACTGCTGAGGTGTTATGGAGGCCCAGGATGCTTCGATAGCGGCCTTAAGCTCATCCAGAGTGTTGGGTCTTGCGTCTCTCAACTTTCTCTTCACAATATCCCACAGATTCTCTATGGGGTTCAGGTCAGGAGAGTTGGCAGGCCAATTGAGCACAGTAATACCATGGTCAGTAAACCATTTACCAGTGGTTTTGGCACTGTGAGCAGGTGCCAGGTCGTGCTGAAAAATGAAATCTTCATATCCATAAAGCTTTTCAGCAGATGGAAGCATGAAGTGCTCCAAAATCTCCTGATAGCTAGCTGCATTGACCCTGCCCTTGATAAAACACAGTGGACCAACACCAGCAGCTGACATGGCACCCCAGACCATCACTGACTGTGGGTACTTGACACTGGACTTCAGGCATTTTGGCATTTCCTTCTCCCCAGTCTTCCTCCAGACTCTGGCACCTTGATTTCCGAATGACATGCAAAATTTGCTTTCATCCGAAAAAAGTACTTTGGACCACTGACCAACAGTCCAGTGCTGCTTCTCTGTAGCCCAGGTCAGGCGCTTCTGCCGCTGTTTGTGGTTCAAAAGTGGCTTGACCTGGGGAATGCGGCACCTGTAGCCCATTTCCTGCACACGCCTGTGCACGGTGACTCTGGATGTTTCTACTCCAGACTCAGTCCACTGCTTCCGCAGGTCCCCCAAGGTCTGGAATCGGTCCTTCTCCACAATCTTCCTCAGGGTCCGGTCACCTCTTCTCGTTGTGCAGCGTTTTTTGCCACACTTTTTCCTTCCCACAGACTTCCCACTGAGGTGCCTTGATACAGCACTCTGGGAACAGCCTATTTGTTCAGAAATTTCTTTCTGTGTCTTACCCTCTTGCTTGAGGGTGTCAATGATGGCCTTCTGGACAGCAGTCAGGTCGGCAGTCTTACCCATGATTGCGGTTTTGAGTAATGAAACCGGCTGGGAGTTTTTAAAAGCCTCAGGAATCTTTTGCAGGTGTTTAGAGTTAATTAGTTGATTCAGATGATTAGGTTAATAGCTCGTTTAGAGAACCTTTTCATGATATGATAATTTTTTGAGATAGGAATTTTGGGTTTTCATGAGCTGTATGCCAAAATCATCAGTATTAAAACAATAAAAGACATGAAATATTTCAGTTGGTGTGCAATGAATCTAAAATATATGAAAGTTTCATTTTTATCATTACATTATGGAAAATAATGAACTTTATCACAATATGCTAATTTTTTGAGAAGGACCTTTATATCCAGCATGCATAATTGGAGATCTTACATGGCCTGTTATACATATGTGTATATGTGTGCATATGCTTGTTTATTCAAGAAGTATCAAGTGAATATTATAACCAAGTGTGGTTATGATTAACAGACACTCTAACTCATTCAAGCTGTCATAACATTCAAAATGATATTTAATTTCTTCCAGATGAGCATGATACACGTACAAACACACACAGTTGCGCACATTCTATTGTAAAATGAAAACAAAGGTTTTTCAGTGACCCAGGTCAGAGGTCACACACTGGGGACAAACTGCAATCTCAGGCCATATTTTACACTATTTTACTAGCACTTACAGCACCCCAAACATTCTTCCAGGGGGTGCACAACGTTTCCATAACATGCAAAGCACATCTTGAGCATCTCAGCGAGCCCAGCATGCTCCAGCACCACATGCTGTAAGGGAGAAGTTTTGATGTACAGTTTAGGGGGACATGGGAAAGGTAAGACTCCCCTGGGCCGTTAGGGCTGAAATCATGGACAAAGACCCCTTCAGGGCCGTCTGCTGACAACTCAGGGGTCTTGTGATCCACTACCAGATCAAATTTTTATGAAAACTGAATTGACTGATGACTGGCTGCGCTCTATGTGTCGAAACGGTTAACCTTCCACAGGCAAACGTGAAGAGAAAGGGAAGATGTAAAACCAAAAACAAAACCAGCTTTGCACTTTGGTCTTTTTCTCCAGGTACTGCGAATACCTAACTCCCATGGCATTGGGTCCTTAGGGGGTCCTCATGTTCAGGAAGAGGGGGTTAGGCTCTTAGGGTCTGTGTAATCACTTTGTTTTGGTTCCAGTGGAGCTATTTATTTATGTGGATGTGATACAGTTTTGACAGCTCAAACTGTATGAACTCAATGTAAAATGCACTGAGGACAACGAAAACAGTAGTTAAAGAGAGACTGAGGGAGATAAGAAGTAAAAGAGTCTGAAGTTGTGACTATAAAAGATATTTTACAATAGAAAATACAATATTCTGGGTTTGCCCTTTTTCTATAATTTGGCTAAAATTAAGTATTTTAGCAGGTGTCTTTTGGAACATCTTTACTTAAAGGTGCATCTAGGAAAATGCAAACTTTAGCCTGATAGCACTAAAAGCATACGTGCCACCCTGCAAATAGCCGTCCAAAGCCACGCCTCCTGAAAGCATGAACGCATGCAGCCCAGAAGACCGGAGACAACGTTACTTCAATACATCATGTGTCATTCATCATGTGTCATTTATAGTACAGTTAGTTACAGTACAATTACGAACGTAAACAAAGTCTTAAAAACGGAATTTGATGCAGCAAGTTTTCGGTTTGTTTAGCTAGCAAAACTTGTCAGTGTGTAATAATATTTATTGCATGCCAGGAGTTCTACGATGAGAGTCTGGTTGTTGTTGCTGCTTGCCGGCCATTCTCGCTCTGTCTGCACAGCTTACGTGAACGCACTGATGACTTATTATGCCTGCTTGAACAGTCTGCGCAGTGGTATGTAAACACACATTGAACGACAGGGAACACGCGCTATAGGACCGAACGCAACGATTGAACAAACATTCTATGGGTCCTACGCCTTCCACAGACGATTGAAGACCGCTTAACAGAGTGATTGCTATCAGGATATGAGGAGACTTTCAACCAGCATAACAAAAAAAAATTCTGCAGAGAATCACCGGCACCTTTAAAATGCTCCTTCCATTCACTCTTAGAAAAAAAAGGTTCCCTTCCAGTCGATAACGTCAGACGTATTCTTACGTCGACTGAATGGGGATCGCGTTAGGGAGCCAATGTTCTTCGAGTACTATTGAACGAGCCAATGGAATTGGTGTGCGTGATTCGCATCACACACTCCGCCCCACGGCGCGGGTACAAATACGGAAGTGGATGCACGCACTAGTTGCCTTTCGCTTCGGAGCCAATCATTTGAGATGTCAATAGCAGCATCGGAGGGTGAACTGGCCTCTGGAGATGACGACACGGCTGTGTTATTGCCCGAGTCAGATCCAGAAATTTCAGCAATGCTGAAACAGGCCGCCGAGGCTGTCGATACTCGTCCCCCCTTAAAGCCTGTGAGATCTCGTCCGTTCCGACGGGCAGAGTTTACAAAGCCTATGGGCAAGCCGCCTCCTCTTGCATGCCATGCCGCTGCTACATGTCTGTCAGGCCAGAGCACCCATGGACATGCACGAGGGTAGCCCAGACCGTGCGCTCATAGATGAGCACCGCACTGCTCCAACCTCGCCCTCCGGGGCACGAGTGTCGTGACATGCGTGATTGGTCTGGCGATGTCCACCTTCGTGGTCCAGGAGCGCCATCATTGGCTCAGCCTGGTTGATATGGCGGAAGCGGACAAGGTTCGGTTCCTGGTCTCCCCAATTTCCCATGGTTGGGCTGGTCGGCAACGCGACGAAGAACTGCGTCCAACAGTTCTCTGCCGCCCAAGTGCAGACGGAGTCCATCCGGCACATTCTGCCCCGGCGGCCTGCTGCTGCCTCCACCCCGCCGCCAGTGGCAGTTCCTCCGCCTGCTCGTCGCCGAGGGCGTTCCCCGACTGCCGCACCCGCTGGGCCTCCGCAGCAGCCTCCAGCCAGGCCTCAGCATGGAGCCAGCCGCAGTAGGGACGCCCAGCCCGCTCAAGGCGCTGCCAAGCCAGGTGGCAAGCGACAGCGAAAGCATTCCGGAGCGGGCCGCCCAGAGATGGATGAGGATTCTCTTGGAGTTGGTCACTAATCCACTCCCTCCCCCCAGGTGAGGGCCGGATGGAGTCTTCGTTTGTGTGTGTCTGTTCCGCCGCTGGCTCCCAAAAGAAGCGGAGCAAGCGGCACCCACACTTCAAAGAAAGAGCAAATTCATCTGTTCCTGGGTCCCAAGAGGGCCAGTCTGGCAGTGTGTGACCCTGTATAGCCTTACACCCCTCAGCCCCCCTTGGTCACCAGCCGGAAGCTTGGTGTGTTTGAGGACCTGGTCATCCGCCTTCTCACACGTCCCCTGCCGCTAGTGGAGACAGGTAAGTGTTGCACTGCACACTAACACCACACTCTCCACTTTGCTGCCCCACCTCAGGCTCGGCTATCCGGCTCAAGTCAGTGATGATTATCACACTACGTGTTAAGCAGACGTGCTCCTGAAAACTCTGTGATATTCATCACTCCTTGTGTTGAGCAGTGCTCTTGACTTGTGCGCGCATATCTTGTCCTGCTGGCGAAGGACTTGATATAGCCACTACCTCCAGGTGTTATGAAGGCCAGTTGTTGTAAACTCGTTCTTCATGCTACTAGGTGGTGGGTCGTGACCATCTTGGCCCAAGATGGTCTGCAGCATCTGACCTGAATGACATGTGCTTCAGATCTCTACCTTCCGCACCGCAGGCCATCCTGTGTGTTGCGTGTGAGGGTTTGAAGTATCAGTACAGAGTCCTTCCCTTCGAGTGCTCCATAGCCAGTTGGGTCTTCAGGTCAACTGGGAGAGAGGAATCTCGCCCACGGGTTGAGTATCTCTTTTTCAGTTTTGGAGGTGGACTCAGTCCAACACGTCTCTCCAACGAGAGTGTGTTCAGCTGGTGTGTATAGAAGTGAGAAAGGGTCCCACTGAAAGAACTTTCAGAGGCTCCTGGGGCATATGGCAGATGCAGCGCTTGGCTCCTCCATATGAAGACCGCTTCAGCGCTAGCTTCATGATCGAGTCCCGAGGTAACCGTGGCAGGGCAGCACACCCTGTGTGACAACAGTTCACCCCGGCCTGCTGCCAAACCCTCACCGACTGAGGGGCCATGTACAAAGGGCGTGCTTTAACGGAGGCCTGGGCGACCTCCGACTGCATGGGCAGTCGCGACCGCTGCGTAAGCTTCCCTCGCATGTCGCAACTCACCCATCACTTCCTCCTTGGAGTCAGAAGCTTCTGAGGACGCTTTATTCCACTATTTTCCCGGCCTACTCAATCGTGCTGCCGATGAGCCTCACAACAGTTATGGCCAGGGTGAGTGGAGACTCCATCCTCTCTTTCCTGCAAGATGGGTTGAAGTAGGCTGTTTTCCTCCACCCTCAAAATTATGTTTCCTCTTTTTCTTAACGCACATCACGATGCAGAAGCATGGGAAGCAATCCTTCTGCCTCTCTTTATCCTCTTGGGCCTTATCTCTGGTGCAACTGCACTGCAGAGACCACCCCCGAACCACTGCAGGCAGTGAGTTAAAAATTCTGTTTAAATCAGTTCTCCTGCTCGCATGGTCTCTACTAGAGGGTAGGGACTTGCTCGCTTCAGTCAACGAGTTGTGCCTGGAATTCGGGCCGGCTAACTCTCACAAGCTGAGAACCCGACCTGGATTGTGCCTCTCCCGTAAAAGGACCAGGTGGTGAGCCTGCAAGCGCTGCCCTGGAGGAGGCAGACCCAGCCCTGGCTTTCTCTGTGCGTCCGCTTCATTGCGGTTATACGTGTACAGAAAGCAAGCCTTAGAACCTCAGACCAGCTCTTATCTGTTTGGAAAGCAGAGAGGGAAGGCTGTTTCTGAGCGAGGTTGGCCCACTGAATGGTGGCTGCCTTCATCTTGGTGAAGATTCCGAGATGCACATGTCCTCTTAGGTGGTGAGCTCCTCTAAATGAGTAAAAAGTGTGCTCCCGCCTAGGCGTTGACAGAGTCCTTCGCTGACAGATATTCTAGAGTTGGGGGCTGGGCGACACCTGTTCTTGAACCGCTGCTTCCCATGGGCTCCCTTCTCATGAAGCCAGTTTCTCCTTGAGCCCGGTTCAAAGTGTCAGCTTTCTAGACCATTCCCCTCCTATGGACTGGATACGTGCACCATTTCTACTCCAGTTGAGTTCCCCTTAACCGAACCCTGTTGAGTTCCTCCACACCCCTCCGACGTCAGACATGGCGGAACGTCCGGTGTTAGGCCTTACACTCGTAAGCAGTGTGGAACCTGTGTTAGGCTGGGTCCATATGTTGCGATCCCTATGGTGATCCCATATGTGTATTCTTCCACGGTACGGCTCCCTACAGCGAGCCTGTGTCTTCCCTCGGCAGAGTATGCTGAGTCTCCCCCTTCTTAGGCTGGAGCCACCCCTGTGACTTCCATATGTCGTACTGCCCGGTATTCGCCCAGATCATATGTGTATTCTCCACTTCCCCCTTCGGGTAGGTTTGGCTTCTGCAGCTTCCCTTCCTTTCATGTACAGGGAATGCTTTCCCAGTGGTCCTGTGGGAACAGCAGTGACTTCTCCGGCCTAAGGCCGTGTGTCCACGAAAGCATTTTTAGCCGGCTGAAAACGCTAGGCGCTCTGCTGAAAACGCCCAGCTGTGGGCGCTTGAGAGCATTTTGGCAGCGCTGCGTTTTTTTCAGTTGAGACGATTCGTTGCTATGATACAGAATATCCGCAGCACAGATTACTTGTAACTGATTTCATAGATAATTTGTTTCATACTAAAAATGTATTTTTCATCCATTTTGTTCGGTTAGCTCTGCTGGTTGATGTCTTTGTACAGAAAGAATGTTGTGACAGTTGGTCGGTGTGATATTTGTCCCGCCCCTCCTCCACTGTGATTGGACGGCTGTGTAAAAAGTGACATTGATGAGCGCGGCGTCTTACCCAAAGTTGAACATTTTTCAACTCTCGGCGACCAGTAAAAAACGTTAAATACACGCTCAGCGCCTCGTTACGCTCATGGCGTTTAAAAAACGCAGCGCTCCCATTGAAAACAATTGGAATTTTACGCCAGCTGCATGAAAAAACGCTTTGGTGGACACACGGCCTAAGCCCTGTCCTTCCCTGCCTTAAGTGCGGGGGCATCAGGAGGCTTTTGTCGAGGTACTGGATGGTGGCAGCTTTAGTGGCACTTTCAATGGTTGGTCCCATTCAGTCGACATAAGACTACGTCTGATGTTATCGACTGAAAGGGAACGTCCTGGTTGCGTATGCAACCCACCGTTTCCTGAAGGAGGGAACGGAGGACGTAGTCCCCTTGCCACTACTGCTGGACCACCGCTGACTCCGGGTTACGCTCGGCTCCTCAGCAAAAAAGCAACTAGTGCGTGCATCCACTTCCGTATTTGTACCCGCGCCGCGGGGGCGGAGTGTGTGATTCCATTTGCTCGTTCAATAGTACTCGAAGAACATTGGCTCCCTAACGCGATCCCCATTCAGTCGACGTAAGACTACGTCCTCCGTTTCCTCAACCAGGACGTTCTATATAGAACCTTAAAGGGTTCTGTCAGGCACCTCATAGAACCTTTTAGGGGTTCCATCATGGGATCCTTTTATGGATTTAGTTTTAACACAATTTTGATTAAAGTTGATGAATTAAACTCTCGTGAACAATTTCTCACTCGAAAAAATCTAAATAACCCTTTAAACATGAAATAATTAGGCAATCATTTGAAACATTTCTCCTTATATAGAAATTTTTTACTCCATGGGGAAAAAAAATCAAGAACCATAGGGTTCTATATAGAACCCCACTGAACCTAGGTTTTGGCAAAGCAATAGACAGAAAGAGAGAAGAAATGATAAGTGGGTAAATATGTTGAAATGTCTGCATGGTATGTAACCGATCAGTCTTCTATAAATGTTGCAGTCCTGAGGGTTTCATAGTAAGTGAGCATGTGGAAGTTTGGATGTTTCGGTTCAGATCTATTTAAGTGCATGTAATGTACACTGAAATTCTGTCTTTGCCATTGAGTTTGCCTTTGGTTTTCTCTTTCTCTTATGAACAGACATGGTCTGTGACAACGTGACACATTCATCTCATGCTTTTTCTCTTCTCTCTCATGCTTCCTCTAAATGCCCTTGAGCTTCACTTAAAAACAGCTCTAATGTATTACAGCGATGAGTTTTGTTCATGTGCAAGACCCTTTCTTAATCTCACAGCCACTAAAACGCCTTTAAGTAAGCTTGTTAAGTTTAGATAGCCTCTCCCATCTTTGTGCATTCAGATACAATGTGCTTTTGTTTACATTTTATATCAACATTAACGCAATTCAGATTTTGAGTGAGGTGAGAGGTGGATTCAGATATAATTTTTCACAACTATTGTGCATGTTCCGAACTAAACTCTCATGCACTCTGGTAGTGCATGATTAATGTTGGCAGAAGTACAAGGTATTAAAGAATTGTGCTTGACTAACCCCACTGTAACCAAGGTCGACTAGCAGAAGTTTCAGAGAGAAAGACTTTGTTTCCAGAGCTGAATTACTGATGGATGTTGATACAGTTGATCATCTGCAGGATATGAGATGGACTAATTGTTATATTGACTTTCTCTTAGATCTCTTGCCATGACTTTCTTCTGACTATACTCTTGTTGCTTTTTGAATATATCTCACTCTGTCCAACATATCACTCTTTTTTTGTGAATTTAATTGTTACTTTTAGTTTTTTTTATTTATGTTTTGTTTCTAAAATTCCAGAAATAATAACAGATCAAGTAACAGTCAGATTACTTGACACATTCTAACATGTGCAGCAAACATTTGCTCCTTCTTTATATGCACAATGTGAGTATTCTGAGATTTAAACTGCTTTTTACCTTAACACAAAGTTCTTTGAAGGTATGTGGAGATAGGATTGCTATTGAATGTTTTTATTTATTTTTATTTGCAACATCATAATTTATTTCCGCTGTATTTGGATATTACCCCCAGACAATTATGTGGGCATCACTAAAATTGTCTAACCAATTATATTATAATCCTCATTTTTGCTTATACACTTATCTCCTCACATCGGGTTCTGACAAAGACTGATGAGAACTTTTTGTACTTCCAGGCTGGTCCAGACAGTTCTGTCTTCATCTAATGGTTGTGGGCTTGGTAAATCAGGCTTTAGGTATCAGCTTTAAAAGGTGTGACGTGCATGTAAAATGTCAGTGATGACTGCCAGTCCTCTATTAATCAGAAAATCCCCCAGGGGGAATATGATGAACAATCCATTTGAACATGATTACACTAATTTATTCCACCATTAGAGGAGGTAATTTGATTTTTGTAATAATGAAAAATGATCAGCTGTGTCATCTTGGTCCATTATGTAGCCCTTCCCTATATTCCTTGACAGTTCAGACTTTTTTTTTTTTTAATTCTTGACATTTTTCTCCATTTATACAGCCCTTCTTCCCTCCGCTGCCCTTCTTCCCTCCGCTGCCCTCCTCTGCATTTTCTTTGTATCAAATATCCATTATAGAGAGGGGTAGGAAAAAAAAGAGAAGAAAAACAGAATAAAGCAAAAATCTTTTTGATAGAAAGCAGACCGCAGTTTTGTTTCCCATGATTGAATACAGGCTTGTGCCACCCTCACAGTCGAGCTTTAGCTGACCAGAATTACACTGATTGCCACTTATTACCACGGTGACAGATTGGTGACAGACATTAAGGAAGTGGAGGTATGTCCGACTTATTTGAATTGAAGAAACTGAAGTTCACCTTGAATACATAAACAAAAGCATCCCGCCAACCCAGCATTCCCTGTGGCTAGTAATAGGAAACATCTTTTCAGTTTTGGAGCATTTATTGTGATTAGAGGACTCTTTAAGCCTTTGGCATAGTGGGATAGTGCAAAATAATGACTTTATGTGATGTACTGTATGATAAGATGGAACATTTTATTTTCCATTAAAGATTTTCATGTGACCAAAGGTTATTAAAAAAAACATGTCTCCAATCTTTCTATTCCTCATACTGGACAACAAGTGAGTGAGGTCTGAGAGTGATGACAGCAATACTCTCCAATCAATATACATGTGAAAATAAAGAAACTTTATTTACACAATCAGTACCCTTCTCCTAGTATTACCCACTGAGAGCTTCTGGGCGTCTATCTGAGAGACTGATGGACTGATCTGAGAGGGCGTCCTCACCTCAACTTACCCCACTTTGACTTGATTCGTCTGGGATTTGAACTTAGCTGCCACCCCTGTGGCAATAGAGGTTCAGGTTTTCTCAACCTTTGCCCTCAAGAGAGATGGATGTAGTTTTTCGTCCTTCCACTTCTGATATACAGCAAATCCCTCCTGTCTGTTTCAGTATTCACAGTTTGATTAAAGGCCTACAAGTATAGAACAACCCATATTTATTTTCATTGAAAAATACCAAAACATATTTTTGTGTTTGTGTGTCCAGTAACTGAAATGCACAATTGATTTTTAAACATTATTGTAAAAAAAAAAAAAAAAAAAAAAAAAAAAAATATATATATATATATATATATAATATTATTATTATTATTATTATTATTACTAGTATGTATATATTATATTATTATTATTTATTAATAATATATCATATATATATATATTTTTTATGCAATTATATTCATATTTATTTATTCATAGTTTTGTTATCTCAATGGCTGTCAAATTTTATTTTCCTTTTTGGTTTGGACTTTCAAATTCAGGCTTTCTCACTTGATAATGGATAGTTGTTCTTTAAAAAGTAGTTATCAATATTATCAATAAATGATAACTGATTAAGTTGATTGTCAGTCACACTCAAATTCGATTATTATTTTTACCTACAAGAAGTAGCCTACAAATAGTATTATATCATAGGTTTAAAAGCACATCATCTGACCCCAATGTGTCCATATTTCTAAAATATTTAAATATTGATAAATATGTCAAGTATTTTTCTCTGTAATTTGTTTATTTTTATATTAAGCACTTACAGTTAGCCCTCAACATCTGGTTTAGCAGCTGCTGTCAAACACCTTAATACTGAATGTAAAGAAATCTGTTACTTTTGATTGCATTGGAGTCATCGTAAAGTCATCACATAATTGGATATACACACAAGCACTCAGCCACACACTGTTGGCTTCAGCTAATTGCATTATTTCCTTCACTGGCTTCAAAGACATGGTCACGTCATTTTAAAGTAAAATAAAGCAACTTGCAATGAACATTAAACATCTAAACCCCTCACAGATTCTTAAGCCAGCAGGTAACGCTCATACATTTGTTTATTTTACTGCTTTATCGCAATGGCAGCCATCTTGAGCTCTGTTTGTTTTTATGGCACGTGAAATGGAGGGAACAAAAGACCTTGACTCCAGAGTTGGTGCCTGCTCAGTCGGAAGAGAAATGAAGAGAAAAACCAATAGAGAAACATTCTGGTGAAGATTGATATGGTGCTGCTGAAGCTGGGTGGCCTGGGAGGCTTCAGAGAAGCAGAACATCAAGTGAGTTATGTTTGAAGAAAGTAAGGAGGTGTATTTTCCTACCGTTGTTGAAGTGCTAAGACCTAATTTTTTCTAGTTACTCTGCTAACTTTGCTTCTAGTGTTGGTGTGGGTGTTGTGCTGTCCCCTGATGATCTCCAGATACGAGCTCTCAGGGAAAATCACATCTCCTGTAACCTGTTTATCGAGGCTCACAGGATTCTGTTGGAAAGTATCTAAGTATCTGACAGTATAATGTACAGTAGCAATAGATAACCATTAACATAGATTTTGATGGTCACTCACACACCCAGTGCATCGGCAGATTCACTTTTGTGCTTAGAAGGGCAGCATATGGCCCCAAAAGCAGTGAGACACTCAAGTATTATTTGAAAATGTATGAATTGCATTGCATAGGTATCACACTATCAAACCATGTGACATTTGCAAATAAATAATGCTAGAAATTTTCTGTACAAATTGTTATTTTCTTAGGTACCGGTCCCAATCTCCTGAAGTCAGAACCCAGTACATCACACAGGTTTTCTAGTAACTACAGGTACAGTTCAATACATAAATGGTCATGTGCCACCAAGTTTGATAACTATTAAGCATCCAAAATACCTTCTATCTTTTAATAAAAATAATATATATTATATATAATATAATAACGTACAATAACATCTGCATTTTCACGTCCTTTGATTGGATGGTCAGAGCATGTACTATTACTAGTAGTCAGAGCTAGATATATAGCGAACTGCATGAACTAAAATATATCCCTGTAGATTTAATAGTTTTTCAACCCACAAATTAATGTTTCTCTCCCTCCTCGACCCCCAGGAGTTTCAAACCTACCGGAAAAAAATCCCTTATTCAGCCTTATCCAGCTTAACGCAGAGTCACGGAACACTATTCGATCTGTCCCTGGTAAAAAGAGAATCAACTGACTCTATGCCATGTCTGATTTTGAAGGCAAAAGTCGAAAACTCATTGTTGGTACTGAAACGCACAGTTGAAGACTTCTTGAGGAAAGAAAAAAGGATGGATTTTGTGTAAAAATAATCAGTAGGTTTTTTTTATTTTTCTTGTAAATTTATGATCGAAACTTTTATTTTTTCAAACATTCATACTTTTGTAACTTCTGAAGAACGACAGACAAGGGAGGCACGCAAAACAACATGAACGCAGCGCCTCACTCACTCGTTTTCTCTCTACCCGGCCTTCTCCGAACTCACCGCATTTACCCTATATCTGCTGGTGCAAAATAAAACAGCAATTTCTCAATTATAAAGAGTCTGTGCGCTATTAAAAGTGTATTAAGAGGTGGGTTAATTCAGGTGCGACACCACTGAAGGCCTAGCTGTGAAATGCACCGCCCGCCACTGATTCTGAAGGTTGACAACATTATGTCAGACCCACTTACTGTCTCTAAAGGTGTGCCTCAAGGCTCCATCCTGGGTCCAATCCTTTTTTCTATCTATATCAATGATATAGCCAGAGCTGTTGGTACCTCTCGGATTCATCTTTATGCAGATGATACCATTTTGTACTCAGTTGGTTCCTCTCCCAATTCTGCGGCTTCCAGTCTTAAACTCAGCTTCACCTTTATAGAGCAGTTATTTGACAGTCTCCACCTCCGTATTAATGCCAGTAAGACAAAATGTATCCTTTTTAGCCTAAAACAGGTTACAGAGACTCCACCTACAATCACCTGCATGAACGGTATGGCTCTGGAGTATGTCAAAGAATATAAATATCTAGGTATCTGGTTGGATTCATCCCTGTCATTCATTACAGCTCTAAGAAAACTAGACACAATCTATCATTCAGCCATCCATTTTGCCACTAATGCACCCTTTCACATTCATCACTGTGACCTGTATAAACTGGTGGGTTGGCCCTCCCTTTATACCCGGCGGCTCCATCATTGGTTTCTCTTCATGTATAAGACAATTCTGGGCAAGGCACCTCTCTATTTGTCATCCCTACTTCATGCCGCTCATAACACCTATCACACAAGATCAAGTAATTTGATTAAATTTAGTACCCCCCTACTTCTACTACCTTTGGACGTAATGCCTTCCGCTTTGCATCAGTACATGACTGGAACATACTACAAAATACCCTGAAACTTACATCTTTGATCCCAATCTCCACCTTTAAGCAAAACCTCGAAAATTACATAGTTGACTCTTGTTCCTGCTGACAATCATGAACCATATTTATATACACATATTTAAGCACTCTATTCATTTTCTTTTTCCCCTTTGTTGTCTATCTTTTTTTAATTTAGTTGCTTGTTCTATGTGTTATGTGTTTGACTATGTACAGCTGTACAGTATGTCCTTATTTATTCCTGTAGCCTCTTGGCCAGGTCATGTTTGTAAATGAGAAGTGGTTCTCAAACAGTTTACCTGGATAAATAAAGGTTAAAAAAAATTCAATGTATACACAGGGACAGAGAGTTTTTCAGGGGCTCAAATGTAAAAAGGGGGCATCTATCTCTACACAGTTATTCTAATATAACAATTATTACAGTAAATATAGTTACAGGCATTGATTAAGATTATCTCTGTATATATATTATCTCTGACAATGATAATAACAACACTCTACCGCACACTATTGACTTTATTTTATTGAGAGCGAACAACGCGTTTCGCATCGCTCAGTTATGGTCTGAGCTCTCAGTCAGGTGTATCTTAATTACCTTGAGTCACATGATCAGTTGTTCTTAAAGTCATAATATTTTAAATGCCAATACCCAACACAACACATGATTATCCTCATGTATAGATTATCCACAGCTGTTGAGCTTTCGGTGAGGATAATTATGTATTTGTTGATGATAATTATGTATATATTGTGTTGATACATTTGAGGATGTCAATTTTCAATTTCATGTATTCAATTTTCTTAACTGGTTATTTATGGGAATGTGTTGGATATTGTCATTTAAAATATTATGACTTTAAGAACAACTGATCATGTGACTCAAGGTAATTAAGATACACCTGAGAGCTCAGACCATAACTGAGCGAACCTGAGGACGCTATATGCGAAACACGTTGTTCGCTCTCAATAAAATAGAGTAAAGTCAATAGTGTGCGGTAGAGTGTTCTTATTGTTATTGTCATTCAAATTTGTTCCTGCTATCTACCTGCACCTAACCAGGTTGTGCATGGACCTTGGGTTGAATTGGATATATATATACTGATGACTGTACGCGACTGACCGCTCCACTGGAGGGATAGCCTCATAACCCACCACCGCTCCTCCGTCAAGGATAGTGAGGGGGGAGGAGCTACTCAGGCCGTTTCTGGCAGAGAAAGGTGCCGTCCACAACCTGGTAAGTTCTCCATGCACTTTGGGAAAGAAAGGCACTGGGGCGGCGAGCTGAGAACCAGCGCGGCCCGCTCCGAGATACCAATCATCCAGTACCAATCATACTGTACACTCTGTAAAGACATTGGCAGATGTAAACATCTGTTATAATTGTGGACATTGTAAACAGACTGTGTGGTCACAATTATGAATACTGGACTATTACTACTTAAACTTGTATTTTAAATGCACAATAAGCAGAATTATCGCAAAAAAAAAAAGTGGATTTAGCTCACGGCAAGATGCAACCCATAGCAACGCTTTATGGCACTTTCACACTTTTGAGTGATTTGTTACAAAAATGCACATCCAAAATGCGAAACACGAAACATCGAATGTAAGCTAAACCTTGCTTGATCAGACCTCATTGGCTCTCTCGCGTCACGCACAAAAAAGCTTAACCTGCCCTGATACCGATCCTTGAGATCGGCTCTGGACATCCCTAATTACAAGAAACACAAGTTCTGTAATCAGATTACTTTTTTTCAGTAAACTAGTAAAGTAAATCTTTCCTTTAAATTTACAATAAAATATCTAAGGTACTTTTTTTAAAATAAGTAACATGATACTTTTTCACATTTACTGAGGCCTCTTGTGTCCCCATGTTGAGAGAAATTTTGAGTAAGGTGCACAGGTGTGCACCTTACTCAAAAGGTGCGTGTGTGTGTTGGGTAAACGTGATGGTTATTGTAGTTCTGGACTAAATGTGAGCATGCATTTACTTCTCTCACTTGCACAACAAGAGTTCCCTTTTGAAAAGGAACTTGCACTGTGTCGAAATGATGCTATTGGGAACGCCTCAGGCGTGACAGGTGTCTGAAATCACAATCAAATCACGGCAATCATATTGACCGGCGACAGCCCATGAATCACCACTGGTGAGGCGTGAAATACGCATTAAATACGTGTTGTTTGCACGTGACAAATCAATGTGTTAAATACGCATTAAATACACATAAAATACGCGTGAAATACACGTTAAAAATCAGTTTGAACAGGTCAGTGTCATTGGCTGCTGAAGACTTGGGTCTAACAATATTTTTTTGTCCAATAAGGACAATAATTATTTTGTCCTTTTTTGTATAACCTATAGAAATAATATATTTAAATTGCAGTTTTATGAAAATTTAGATAAAAATAAAATTGCCTTGTTTTCTCCACTCATTCCTTTTTTTAAATAAACACATTAGTGGACATTCTAGCTTTAACATCAAAGCATTAACATTTATGTGGGGAAATCATTTACAGTGGAGGTAAGCAATCAATCCAGGTTTAAGATACAGACCATTGTAATCAATATCTGTCTTTGGAAAACAGCGTGAACTTTTGTTGTGCTTACATTTACAGCTATCGCAAGCAGGTGGCGCTTATTGAAACCTTTTTGTTCAGAGATTGGGCACTCATCAGACAAACAGTAATTAGGTACACATGTGATATTATCAATTTAAATAATTTTTTTTGTGCTGCTCTTGGTAGATTGCGTTGGTAATTATGGTAATGATCCGGCTGTGTCTGTGTTCTTTAATTTGCATGTTGTCGTTAGTTCACGCAGAATGTTCTTCTCCCATCTGCACTTTTTTGGGAATTGCGCTCTCACGCTAATTTGCCCTGTTTAGTAAATCTGGTCCATGGTGTAAAGGGCCTTTACATTTGCCAAATATACTGTAGAACTAGCAAGCCCAGTCCAGGTGAGAAAAGGAAATGCAAAATAATGTAACACATTACTTTTCATAAAAAGTAACTAAAGCAATTAGTTAGCCTACTTTTTTAGGAAGTAATGCAATATTGTGACACATTTCCTTTTTTTTTCAACATTGTATTTATTGATTTTAGAAACATTTACATAAAAAACAAGCACAAAAAAATAAAAAAAATAAAAAAGACAACATCTATACTATACAAATGTCAACTGACCGAGCAGTACAACATATGGAATGTCACTGGGATGGCTCCAGCCTATGACAGGCAGGAGACTCAACCGGACAGTGACGGCACAGGCTCGCCGCAGGAAGCCGTACCATGGAAGAATACACATATGGGATCGCCATAGGGATCACAACATATGGACCCAGCCTAACACAGGTTTCACCAGTGCATACGAGTGATAGGCCTGGCTTTGGACGTTCCGCCACGTCTGTTGCTGAAGGGTATGGAGGAACTCGACAGGGTTCAGCTAATAAGGGGAACTCACTGGAGCAAGAATTGCGCACGTATCCAGTCCATAGGAGGGGAATGGCGCAGCAAGCCGACAATTCGAACCGGGCTTACAGTGAAACTAACCTCATGTGAAGGGAGACCACGGGAAGCAGCGGTTCGATACATAGGCTAGTTCTCTAGTGAACGTGATAAGTGTCGCCCAGCCCCCAACTCTATTAACATCTGTTCAGCAAGGCACTCTGTGTCAATGCCTAGGAGGGAGCAATACTCTCACTTAGGAGGAGCTCACCACCTAGATGGGCACGTGGATCTTGGGAAATCACCAAGATGAAGGCAACCACATGTAGTAGGCCAACCTCTGCTTGAAAACAGCCTTCCTTTCTGCTGGTCTCCATAACAGACAAGAGCTGGTCTGAGGTCCAGGCTTTGCGCTCTGAGCACGTATAACCGCAATGGAGCGGACGGACAGATAAAAACCAGGGCTGGGTCTGCCTCCTCCGGGGCAGAGCTTGCAGGCTCACCACCTGGTCCCGTAGGAGAGGTAAAAATCTTGGGCACATATCCAGGCTGGGGTCTCAGATATCTTGAGAGTTAGCCGGCCCGAATTCCAGGCACGATTCGTTGCCCAAAAATGCGTGCAAGTCCCTACCCTCTAGAAAGAGACCAAGCAAGCAGAAGAACTGTTTTTCTAAAAACAGGATTTTTAACTCACTGCCTGCAAGGCTCAAGGGAGGTCTCTGCAGTGCAGTAGCACCAGAGATAAGTCCAAGAGGGTAAAGAGTGGGCGCAAGGCAGATTCAGACTCCTTGCTCCCCTCAGGAACCTGATGATCAAGTCGTGCTTCCCACGGATTTGTATCCACTGCATCATGGTGTGCGTCAATAAAGATGTAACTGTGCCGCTGCGAGGTAGTCCCAAAGAGCTGGACGCCTGGGGGACGGAGTTTCCACTCTCTCTTGGCCAGAGGCTGCCGTGAGGCTTCTCAGCGGTGCGATTGAGCAGGCCAGAAGTAATAAGTGGAATGAAGCGACCTCAGAAGCTTCTGACTCCGAGGAGGTGGCGGGTGAGTTGCAACATGTGAGGGGAGCATAGCTCAACGGTCGCCATGTTGTCTTTTCAGACCAGTACATGCTCGCTGAGCAGCAGTATCTCAAAGCGAGGAAACCGCAAACAACTCAAGGCAACTCAAGGCCCAGACGTCCGTTACTGCATGCCCTTTGTACGTTGCCCCTCAGCCATTGATGTTGATGGACACTCGTTCTATGGACTGTTGGCTCTGAGAAACAAAAGTTCTGTTACAGACTGAGGGTTTGGCGGCAGGTCAGGGTCCTTTCGAACGCACGAACACAGGATGTCCTGTGGTGCGGAAGGATAGAGATCTGAAGTCCATGTCTCTCAGGTTGAACGCTGCAGACCAATATTGGGGACGGAGCATTTAGAAATGCATTCCTGTGTAACAAATTGAACGGAGGCTTTTGTAAAAGGGCCCATCTCAATAAACACAGGACCAAGATGGTCGTGACGCACCTCTCTAGGGTACAATGAAGTATGGGCTCATAGAAGCCGGCCTTCAAATCGGCTGGAGGCACCGGCTGCATCGTGTCTTTCGCCAGTAGACTGCGAAGTGCGCACACAAGACAGGAGCACTGCTCAACACTCAGGTGTGACTAAAGTCACTAATTTTAGGAGCATATTTGCTCAACACCTAGGTGTGATGAATACCACTGAGCTTGGGCGGAAGCCGAGCGAAAAGGAATCGCAAGCCGAGTCTGATGGTATAGTTTGGGGCCATCTGGACCGGTTGGGAAGCTCTTTTGGCTTCCACGAACCGGGCCAGGGGAAGCGTAGCCAAGGTGGGGCAGCGAGGTGGAGGACAGCAATCCGGCTTGGAAGGCCCGAAGCAGGGTCTGAGTGTGGTGTACAACACTTACCTGTCTCCACGAGACGGCCAAAGATGTGAGAAGGCGGATGATTGGGTCCTCGAACCGCACCGAACTGCCGTGCTGGCGAACAAGAGGGGGCTGAGGGGTGCAAGGCTTTACAGGGTCGCACACCGCCAGTCTGGCCCTCTTGGGACCCAGGAACAGAGGAATTTGCTCTTTCTTTTGAGTCAGGTACTGCTGGACTCTGGGGAGCCATCGGCGGAACAGTAACCATCTGAAGAGCTCGTTCCCCCATCTATGGGTGGCCTGTATTGGCAGCGTCTACAACAGGTTGCCCGTCGAAACGGAAGAGAACTCACAGGCCTTAGGGGGGAGACGAGGATCCTCCGTCCAAAAGGCAGCGGCCACCGGACACAGGTGCACCTTTGTCGCGACAGACCGCTCCACTGGAGGGATAGCCTCGTAACCCACCACCACTCCTCCGTCAAGGATAGTGAGGGGGGAGGAGCTACTCAGGCCGTTTCTGGCAGAGAAAGGTGCCATCCACAACCTGGTAAGTTCTCCATGCACTTTGGGAAAGAAAGGCACTGGGGCGGCGAGCTGAGAACCAGCGCGGCCCGCTCCGAGATACCAATCATCCAACCGAGACTGTTCGGGACTCGGTGGAGGATTCCACTCGAGCCCGACAGCCTCGGTGGCCCGTTTCAGCATAACTGACATTTCTGGATCTGGCTCGGGCAACATTACACTCCCAGGGGGAGATAACGCAGCTGAGTCATAATTTCCAGAGGTCAGCTCACCCTCCGATGCTGCAATTGGCATCCTGTCCTCTGGAGGGGCCCCGAATGAAACAGCTGGTCGGTCCATTACAGAGGAACCAGCGCACTCAATGAGGGCTCCACCGGCTGCGGTGTGATAGAGGAGTGAGAGGCCCACAGGGATTGGTTACTGGGCAGGAAAGCCTCACTATGATCCTCTGATCACCCATCCCACATGGCGCCATAGCGCTCTTTCAGGAAATGGGACCCGTCACTAGTTCCGGAGGACACAGGGGAATGACCGCGGCAACACTGAACAGTGAACTGAAACAGTGAAGCACTCCAACCAACCATCAACAAACACACAAAAATTATGCTGTTAAAACAGCAGTTGAGAGCTCAGAAGCTCGCGATCACCACTGCACTCGCGCTGTAGATCTACCAGCACTGGTAGACTCTTCCAGAAGAACTCAGACACACTCGCTCGTTGTAATATAACAACACTCTTCAGAGACATCGACATGAAGACCGATCGACTCTGAAGCAAAAGACAACTAGTGCGTGCATCCACTTCCGTATTTATACCCGCGCTGCGGGGCGGAGTGTGAGATGCATTTCACATTTTAACAGTACTCAAAGATGACAGGCTCCCTAAGCGTGATCCCAATCAGTCGACACGTCAACTACGTCAAACGTAAGCGACTGAAAGGGAACTGCAATGTTACAAAGCTCAAAGTCCACTCCGGGGAGATATTTTATTTAACAAAATCCACTTTCCAAGAACAAACGGCTCGTAGACTTTGTAAAAGGGCATAATTGGACCCATTTAAAACCTTAACAATCTAGTTAATGGTGTATTTCTTTCAAATTAATTGCACGTTGTTTGATACTTTGCTATCTAATGCAAAGACATGCATTGATTTTAAGTGTCTTAGCTGTCCAAATATATTTGGGGGGCACTGTGTACCATAAAAATGTGGGTAACACTTTACAATAACAGGGCATAAATAATCATGTACCAATACCTGAATTACTAGTTACTTACTAGTTACTAACTACTTACTAGTTACTAGTTCATTTAAACTGTAATATCATAATCTGCCCTCTGCAGCTTTGTGACAAATAATTGGAATGACACATCATTATTTAGCCATTAATTACACAAATCCGTCTAACCAAATGTGGAAAATATACTAATAACTACCACTAATAAATTTAATTTGATCTAAACCGTTTTCTGATTTGTATAGTTCATTTAGGCCTATGTTTAGTAATAGCTACATTTCTTCTTGAAACTACAGTATGTAGGGTTTGTTTCTGGTGGGACACTCATTAGTGGCGCACTCGGTGCTCGCTCAGCACGCTAGTTGTGTTCATATGGTAATGCTGGCATTTTAATCTCATAAATGTTGACTGCTTTGGTAAACAGAATTAATAATTAAATACATGTTTTCATGTATGCTGTATTTGGGAGTTTTCAGGAGGTTATGTACAGTAATTAACTGTATTTTTGTTGTTTAAATGTATATGCTTCAATTGGCATTAGCTTATAGCTTATGCCCTATTTTACATGTAAACGTGCCTTGTGTTTCTTTACAGGTATGTTTGGGCTTAATTTTAAGTCCATATATGTTTAATTGTATAAATAAAAATAAAAGAACAGTTTTTATCTTTGTTTTTTTTTTTTTGTTTTTTTTTTGTACCATGGGTATAAAGGAATAAGGATGGCACTCTTTACTTGAGGAGGAACATCATAATTAATTAATTATTATCTAACCATACACTAACATCCACTAATGGATTGTTAATGCGTCATTATGTCATGACTTTACTTGAGGGGACACATCATTACTAACTCATGATTAACTAACCATCCACTCACATCAACTAATGGCTTGTTAATGCATGACTGTGTCATGACTTTACTTGAGGGGATCATAATTAATTCACTGTTAACTACTTGCCAATATTACCTCATGATTTATCATAAACTTACTATCAAATACACATGTATTACAACTAGTATTCAGCCCAGTTAAGGGACCGTTCGGTATTTATGGAAAGGGCCACCGGAGGAAAATAGGGGAGGGTCATATCTTTTTATTCTTTGTTGAGGGGAGGGTCATTCAACTTTTTTTAGTCTAGGGGGAGGGTCACCCAACTTTTGTATTCATGAAAACAGCAACATTTCAAAGTGGCTTGTTTGGTCCATATTTTTCCATGTAGCTTTATGTAGCTCTCTCGGTCTCGGTCCCCCATCGCTATCAGATGGGTCTGACCCAACAAAAATCCAGTTTGGCGCTGCCTGACAGTGCACCCGCACTTCAGTACACGCTCAGAAAAAGTGCATCATGTACAGAACGCCAATTAAATGTTTACCCGGCATAGCTTTAAAGCACGAGCAAATAATGAACTTTTGTGATTGCGAATAAGTGCAGTGTCCTGTGAATATAACTCTACCGCGGCATTAACATGTGATATGAATGTACGTTGAGTGTATTGGGACTGAGGTGCCAGAACTGCAGCTGATAGAATGTGTGCTGTACGATATACCATATTTTAGTTTCCATTCTTATTGGGTTTCCACAACAATGTTAGTAAGTACATCTACTGAAATTGCCACCATAACAGTGGAGTGTGATGTGTTGGACGTAGGGCTTTAAATTAGGCTACTATTATAATTATTTGAAGTTAACATAGGCTAATACATGGACGTGACATTTGCAGTCAAAACTTGAAATATAAATGATCAGAAAATGCATTTAATAGGCTACTGTAACGTCTGTTTATATATCCATACCCCCTTAATAAAGGAGTCAAGACATTAGAAAAATATCAGTCTACACATGCGTTTTATATTTAATATGAGTGAAATACACATGTGACTTGACACAGCAAATCTTTAACTTTTAGGTGGCAAAATATTTTTTAATTACACTGCGCAAAACAAAAGTAGGCTAATAACCGGATGAAGAAAGGTCGGCCTCCACAGAACATAAAATATTATTTTTTATTTTATTTTTCGTGTTCGCATTTATGAGGAAAAAAACAATGTTATGGACGTGACAGTTCTCCGTTATGGACATGACCGCTCTGAAAGCGACTTTAAAACTTTCACAGAGACTTCGGAAAGCACAAAGCCTTTCTTTAAAGTAAATTTAGTTTTTTTATTAATTGTATCTTCATTTTAATTAATGTTTCATCAACCAATTACCTGGATTTAATAAATAAGAAGTAAATATAGTAGAAAATATGCCACGGAGTCGCCGGCGCGTGAACTGGACTCTCGTCTCATAAATGAACCGAAACTCAGCGTATTTTGTACTTGCCTCACAGACTTGAGACATATAGAAAGCTTGATGTCTACTTTTAAACAGAACATTTAAAAACGACAAACAGACTGCTCTCTGCTTATGTAATCCGTATGAAATCTGCATTTCTCTCTGGCACCTTATTGAAGATCGCGAGTCAGCATCGTCAACTTCATCTTTGCAGCCGACACACTGACACAGAAAAACCTTGTTTATTAATAAACAATTAAAATCTCTCCTTGCTATATTTGACATATTCATAATCATTACTTTTGCCGGTTATTTGTGGCAGCTTTAAGATACTTTATTGGGAGCACCACCCTTGTTACATGAACGCGTCACCACTGCATCAGCACCGAAAACATGATTTAAAAAAAAAAAAATCTAAAATAAAAAATCATGATACGAACCGAATTGTTGGTTTGGTCTATCGTTACAGCCTTAGTAAGATGAGAAAGCAGGAGTTTAGTCGTTTGTCATGGTTGTAAAAAAAACAATGGCTATCTGAACATCTTTGCCAAGCGCAAACCAGTCTATGTAATCAATAAATTATCGGGGAGGGTCATGCCTTTTTTCACAATCATTTTGGAGGGTCATAGAAAATTTTACTTTTGACTACAGATCTGAAAATTCCTCCGGTGGCCCCTTAAATAAATAACGAACAGTCCCTAAGTAATGTTGTGTGGCTTTTCAAAAAGTCAGAGAACGGAGGTACAGTATCATCACGGCCTGTGTCCGGATGGAGAGTCAACTGTACTGATCCCAGCAAATGTTCCCCTGACCTTAATTCATGTTTCCTGTTTGGCTATTTTATGGGGAACCGATTCCTCAGGAACTGTTATAAGTCACAGTAGGTCTAGTTTGATTAGAAAGAGAATAAGTATTTATATACTAAGTATTTTCCATGTTTGATAAGGAGGATCAGTGAAATTAATGACAAACTAATCCTGTGCCTTTCAGTAATGTTTATGATGAAGCTGCTAATGTCAATAGTTTAAATTATGACTAATAAATTATTTGGTAACACTTTATTTCGATAGTCCACTTTAGACATTCTATAACTGCAACTACATGTCAACTAACTCTCATTAGAGTATTAGTAGACTGTCTGCTTAATATCTGCTAACACTTTATTCTGATGTTCCCCAAACAGACATTCTACTGACTATAAGTAACTTGGCAACTACAAGTCAATTTATTCTACTAACTCGAACCCTAACACCTAACCATAACCTAACAGTCTACTGACAGTCTACTGCAGTCTACTAATACTCTAATGAGAGTTAGTTGACATGTAGTTGCAAAGTTACTTATAGTTAGAATGTCTAAAGTGGACTATATAAAGTGAAATAAAGTGGGGGCAATTGTTTAAATGTATTTCAAAGTCAAAATATTTCTTATTTATTCTTACGGAGCCTGATTGATTTAGTTTACTCCTAAACGTTAATTACTGCATTAACTATCAAACATGTACTAACATGTTTAAGGCTGCTGTTATTCATGAATCATTATGACTACTGTCATAGTTAAGGATGGCTCTTCACTGGTTCATGATTAGTTCATATCTTCACTAATCATGAGTAAATGTTGAAGTAACTATTAATTCAGGTATTAGTAGGCCTACGTGATTATTCATGCTCTGTTACTGTAAAGTGTTACCAAAATGTGTTTATGTATTTTTTTTCTGTCTGAGATTGTGATTTGTGTGTATTAAAGTTTAAGGGCGCATCTTGTGTCTTTACACAGAATTTGGACAGCGCAGATTATCTGGACACTTTCGGACTCTCACTACTGAGTTAAGTGCCTTAGAGCAGTGAGACTTGGAGCTAGAAGAAGGATAGTCTGTGGTAGGGTGAGTGAAGTTTAAGCCATCCACTGTTTTAAGTTAGTAAACAGAGAGTTTACTGTTTGATATTTCACATACATAATTTAACATTACTTTTATTTTGTAGACATGAAACAGTATAAATTTAGACTTAGAACTTACACTTGACTTGAGAAACATGCACTCACACACTACAGAAAAAACGAGTGGAGCACACAAACTGTGGAAATCCTCCTGTTAGCGACTCATTTTAAATGACCAGGTGTGGGAAGGTAGAAGAAGAGAACATTCTCCATGCAGGAGGACTCGTACGAGTTAATCTCATCCTCGTGTGGGGGAAATTTTATTATCAGCCTCTGCTTCAGTTTAAAGTCAGATCTGTGTTGTCTCTCCAAGACCAGGCACAGCCAATCAGATCCTGCCCCTGGTGTCCGAGCAGACACTGGATAATGAAGAACATAAGCTGTAGCTCTGAACTTAGTCACCCTCTCTGTGAAAGCAAGACTCAACAGCTAATATGTTAAAGGAAGTGTTGATTTGTTGCAGTGCTGATTATGTCCTGGTTATAGCGTCAGCCTGATGATAATGAGCATGCTACAGTACATAATAATATGGTGATAAAATGTTTTGCTTATTACAACAACCAGGCAATGCAAGAAAAACGTGTTTACATGTTCCGGTAATTAAAAAATTCTGTTTCTTTTTTCCATTCGTGATATCAAAATGTAAACTGACATAACACATGTGTGGCGAGCAGGACGAGGTCAAGGGTCATGAGAGAACGCCTCTTGTCTCTCACGGAGGAGCGGAAGGTTAAAAGGAGGAGTGACGACAGCGAAGATCGAGAGAGGCCAGGCCTGGATTTTATGTTGTGTTTTATTATGCGACAGCAGTCATCCGTGAGGGGCTGCTGTCTTTACTTTGGTTTTGTATTTGTTTTATTTTGTTATTAAAGTCTTTAAATGTTCGCTGGTTCCCGCCTCCTTCTTCCTATAACAACAAACTGCGTTACAATAAGATAAACATTAAATAAACAGTTTACTTTCAAACTGAATTTGAGGGGTAAGCAACAAAAGTGTAGGGGTTTGATCAGGTTGATCAGACTGCTTATGACCTTTCCCAATAATGGATTTAAGGATTATATGTTAAGGACATTTACATGACCTTACGCTATGTTGGTCTAGTATTATAAGCATAATCTGTGTAAGGTTTGCATGTACAGTAAATGCATCCAGTGTTAGGTTGGGAAAAAAACATGTGAATGCTGTTCAATTTCAGTTTTTTTTTTGTCATTGTTTCTTTTTTAAATGTCTCAGTGTTTGTTTTCATTGTCCTTGCAATGAAAGCCAATGAGGTCCTATGTTGGGACCCTAATGTTCTTAAAACAATTATTTTGTTTGTTTTCTGCAAAAGAAAAAACTGCACACATGTTTTTTGGGTGACCTATTCCTTTAAAATCTGCTTTATATTGGATTGTTCATTCTATTTTATTAATAACTTATTGATAATGTTACAATATTCTTGATAGATAAATAATACCTAATAATAGAAAAAAAACACTGCATTCTTCTTACATAGCCTTTATCACTTAACATTCTTTATTTTCCAGTCTAGTCAAAGGTCATAAACAAAGAAAATAGCTTTATGGCTATGATACACAACAAATACGCTTTAACCTTATTTATATTACTGTTGAGTTTGCTGTGTCTATTCTGTATCTGGATCAGGATGGAATTGCATACTGTAAAGGAGATGGTAGAGTATCAGATTCTAGCAGTGATGAGATGCAGAACTGAATAGCATATCAAATCTAAACATTGATATGAAAAACAACATGCATCCCTATTCCTCTGTTCTTTCATATTACACATGAAGTTTGTTAGAGCATATGTTGGTCATTTAGTGTGTGACAGTAAGATGATATCTATTTTATAGGATGATATGCTGTGGTTTTTGTGATGTGGTGACTTTGCCTTTTTTGTTCATGTTCAAGAGTGTTTTCTAGATTAGGTAAAATTCGATTAGTCCAGATTACAGCTACACTGACCATAGTACATGCATACACAGATGTCTTCTACAAGACCACCCTAAACTCTTTACTGTCTCATTGTGACTTCAGCATCTGTGCAAAGCAACCATTACACACACACACACACACACACACACACACGTTTGTTTTTCTATCTCGTTGGGCACTTTCCATCGAGTGTGTTTACGTGTACAACAAAATATTGATTACTATCAAAAATCGTCTTATAACAACAATGAAAAAAAGTGTTTACATGAGATTTTTAATTTGCAAAACAATGAATAAGCTGGCAAAATAAAATCACATGAAAAAAAATCTAATTCACATTTAAAGGACTATTTGTGGTTGGGTTATTTAGCCTAATTGGTCTAAGATCATGCTTGTAAACACATTAATTGCCTTTTATTGGTTTTATGTTGAGGTACTTACATTTTTTCATTTCTTAAAACTAACCCTCATTGAAACCTTTGTGCATATGGTACTGTTCAAAAGTTTGGGGTCAGTATTAATTGTTTTTAAATATATTAATAATTTTATTCAGCAAGGATGCATAAAATGTATCAAAAGTGACAGTAAAGACATTTATAATGTTACAAAAATTTCTATTCCAAATCATTTCTGTACTTCCCAAAAAAAAATATATATTATAGGCAGCACAACTGTTTTCAATATTGATAATAATAAGAAATGTTTCTTGAGCACCAAATCAACATATTAGAGTAATTTCTGAATGATTTAAAATATATTTAAATAGAAAACAGTTATTTTAAATTGTAATAATATTTCACAATGTTACTCTTTTTACTGTATTATTATTTTATTTAGTCAAAAAAAAAAATGCAGCCTTGGTGAGCATAAGAGTTTTTTTTTTTTTTCAAAAACATTACAGACCCCAAACTTTTGAGCCATAGTGTATTTATATATTTTCTATTAAGACACTATTTATTGCTTTTTTCCTCGTGAGAAAGGTTGGCGTGTCCTTTTTTCAGGACCCACCAGGAACCTGTCTTTCTTCCTTCCTTTCTTCATTTCTTTCTTTCTGTAATGACTGTAATCATCCTTGCTGAGGCTCAGATCAGGTCCCTATTTTCTGTGTAATCGACACGTCACTACTGTACTCTCTATATCAGACACATACTGTGTCCCCCGCCTTCCATTTCTTTTCTCTCATTATTCCCTTTCCTTAGAAGGGCTAAAAAACACAGACCCTTTTCACCTGCACACTTCTGGTGGTTACACAGTTTTGTTCAATGTCAGATGATGCTTTGATGATGATGATGTTAATTACACCATAATATGTCTGACCTACATCGCTCTCATTCTCTCTCTCTAACTGAGGGTCTGGACAAGGAGCATTTTTGGAATCAAATAATTGTGGACCACATTAATTCATCCTTTTGTACTCTAATGCTAACGGGTTTATAACAGGAGCAGGGTAACATTTGGTTTCATTTTCGTAACATTTAAATCTTTTACAAATGACAGAAAGCTCTACAGACATGGAGCTCTCATTATTCACAAAATCCTACATATCCACTGGTGTGCTTACTCATTAATATTGTGGCTAATTTAATTTAGCTCTCAGCTACCAATACGAGTATACTGTATACTCTCAGCTCTGTTTGACACATTTTTCTGTCTTTAATTCTGAAAATTGCTTGTCAAAATCAAGGCAGAAACAGTCTGCAGGTCCCCATTGGGCCTGGTTATTGCTTATGTCAGCTGTGACTGCTTGAATATCAACAGCAATGTGGTGTGAATGCTTTTGTGAAGCTTATTGACTTTAAAACCCTCGGATGGCACTTATCCGAACAGCGTTTGACTTTAGGAAGGAAAAGGTCAGGCGATCTAACCTTTTAAAGTCAGCTTTTGGGAGCTTAAGACTGTGTGGACTCTTAAGTCAAGCTGTGATTCCATCAACTTATCCCTCTGAAATCTATTTCTGTCTGTCCATCCGTGTGAAATGTTAGTATTTCAAACATACACAGACACCCTTTTCTGACCTTTCACCTTTAAATTCTCTCGGTCGAGTTTTTAAAAGCAGAGAGGCTGTGAAGGTTTAGTCTCTATGTATTTGTTAGCAGTGTATACTCAGAACCTAGACTAGGCCATCTGGTTTTGATCAGGAGCAATGGCTAAACAGCTTAAATAATGGTTATATCTTCTAGTTTTCTCAGTCTTGGTTTTTGCTCTGAACTTTTCTTTTAGAAAATCTGACACACCTTTCTTAGACATTGTGTTTGACCTTCAATCCCTGGTTACTTTTACTTGTACCTCTAAGGTCTTAAAGACATGCAGACAGAAACACACCACAAGCATTAATATCCATTGCCTCTAGATTTTTTGGAGCAAAATGGATTTTGAATGTTACCTAAACTGCAGTATATGTACATATATACTGTAGATACACATAGTTAGGTAGCATTCACTGTTATTAGTAAAGGAGTTACTGACTCACTCATAAAGACACTTATTTTGCTTATGAATGACCCATTGTGTTTTTTTTTAACAAATCGGTTGAATGAATGATCCAATGAATCTTAACACTTAAGGTATGTTCGACTTGAAGAGGCGCTGCACAGTCTGATCTGCATATGACATCAAAGTACCGCGAGAGCGATTAGAGAGCAGACGGCTCCATATGCTTTCAAATTGCTGTCGAGATACTATTAAGTATTAATACTAATACTTGAGTTACAGGCATGTAATCTTCGGGGGGAAACACAATAAGTGCTTTTTCCACTTTTTGTCACCGATTGGTAATAAAAAAATATTTAAAAATAAAAAAATTGAGCCGGGGTGTCACCCAATGTAATAGTATAAAATCGCACGACAAAGAGAAATCACAGGAAACAGGTTTTAATAACAGAAACTCAGGAGATAACTTCAAATACAGTGCACACTCACAATACATTGAAGAGAATCGCAGGAAAACACAGGGTATATAAGCACAGGGACTAACGAGTTAACTAAATGACTAATCAGACACATTGGAAAGCTGGGTCACAGTGAAATAGGGGAAAAACACAATGAAACATAACAAAACGTCTCAGGTTACGACTGTAACCTATGTTCCCTGAAACAGGGAACGAGACAATACGTCATCGATGCTATGGGGAACGCCTCAGGCGTGACAGGTGTCTGAAATCAAGTATCAACTCACAGCAATCATGTTGACCGGCCACAGCCCGTGGATCATCAGCTCGAATGATGAGCACGCAACCTGGATGTATAAAAAGGGCGCCTAGAGACCGTGACAACATCCTATCGTCTGAAGGGACTGTTGCAGGCAGGCCCCGAGGTATGGCAGGGAGACGTATTGTCTCGTTCCCTGTCTCAGGGAACATAGGTTACAGTCGTAACCTGAGACGTTCCCTTTCGAAGGGAACTCAACAATACGTCATCGACGCTATGGGGAACGAAATACCCACTCCGCCATGCTGAGGGGAGTGCATGCCCAAGGGCAGTGACAACAGTCAGAACCAGTAATTCAAAGAACACTGAAACCACTCACCCTAAGGTCACATTGGGCTGTCAGTGACAGCACTCCCTACCGGTCATAGCCCAAGCTAATGAGCCAAGAAACTGCCAGAACATAGTTAATGGGGGGTATATCTGGGCCAGCTCAAAGGCTTAGGACCACAACTTCCTAATAGAAGGGGTCACTTCTAGGGAGTGTGGCTAGGGGACCCAAGGGACCCCAGCCAGTCACTATTCAGGAGAGCATGCCTCCTGAAATGCCACCAGGCTGGCCTGGTGATCTATACTAAGACGCAACGTCTGGCCATTGCCTGTCTGTCTGAGACAGAGCCTCCAGAAATTGCCTTGGATAAGGCATCCGAAAAACCGAAGGCCTGCGAAGCTGGCAGAAACCATTCAGTTCCGGATCACAGAGATGGGATTCCCCGGAGAGTGTGACTCAACCTCAAGAAATGACGGATTTCGTCCACTCAATCCACGGGTCTACCCAGTGCTCGTTCTGAACACTGAGGAAGTAAGAGAGGGATCAAAACCAGGAAGGTCTACTGAAGCCCAAGACCTGATGACCCCCTATGTGGGGAGCTCCAGTACATGAGGGCTCATATCATGAAGGCCGGTGAGGCCTGAAACCTGATGACCACAGCATGTGGAAGTTCATACTCAGGAAGGCCCATGCGGCCTGTAACCCGGCGACCACAGTATGTGGGAGCTCATATTCAGGAAGGCCGGGTGAGGCCTGTAACCTGGCGACCACAGTATGTGGGAGCTCATATTCAGGAAGGCCGGGTGAGGCCTGTAACCTGGTGACCACAGTATGTGGGAGCCCATATTCAGGAAGGCCAGGTGAGGCCTGTAACCTGGTGACCACAGTATATGGGAGCTCATTTTCAGGAAGGCCGGGTGAGGCCTGTAACCTGGCAACCACAGTAGGTGGGAGCTCATACTCAGGAAGGCCGGTGAGGCCCGAAACCTGGCAACCACAACCTGTGGGAGCTTACTTTCAGGAAGGCCTGATGAGGCCTGTAACCTGACAACCACACCATGTGGGGGCTACTTCCAGAAAGGCCATAAATATGGATTTTAGAAAGTACATGAAACGAAAGTGCATGAACGAAAGTTAGCCATTCTGAGTCCAGGAAGGCCTGGATCAAAAAGTGGAAGTTAGCTAGAGAAAGGCGTCTGTCGTAGCATACTTCGACGACAGGACGCATCTAGAGTGGGACCCAAGGTGAAAGACCTGGGTCTGGCCACATAGGAAGGGACCGAAGCGTACAGCGCACGAAAGCTCACAACTACACCCTAGCAACCACAGTGAGTGGGAGTTCACATTCAGGAAGGCCTGGTGAGGCCTGTAACCAGGCGACCACAATAGACCAACGCTACTTTTGCGTCATTGAAGGGTAACGCCCCTTTTTGGGGGAAAACAAACGGATACGGGGTTACAGAGGTGTCCCTTTGAAAAGGTCGAAAACTGGATTAATGACCCCACGCAGTGGCCAAATATGGACTATTCAGACATCTACCACCATCTCGTGGAATCACCAAAATGTAGCCTATTTTTTTTTTGTCATTAACACACTCACAGTATGACAAACTAGACGATGAGGCCATGAGGTATGTTCCATTGTGGCGGTTTGTATTTTGGTTAAGAAATTATTTTCTTCATCTTCCGAGAATTCAACACCGGTAAATACACTATTATCTCAGACCATGCCTCTGTTCGTTCAAGATAGCTTGTGAAATGATATATTAAAGATGTTAACCAAACCTAAAGTGATGGTAAAAGATGAGATGCCAGGAAAAGATTAGTCTATAATAGTTTTTGCATTTACTTGCATAACTTTTGTGTTGATATAGGCTATACATTTCCTCCCAGCTCTTTATTTCACTCTCCAAAGTTTCTCTGGGGAAATTTTTCGTAGAAATTTTATGACTGAATAAATATTTCTCGGGCAATTCAAAAGTTTTGCAAGTGAACGCAGAATAGAGATAGCACTATAACGTTAATTTGTTAGGATCATATAGACCAACGCTACATATTTTGCCGTACAATGTAAACCTTTTTACAACTTTCAGAGTCCTAGCACTCTAGACACAAGCAGAAACCAGCCAAGTCCACTTTAGTCCTAGCCTGCCATTATTTCAACAGTAAAATCAGTTAACAGCCAAGGTAGCGTAGTGAGAGCTAATCACGTAGCTGCTAGCAGCTAACTAGTATAGCTAGTCGACAACAAAACTATGTCAATAGCTTAAATCAAGTTAAATATGATCCAAGTGACATGGCCTCATCGTCTAGTTTGTCATACTGTTAGTGTGTTAATGACTAAATATGAGTGTGTAGATGTCTGAATAGTCCATATTTGGCCACTGTGTGGGGTCATTAATCCAGTTTTCGACCATTTCAAAGGGAAACCTCTGTAACCCCATATCCAGTAGCTTCTTTAAATACTGCTCACGGTCCTCGGCCGGCAAAGAGAGTGTGTATGTTTGTGCCATTTTTGCTATCTAGAAACTTTCCAGATCTAGAGCGAGTTCTGTTCTCAGAGGAATCCGTTTGTTTTCCCCCAAAAAGGGGCGTTACCCTTCGATGACGCAAAAGTAGCGTTGGTCTATATGTGGGAGCTCATAACCAGGAAGGCCGGCTGGGGCCTGTCACCTGGCGACCACAGCATGTGGGAGCTCACACTCAGGAAGGCCTAAGAGGCCTAAAACCTGGTGACCACAGTATGTGGGAACCCACATTCAGGAAGGCCGGATGAGGCCTGTAACCTGACCTGTAGAAGCTCATAACCTGGAAGGCCTGGCGACAACGGTGTGTGGGAGCTCATACTCAGGAAGGCCGGGTGAGGCCTGAAACCTGGTGACCACAGTATGTGGGAGCTCATATTTAGGAAGGCTGGGTGAGGCCTGTAACCTGGCGACCACAGTATGTGGGAGCTCATATTCAGGAAGGCCGGGTGAGGCCTGTAACCTGGCGACCACAGTATGTGGGAGCTCACATTCAGGAAGGCCGGGTGAGGCCTGTAACCTGGCGACCACAGTAGGTGGGAGCTCATATCAGGAAGACCAGAGAAGCCTATAACCTGGCGACCACAGTAGGTGGGAGCTCGTATTCAGGAAGGCCGGTGAGGCCTGAAACCTGGCAACCACAGCATGTGGGAGCTCACATTCAGGAAGGCCAGGTGAGGCCTGAAACCTGACGTGTAGAAGCCCATCACCAGGAAGGCCGGTGAGGCCTGTAACCTGGCGACCACAGTATGTGGGAGCTCATAACCAGGAAGGCCGGCTGGGGCCTGTAACCTGGCGACCACAGTATGTGGGAGCTCATAACCAGTAAGGCCGGATGAGGCCTGAAACCTGACGTGTAGAAGCCCATCACCAGGAAGGCCGGATAAGGCCTGTAACCTGGCGACCACAGTATGTGGGAGCTCACATTCAGGAAGGCCGGGTGCCTGGCCACAGTATGTGCCAGGCCACAGTATGTGGGAGCTCACTTACAGGAAGGCCGGGTGAGGCCTGTGACCTGACATGTAGAAGGCCATCACCAGGAAGGCCGGTGAGGCCGTAACCTGGCAACCACAGTATGTGGGAGCTCACCTTCAGAAAGGCCGGGTGAGGCCTGTGACCTGACATGTAGAAGCCCATAACCAGGAAGGCCGGTGAGGCCCGTAACCTGGCAACCACAGTATGTGGGAGCTCACATTCAGGAAGGCGGGGTGAGGCCTGTAACCTGGCGACCACAATATGTGGGAGCTCACATTCAGGGAGGCCGGGAGAGGCCTGCAACCTGACATGTAGAAGCCCATCACCAGGAAGGCCGGTGAGGCCTGAAACCTGGCGACCACAATATGTGGGAGCTCATAACCAGGAAGGCCGGCTGGGGCCTGTCACCTGGCGACCACAGTGTGTGGGAGCTCATAACCAGGAAGGCCGGATGAGGCCTGTAACCTGGCGACCACAGTGTGTGGGAGCTCACACTCAGGAAGGCAGAGTGAGGCCTACAACCTGACAACCACAGTATGTGGGAGCTCACATTCAGGGAGGCCGGGTGAGGCCTGCAACCTGACAACCACAGTATGTGGGAGCTCACATTCAGGGAGGCCGGGTGAGGCCTGCAACCTGACAACCACAGTATGTGGGAGCTCACATTCAGGAAGGCTGGGTAAGGCCTGTAACCTGAAATGTGGAAGCTCATAACCAGGAAGGCCTCGTGAGGCCTGTAACCTGGCGACCACAGTATGTGGGAGCTCGACTCACAACCTTGCTTACCAAACATGTCCCCGGCTCTGTACAGGAGGCGAGTTCTGAAAAAGAAGAGAAAAATGTTATTTGCGCAAAAGAACATTTTCACTCAACATAAAAACCTGCAGCGTGCGGAATGAAGCACACCGGGACTCAGAAACTCAGGAACCCCCTTTTCTTTTTTCTTTTTTTTACTGTTTCACAAGTAAAGGTAAGGCGCTCCTATCAACCAAGCTGAAGCGGGCCATCAGAGAATTCATGAACTCCTCATGGGCCCCGCCCCAGGCCTGATGTAGCAGGAGCCTGGGAGCGATGGTGGTTAGGAGACAAGATCCAGGGAGGTGATGTTAACATTTGGTCTGAGAACGTTTGCTCTGGATCATCTCCCTGAGATTGTGCCTCCCGCGGGAGTTACGCCTCCTGCGCGCCCTGCTCCCTCTGCTAGGAGGAGGGGGCGTGTGGGAAGCGACACTGGCCTTCTGGGTCTGTCTGTGATCCTCAGACCACGGCGGACCAGGCCCTCCCGCCTGCCTGGGCTGGGCCGAGGACCTCCGCGGTATGCAGCTCTTAAACGCCGCAGAGCGCTCCCTCGCCTCCCTGAACTTATCGACCACCGTCTCGATGGAAGGTCCGAAAAGCTCGGAAGGCGAAACCGGCGAATCGAGGAGAAAGGTTTTTTCTTTCTCCCTGATGTCAGCCTGGTTGAGCCACAGATGCCTCTCCGTGGCCACCATAGCCGCCATCGAACGACTGATGGAGGCAGCAGACTGTTTGGTGGCCCGGGGAGACAAATCCGTGGTGCGGCGCAGCTCTGCGACCGCGTCAGGGGACAGACCGGCCCCCTGATCGAGGTCCCGCAGCAGGTCGGCCTGGTAGGCCTGAAGGACCGCGAGAGTGTGCAGAACCGCACCTGCCTGACCTGCTGCTGTGTACGCTCTGCCATTCAAGCGTGAAGTAGTCTTAAGCGGCTTGGATGGCAGGGACGGAGCTCCAAGTGACGAAGACCAACCAGAGGCGAGATAGTTGGCCAACATCTCGTCTACTGGCGGCATCGACATATACCCGTGCTCTGCGGCCCCATCCACAGCAGCGAAATTATTCCGCTGATGCAGATGAAGACGAGCAGAAAACGGTTTCTTCCATGCCTTCTCGATTTCAGAGTGGAGATCGGGAAGGAATGGAAGGCTCGTCCGGGCTGGTGGCTTATGGGTAGGGAGGAACTGATCGTCCAAAATACCACAAGCAGGTTCCTCCCGGACGCGCCTCCACTGTAGCTGCAATCTGTTGGTGGCGCGCCCCATAACGTCCACCAACTCAGCGTACACTGGGCAGGAGGGCTGAGATGGTTCAGTCTCAACCAGACTGACATCATCAGCAGCCAACTCCTGCCCGGCCCGAAGAGAACCAGTTACAGATCCATCAGAAAGAGAAAGAACCTCTTCAACATCGACCTGTAACTCACCCTCGTCAGCTGGCAGATCATCCGTGAGGTTAACGCCCCTCTCCAGACGATCTGCCAGCTCCATCTGAGAGCCCCACCAGCTCACGCGCCGCTGAGCCTTAGCCCGAGCGGGACCAACACCGCGGGGTTCAGATGCCGCGCCCACTTCCCTCGAGAAGTGGGACAGACGAGAGCGGAGAGTTCTTAGAGAAAAACTCTCACAGTTTGCGCAGGAAGCTCCCTCGAGAACTTCCCGCGCGTGCTCCTCTCCCAAGCAGAAAACGCACAGATCGTGTGAGTCCTCCGGTGTCAAATATCTGGGACATGGGTCGGCACACTTGCGGAAGGAATTTTTTCCCCCTCTTCTCTCTATGCTTCATTTTTGCTATTGTTGAACTTTTCAAACAGACAAAACAGTCCCTGAAGACGAAAAGGATTTTGTCATGGTCTCTAGGCGCCCTTTTTATACATCCAGGTTGCGTGCTCATCATTCGAGCTGATGATGCACGGGCTGTCGCCGGTCAACATGATTGCTGTGTGTTGATACTTGATTTCAGACACCTGTCATGCCTGAGGCGTTCCCCATAGCGTCGATGACGTATTGTTGAGTTCCCTTCGAAAGGGAACTACGGCCCTGTCCACACGAACATGGTATTTTAAAAAACCCAGATTTTTCTGTGCGGTTTGGCCGTTCGTCCACACTGAAACTGAACTTTTTTGAAAACTCCTGCCAGGGGGAAGATTTTTAGAAAATCTGGTTGCGGTGTTGTCGTGTAGACAGTGAAACCAGAGATTTTGACTTGTGATGTCAGAATGTGCGCTGTTATCTCCTTTGTTTGACGTCAGATTGTGCACCGCTATCTCCTTTGTTTACATGAGGCGAGTCTGTGCAATGGGGACGTAGCCAAAATATTGCTGCTAATAACTGTGCTGACAGGGCTTCTAACATGTATACAGATGCATGCAGAGTTCTCCCATTATATTGCAGAACAGAGGCATCAGAATGCAATACTACACAGGTCACTGCTTATGGCAACATGTTGTTAGCATACCCAGCCCGATCTCACGGCAATTCGTACGAATTTTACGAGGTTGCTAATTCGTACGAATTCATACGACCTCACTCGTACGAATTAGTAGGATTTTTGCTAAATCGTACATATTTTACGAGTTGCCCAATTCGTATGAATTTGTACGAATGACTTACCCCTGACCCCGCCCCTAAACCTACCCATCATGTGGGTTTAGACAAATCGTACAAATTTGTACGAGTGAGGTCGTACGAATTCATACGAATTAGCCACTTTTTAATCACTCGTACAAATTCGTACGAATTGGTCGTGAGATAGTGATGGCATACCAGAACCGGTAATAACCTTCTTTTCAGGCTTCTGATTGGCCAACATGGCTTTAAGGTTAGGGTTATATTGACACCTGTTGGTTTGGCATGCTCTTGACAGTACTTCATAGCGCGTTTTTGCGTTTTCATGTGGACAGAGATTTTTTTAAACAGTTCTTGTCTTGTGACGCGAATTTATTTATTTATTTATTTATTTAATTATTTATTTATTTTTAAACGAAAGAGGAAAAACTTACCCGTGTTCGTGTGGACTAGGCCTACGACATGGGGGAGTTTCTGAAATTTGGTTGATTTGACACGGAATGACTCAAATACATTTTTGCTTATAGCTAAAAAATGTGTTACATATTAGGTCAGAATGTGAACCTGCCTATCCTTACGTGCCCCCAGAATACCTTTTGTGCTTTATGAGACTGAAAGATGAACTGTTAATCTCTCAATTTAGCCTGGGTAGCTATTAACACAAATAACATTTGTTATTTATAAAACATTTACAGGGACACCAATCAACACAGGAAGCTCTGTATATTATCTTTTATAATCTGTGATGGTTTGTATTGAATGTCGCAGACCTTGAAGTAATTTAGAGAACTTGAAATGGCGACATTATAAACAGCGTTTTTGATCAGATCGCCTACTGTGATATGTAACGTCCCAGTGACTCCAGTGCGAAACATATAATTATTGGAGTCTAGAAATGCAAAGTATTTCCATCAGTTTCACACAATATTTTTTATTGGCATTTAATTAACCTTAATTAACCTTAATAGACCTGTGCTGTATTTGAATGCCAAAGTCACATATTTCCTGAAGCTTGTGGCAGGCTAAGGATGTGGGTGTCTCGTTTCACGGTGACGGCTTGTTTAAATTGGTTAGTGAGACTTAGGCCTCAATCTTTTCATTTAAAAAGGCAGAGAATTACAGCTGCATTAGTGGCTGTCGGTGACATTTTACTTTTTTTGAGTCATTAATAGTGACAAGAATTACTAAATACTAAATGAAATCAGATAAACACCACAAATATTCACCATTCAGCCTGAGTCAGGAATCAGTTTGAGGGGCAGATGGAAGATCAAGTGGCAACAATTAAGACCAGACTTGCATTGCATTTACTTATATGTCTCTAGAGGATAAACAGGAAATAAAAAGAGCTAAATTAGATCCAAATGTAGATAACAATTCAAACTCATTTTGTATCTTAATTTTAATGAAAAGAGGGTGCATGTTTAAATGGTTGGCATGCTTAATGTCTTGTAAGTACCTTAAGTAAGAAATTGTCTTACAAGAAGATACAAATAAATGTAAATCTCCTTTCAGAATGTGTGAATGTTTTTAAATATTTTTATCGGTAATGTGATTTATCATATCAATGTATCTCCAATTTGACTGATTCTTAAATTTGATTGCAGAATTTGTAACTGAACTTCCATCTATCAGTTATAAGATCAGTATTAAGTATATTTATATGCCTTTACATTAAATATTGCGTCTTCCATTTCCATCATTATTGTAATCATGGAGTCAGTGCTTACCATTTCTTCCTTATTGATCCTTGAGGCATCAGCATTGATTAATGACTGTTGGTTTGAGGAAGGGGAGGAGATCTCAATAAATTATGTAATTCTTTTGGATGGTCTATAGTAGAAGTGGCCTTTATGACAGCAGTGCATTGGAATATGCATGACTGCGCTCTGTGGACAGAGGACCATAGTGATTTCAGGTTTAAAGCGCAAAAAAAAAAAAAAAAACTGATCATCTAATTATGATCAAAGTAACTTATTGATCGCTTGAGTGGCCTAGGAGAGTAATAAAGGAGTCAGCCCCCTCCCTCATTTCTGTCTATTTCACCATCTAACACTGATTGATTAGCTGAAGTAGAGAAGCTCCCCTACTAATGACTAAATTTAAGCCTTTATGGTTGGGGCCTCCAGACCAGGAGGCCCCAATGATTAACCTACCTAGACCAAGCTTCTAAGAGCAGCGCTGGGATGGAGCTGGAGCATTTTAAACATGTTTACAGTGAATAATTGTGCTCCTTGGGTTGATGAAAGGGAGGGAAGTGTCATATTGCAGTATACGACAAACAAATACTACATTATCTTTTTGCTCCTTAAAGGGACGGATTTTGGATTGGCATAAAATATGTAAAATCTCAGCCTCAGTGTTTATTTTTAGTTTATTCCATAGATCTTCATCCCCATCTTTACCCCATCTGTGTTCCCTGTTCCTGACTGAGTGGCTCTGTGATAGAGGAGTCCCGTCAGCTATACCTCACTGATGCTTGAGGTCTCTAAGGGCCCAGGATTCTCTGTGAAGGGGGGAAAAGGCACCCTAGAGCAGGACAGAGATCATCAGTATTTCTCTGTTTGATCTGAACAGCTCTGACACATGATATTGAGACCACCGTCGCCCATCACCCCACACTAATCTATCCATCCCAAGGGAGGAGAGAGAGAGCAGGGTACGCTAATATAGGAGGAAGCACTTGTGTTTAGAGAGACTGAGCGAATATTATGTTTGACCGTGTTTGGACTAGAGTCAGTCGTGTATCTGTCTTTTTGTTTTTGATTAATGTTGAGAAAAATATTCTGAATACTCATACTCTGAATATTATCTTCAGAGGCGGACAGAGTACACAGCTTCGTTACTTGAGTAAAAGTACAGATACCCCTTGCTAAATTTTACTCAAGTACAAGTAAAAGTACTACAGTCAGATGTCTACTTAAGTAAAAGTACTGAAGTACTTGTTTTTAAAAGTACTTGAGTATCAAGAGTACAAGAGTAAATTTTCTAAATATTGCATTACTACTGCCACAGTGTCAAGTCAAGTCATCTTCATTTATATAGCGCTTTTAACAATGTAGATTGTTTCAAAGCGGCTTTTCAGAGATAAACATGTAATTTAAGGTAACAGAGATTGTTTTGGTTTTATAGCGGTTCTTGAATAATGTTATTTTCCACCTAAAGTTAGTTTTGATTGATTCACTTCCGTCGAAATGATCATTTGTTATTAAATTAGGGGCCACTAAGATGACACCGTTCTCTCTAAACAGACTTTAAACTGAACCTGTGATAAACGCTGATGGCGTTCACATGCGCATTAAGAATTGATTCTATAGTTATGTGTGTTCGAATATATGTGTGCAGGTTTGTAATTCCCTACAAACCATGCCTAAACAAACTACTTGTCTTTGCCTATAAATTTGATACAGAATTTTATTTTATCACTTCGGGGTAGGTACGCGAACCGTGCTTACATTTATGTACAGAAACGTCCTACATGGAGTTATGAAAAATGTTAATGTTAATACCTTTGATAATCTAAAAGGAATTGAAAGTTAATTCAAGTCATTTTCATCTTTTTACCATGTTGCTTTATTTAACATTTCTCACTTGCCCACAAGGCAATGCACAATGGCAACCCTCTGACAAACCTCTGCTAGAGTTTTAATGGATTTTTTGCACCCACATTTGAACCCACATAAATCTGACCATGGAGTTTACTTTGGCGTCAGTTCAGAGCTGAAGGTGAAGGTGATTTGCTGATAGGCTGTCCCAATCAGTGGCGCCTGCACAATCCAATCACGTTTGAGAGGGAAACAACAAATTGAGGGTTTCCGAGATTTTTTTTTCCCTTTTTGTTTTTAGAAGTAACGGGTACTCACGGTTATGGATAGAAATGTAGTGGAGTAAAGAGTACAATATTTGCCTCTCAAATGTACTTGAGTAAAGTCATGAGTAATCCCCAAAAATGATACTCGAGTAAAGTACAGATCCCTCAAAATTGTACTCAAGTAAATGTACTCCGTTACTGTCTGGCTCTGATTATCTTATAGCCATCTGCTTTGTATATTTATACCTTTCAAAAGTTTGGGGTTGGTAAGATTTTTTTAAGTTTTTGAAAGAATGCTCAATAAGGCTGCATTTATTTTACTGTGTAAAATATAGTAAAAACAATAAAATGATATAGTTATACCGTAAAAAAACTATTTTGATATTTTTTTAAAGTGTACATTTTTCCTGTGATGTCAAAGCTGAATTTTCAGCATCATTACCCAGTGTCACATGATCCTTCAGAATTCATATAGTATGCTAATTTAGTAAAATGTCTTATTATTATCATTCTTGAAAACAGTTGCTTAACATTTTTGTGCAACCTTGATACAGTTTTTCAGGACCATTTAATCAAAAGTTCAAAAGAACAGCATTTGTTAAAAATAGAAATCTTTTGTAAAATTATTAGTCACATTTAAACAATTTAATGCATACTTTCTGAATAAAAGTATTAATAAAAATATCAACATTAATGAGATTAACCTTTTGAGTCATTATGCACAATATCCAAAACACAGACATGTTTTGGCAATGGTGTGTGTGAAACACCCTCTTTCAATTACACACCTTCTATATGCAAATATTAACAACCAGACTTCTCAAATGTAAATGAAAAAAAAAAATTAGCATGGCTGACTCCTGTTTACAAATTAGTCGGTTCATATGGAAACAATGAACAATGAAGTGTTCAGTGTTGGCTGTTTTATACCCACATTGTTTATTACCTCATACGGTTGAAAATGATTATCTTTGAATTACAGGCATTTTTTTTTTTTTTTTTTGCAGAGTGAGTGGGATGGGGGACATGTCTAATGCTCAAATGACACCTACACAGCTGGGTTGATATGAGAAATAAGAGAGAGAGAAAGACAAAGAAAATCAGAGGGTGGCCCTTTGGGGCCAAATTTGGGTGTTTTTTGGAAACCAGCAGAGCCAAAAACAACCTGATCTGTCTGTTCTCAGTTCAGAAATTTTGATCTAAAAGGGACTCTGAGATTTCTCCAGCTCCCCATTAACGTGTTTTTTAGACAATAAAAAGTGTAAAAAAATCACTCAGGAAATTGGCCCACACATCTGTGTGTGTGTGCGCGCGCGCGCATATCCACATGTGTGTGCAGATGTAAACGCAAGAGGAGAGTTACATGAGAGAAAGAGAGAAACGAATATTGTGAGTGAGGCCTCATAGTGAATTAGATCTAATTAGGATCAAATTAAGCTACAAAAAAATTAATTAGTTAAGACCACACTGAAAATCCCCTGACCTCTCACTGGACCTTATAGTCTTCAGTGGAGCACTAAACTAGAATGAATGTTTATGTAGTTTAATTGAGCTCTGGATGGTATCTTGGGGACTTTGTTCAGATTTCACCCATTGTAAAGTATGCTTGCCTTCTTTTCTCAAAGGCTAATAAAATTACTCATAAATGTCCATAGCTTTATGATGTAGCCTTTCCTTCACCTTCTAAAAGGCTTTTTGCTATTCAGTTATATTCCGTTTTAATGGTTTGGTGCCTTAAGAGCTTGAAACCATATTGCCTGACCTTCCCTGTACAAGGTAACTGACCCAAGAAACACAATTGGCTGACCTCTGTACTGAAGGTGTATTCTTATTGGCTACTTCGAATAACCCACTCTCCCTATGTAGCCTAGTGAGATTGAAAGGAGAGCCAATCATACCTGACCCTCATGTTATGATTTTATTAAATACAGACAGGAAGAGACCGAAAGCTGTGGTGATATGATTTTCAGCTGTTGATTGGTTCCACATGTTTGGGGTTTGGCTTTAGGGATATAAGGCTGAAGTGGATTGATCCCAACAGTCTGACTGCTAAAACCTTTCCTCTAGTTTCTCTCTCTTCTCTGCACTTTCAATGTCTTAGACTCGCACTTTCCTTCCCCTCTCTTACATAAATCTTCAAACCACCCAGACACACTCTCACAACTCTTAATGTGCTGAAGTACACTGAAGTATAGGATTAGTTTGGGATAATTTTAGTAAGATCCTGTCGCTGCGGCCCAGACTAGGATGACGTTTCAATATTTGACCCCGGAATGCTCCCAAACCCTGGTGAAGATCATGTGCAGTATGATGATAAAGTTGACCTGTACACCGATGTGGATCAGCATTGGCATTAACAAGTGCACGCATTCTGCTAATGCAATAAATTGCTCTACTATTCTCAACTATTTCCTTGCCTTCATGTATTTTTCTGTCCTCATCATCCACTTCTGTGCTGCCAATTCTCTCGAATGCGTATGATTCACTGTAATTTTGCTCTATAAAAAACAGGGCCGTCATTGTAAGCATCAAGGCCTCGTCATCAGAGACATTGTGGCTGAATATGGTGAGCTCCCCACTGTGTGAGGTTGCAAGGAAAAAGGATAGCAGTTTGGTGATTTAATGTTGTTTTATTTTTACTGGAGGTGGAAGAGAGGCTGAGACCTGGGTTGAAGAGGGAAATCAACTACTCTGTTCCAAAACCTGGTGGGCTGCATTTTAATGCGTCGTTACATAAGCATCACATATCCTTTGTGGAAAGACAATCCCATAATGCACTGTGATGAACTCACTGAAAAGATGTATCCGAGATGATGAACGAAGTGAAAGAAATGTGGATTTTAAATAAGCTCATATTTAATTTGATACTGTTGGAATGGATTATTTAACCTAGGGCTGCGTGATAAATCGTTTTAGTATTGCAGGATGTGTGATGACAAATATAGGGTAGTTGATCTGTGATCCGTACAGACCAGGCACCACATTTTGAAATGCACATGATTTTCTGATTAATTGCAAAAGCTTAACCATCATAGAGTTTATCATTTGCACGTGTTTTTAGGTCCTGTCGGTATAAATGTTCAAGCGATTTTAAGCCAAGACGCAAAAGAGAAATCATTTTTGCTTGAACGGACACATGCACGCAAAATAATGTTAAAATAACATTCTCGACGAGTATTCTTGTAAACACAGTACCATATGGCTTACGTGAACATAAACAATTACGAAAGAAAATGGATGTAAATCATTGTATTGTATCCGTGCATTAGCTCTTAAAGAGATAGCGTTACATGCTGCTGTCTGTCATTAATGTTAATCAAACAACAAAATACAAAGAAAAAAAAACACTTTTGTAGCTTTAACAAATATTAATTATATTTCATTTATACGGTGAAGACTATCCAGTTATTTTACATTTCATTATTAAATTTAGGTAACGCTTTAGATTACAGCCCAGAAAGTACTGCGTAAGTAAAACGAATTTACAGTGTACTTTTCGGTAATTATACGGTACCTATTAAGTACGTACGTGTAGGTTTAAGGGAACAATATGTAAAGTTTGGAGAATAAAGGGGTAACAACCAGGAAACTTAACAAATTATTTATACTGTAAGTATTATTACTTACGTGCAGTTAAGTACTTCTTTAAAAAAAAAAAAAATTCTTGCTAGCCCCAAACGTTTGACTAGTAGTGTGTGTGTGTGTGTGTATATAATATATTTCATTGTAAATTATAAGATAACTTACAAAAAGTAGTATTTTAAAGTAAAAATATATAATAACCAATATAATATACTATCTACTATTTATTTCTCATTATATGGTACAGTAGCTTACAGTCAACCAATTAAGCTGCATTGAGACGCTGTGGGAAGGCCCTTGGTGATTGCTTCATGGTGATTGCTTCATGAAGCACGTGTATAATCAGTCCAATGGAGAGACGAGACGTCATAGGCGGGTGACGTCATCTACCAGGAAATTATAAAGCACACCTGAAAACAGACCGCGCTAGCTTCTGCCTTCTCTGTGTGAATCTGTCTCTTTCTATTTATTGTTGTTTGTCCACAAGCATCAATTATATATTTTGACAGGAGTATGTCGAGCAAACAGCTTTGGATCATGTGTTCATCCCTGCCCTCGCTTCATTACAAGTGGGGACATGCGATTCATGTGTTGTTTGTTTGGGAGTGGAGCATGCATGGTCAGCTCTAGTAAAAGTGTTCATTCATGAATTCCTGACGTGTAACATATGCACTATCGAGAGTTGTAGCTCTGCTCCTGTTGGCCTTCTTCTTGAGGGAAGAAAGTCAATAAAGATTATTTGGCTCGGATCTCGAGTGTGCCGAGGCAGCGCGTAGATTACGGGGCTGCATATCTGTATAATATGTGCAGAGAACTGAGCAGACGGGAATTTCCCTTTCTCTCGTTCTCTTATGATTGTGTGCAAACTACTTATGTATTCTTTACTGATAACCTGTTATTATCCTGTTATTCTATATTAATAACACTATACTCAGCTTTTCACCTAGACCGTTTCTACTTGTCTGGTTGATATTTGGCTGCATTTAATTTTTGAGAAAATCAAATATGTACTCATCTTATCCTTGAGGAGTTAGATGTCTGTATTAATACTACTATTCAGCTTTTTCATCCAGACCGTGTTTACTTGTCTGGTTGATATTTGGCTGTATTTAATTGAGGAAATGAAATACTCATCTGATCTTTAAGGAGTCATTTAATTCTCTGGGAATAAATGGTGAATTCCCGGGGGGAAATGGATAACACCTCATTATATGGTGTCCATCTCCCTTCGGTGCTCTCCAGCTAGTCTCAGTGTCTGACTCGCAGAATGAGGGTTTAAGAGGGGTCAGTTCGGTTATCTCCTGCCGGTCATCCGTTTCAGGATGCTGGATCAGCTTCTCAAGCTATACTAGAGACCAGTCTCGAGAGGCTGGTTCCTTTAGTAGTCTCAGCCATAGTCGTCTTGGGATAAGACATATCTGAGGACAGTTGTTATCTCAAATAAGGCTTCGACTAAGAAGAAGAAGTCCTGATGCTGAGGCCGTCAGACTACCCGCGATGCTCCCAGGGCTAGACTCTGGCTCCGGGCGGTTGGTTGGCCATCAACCATGGACACATCTAAATTATATGTGTGCAGCACAACTGGAGAATGGTGGACTTCGGCCTTGTTGGCGACCAATGCAAGTTACGTCTTGCGAGTAATGCGGTTCCAAGTCCCGAGGACTTTTCTATCCCTTCAGAGGTATGTGTGTGTCTAAAATGTAACCATGATCGTTTTATTTGCCTTTTGTTAAATAAGCACTTGTTATTAAATTTTTATTTCGATAATACCTCAATTGTATAGAATTACGATTACTGTAGGCTAATATATGTAGCAGGGCATTCAGTTACTTTTGAAAGGACAATAATAAAGTGTCAGAGTATTTCATTAGACTTTAACTTTGCCAGCTATAAAAAAAATCTAGCATTTCCTCACGTTTTACCACTGATTTTTAGTGACAGTCGATATGCATGTGCCACTGGCGATGATCGTTCCCCCCCTCCCCTCTCTCCTGCCATGCCATACCACACCCACTCCCCTCCCTTCTACTCACAGCCATCCACGCCCATTTAAGTTGCATTTTTCAAAAAGATTGTGAGCTAGACTTGAGCTGAAAGAGGGTGGTTTCATGACCCTTTAAGTGGTGTATCCTTGGGGAGAAACCCTCTAGTAACTTTTCCTTCGTGGCACTGTGAGGCATCAGACCAAGACACTAGGAGTATGATTGCTTCTAAAACATTATTGTCAGGAGTTTCCCTCCAATATGTTTGTGATGTGGCGGGATGTTGCCTCACACATTAGTGAGGTTTTTGACCTTGACCTCGGCTCCACTCCAGGGGCGCAGGTGCTTTCGTCTTGGTGTGCGCAGAGATTTCACACGGACAGGCACTTGTTACTTATGGCGTCATGGGTATAGTGTTCCCACACTCTACAGTCTCGACACAGATAGTTTCAAGTTCCCTTGAAAGAGAACGTCTTAGGTTACTACTGTAACCCTGGTTCCCTGAAGAGGGAACGAGACACTGCCTCGCCCTGCCGTACTCCCTGCATGCCTGTGATCGACTTGCTTCGGCCTATCAGAAGCTAGCACGGTCTGTTTTCTGGTGTGCTTTATAGTTTCCTGGTCGATGACGTCACCCGCCTATGAAGTCTAGTCTCCATTGGATTGATTATACACGTGCTTCACGACGCAATCACACAGGGGCGTTCCCACAGCGTCTCGACGCAGCGTCTCGTTCCCTCTTCAGGTAACCAGGGTCACAGTTGTTACCTGAGACAGTTTTTACTGTGCTTTTTTTTTTTTATTGGTTAAAGTTAGACATACTCAGCAATCTGAGTGTGTAGTACTACCCATTGAAGATAATTTTTTTTTGTATTTTGTCCATTCCACAGAATTTTGTGGATTGCCCTCACAATTAGTGCAAAACTGTGTAAAAGTGGATCCATATGTCACCTTCCAGTCATATATAACAACATAACCGTATATCAAACCATGCGTCTGTAATGAAAAATACCATACAGCATGTCATTCCACAATATGAGTTTGACAGGAAAGTGTGAGATCTTTTGTGTCGCAGGTTTAGTCTGATTTTTTTGGTCATTAGACACAGATGTTTCACATTAGTCCTTGACCCTTCTGTCTCAAAGCCTTATAGAAGTTAAATGTTCATGACTGCTCATAATATCTCTCTTCCTCTTCAAGTGTTAATCTGTTCATTCTTTCTATGATGTGTTTGAAACAATAGACATAGCTGGGGGAAACACCTGTCAGCAACAACAAAAAATCCCTTTTCCTTGGTGTAGATTAAAAAACTCTATGAGATCAGATCCTACCTCAAAAGGACAAATCTGACCTTGAGGGGCTGAAGAAAGTGTTCTGTTATTAAATCTATACCTCTCCTCTGCTTTTTCTCTCTTTCTCTCTCATTCTTTCAGTTTTCCCCCTGATTTATCTTATTTCTCACCTTCTAACTTTTCATTTCTTTTTTTCACTTTTTTTCACTTTTTTTCCTCCTCTTATAGCTGTGTTCTCATCTTGCTTATTTGGTTACACTACAAGTCCATTTCTCTCTCTCTCTGACTCACATCTCCTCAATGTCTAGAGGATGCTTGCTTATTGAGGGGTGGGTGGTTACTGGAACAGCGCCAGTTTCAGAATATGGGGTGAGTCATATATTGCTGCTGGCACACTGTGACAGCGGGCACTGGTTCCTCTTCATCAGCACATGACAGAGACACAGGCACATGGCCAGTTATCGACGCCAACAGCGTTGTGAGCTCATCGCGGCTCAGCTGCTTTTTCATAATAACATCCGTAATGCAACATCAGTGTGCATTAGCTGTATGTGTGTGATCTCGTATGATTTCTGGAACTTGTTATGAATGCTGTGTGTACTTAGATGAATAGTGCAAACAAATTATTGTAGATAAGTGACTCAAAACAGGTATGTTTTTTTTTTCCCAGTGCTTTCGGTTAACTTTTTTTCCGTTACATTTTTTTTTTCCAGTGCAACAAGCAGTTAGTCTACAAGAATTGTCCAGCAGAACATCCAGGCTGCTCTTTTGTTACAAATCCAAAAATGTACCATAAACATAGGTCATACCATTTAAACTATCCCATTAATCTGTCTGTGTTTGTTACGATCTCCAGCTGGAGTGCCCTTTATTGCCACCAGAGGGCACACAACCCCAGACTATTGCCACTCTATTACAGGGGAACTCGGCAACTCTAGCCATTTCTTCGCTGATTTTCACTTTTGTTGTCGCATATTGTCTCAACGAGCTCCCCCTACAGATGTGGGGCGTATATTTTACAACACTGTCGTAAAAAAAAACTCACTTGCGGCACCCTCCTCCCCCTTTCAACTGCTGCTCATGTGCATTTGTTATTGTCGGAGCCGGCCAACTTTATCATGTGGAGCTATGTCTACCGAGGTGGGTAATACATCATTCACAGTATCATATGGCGTGTGTGTTAATGTCGAATTGCCGTAAAGCAGTTCGTGTTTCTCGCTCGTTCTCGCTTCTCACGAGTCTTCCTTTTTCTAACTTACCGGAACGTTAGTCCCCATGTTGCAAGGTTGGTTTTCCACCTGGGAACGTTGGGGGGAGCGGGGAAAGTCACCATGCTCACCAGAACAGGTTATTAAACCATCCAAATGATGTTTGTTAAGTTGAAATAGTTGCCAAGTTCCCCTTTAAAGACTCATTACCCATAATTCACTGCCCAGACTCATCATCCCTGATTGCTGCCAGCTGTGTCTCATTAGCCTCATTAGCTCACCCTATACAAACCTGGTCAATTCAGTCATTCTTTGCTAAGTCTTGTATGTGTCTGTACTGCATTTCTGAGCATTCTCCCAATTTACCTGATTGGTTTTCGATTCTTTGCCTGTTCCTTTGAATTACTCTGTTTTGCCTCTGCCTTGGACTCTGTTATTGTTTGGACTGTCTGCCTGTATTCTGGATTATGATTGTGGATTACCCTTTTAATACTGCGTTTGGATCCTCCATCTGTGTGTTTCGGAGCAGTACATAACACTGAGTTTACTTGGCTAAGGTATAGGTTGGGGACAAAGTCCAAAATCGAGATCAATTTTACTAAATGTCCTTTTGCACACATTTGTAAGTTCTCAATTGGAAAGTTGATTCATACTGTATAGGAGATACTGTTTTTTTGGTCATTATAAATTGTATATAAAACAACAAAAATACACTACCTGTCAAAGGTTTAAGATCAGTAAAACAAATTTATACTTTTATCCCTGGTTTCACAGTAAAGTCTTAAGCCTAGTTCTAGACTAAAATGCATATTTTAGCAATCAGCTGAAGTAATGTTTTTGTAATCAGCAAGGACACATTCAATTAATCAAAAGTGACAGTAAAGACATTTATAATGTTTCAAAAGATTTCTGATTTTAAATAAATGCTGTTTTTAACAAATCCTGTAAAAAAAATGTGTTAAGGTTTCCACAAAAACATGAAGCAGCACAACTGATTTCAATGTTGATAGTAATAATAAAAAGTTTTTAAAATCACTATATTAGACTGATTTCTGAAGGATCATGTGACACTTAAGACTGGAGTAATGATGCTGAAAATTCAGCTTTTGCCAAATTACCAAAATCTTACCGATTCCAACATTTTTAATAGTAGTTTATATGTCTTCTATTAAACAGCTATGTAAATGTGTGGTTTTTACATGTCTGAAGCAAAAACAACATGACCACGTGTTTAGTGATATAACCATGAATTTGTCTTTATCTGTTCTTTTTTTGATACATACATTTTTGTGATGTCAGAAAAATGTCAGAAAAAGACATGTTTTAATACAGATATTTTTTATTTGTTTACATTTTTTTCTCAATCGATTTGACACATTTCTCCAAATGAATGTAGTTTCTCTCAAAATAATTTACACACCAAACTAAACACACTCTTATGTTGGCCAAACAGTTCAATTTTACTGCATAATGAAGCACTGCATTTTATTCTAGTAATACATTTATCAAAAAATAAATCGTAACATCAGTGTGTTCTCTGTTTATTTGATAACAAATTCAGCTGTAGATACACAAAAACATGAAGGAAAATATCAAAATGCAAAATGTTTTTTGAGTTCTTTAATAGTGTTCTTCAAAGTTTTTAATGACAAGTTTAGTTGTATAACAATTCCCCACAGGCCTCTTTCATCGCTTGAAAAAAACTTACTTGGTTGTAAGGGTTGTGATCATATACTTTTCATCTCCAAGAGGAGAATATGCTGGAAGGAACACCATCCTGAAATGTGGGTGATGCTTAAACCACTCTTGCAGTGCTGAATGGTGAAATTGGAAATTGTCCCAAACAACTACAGAATTTCGCTCAATTTGCTCCTGATCACCCTGCGGAAAGTGGATTACATTGAGGGAGTTTTAAAAAAGAAGCCTTTCTGTTGTGGGGCCCCAAGACAGTGTGTGCCACAACACCAGTGGATTGAAGCACTTGTTGTCCAGGGACATTGACTGTGGCACGATGTTTATATTGGGCAGAATTCTGTCCAGCTTGCTCTTCCCTTCCCCTCTGTCCATGTCTTCTTATATTTCCTTATCTTGCTTTTTCCACCAATACCATTGCCTTCCACTCTACCATCTCTTCTCCTCTTTCTACATCCTCTGCTCTTTTTGCTTTTCCTAAATCCTCAACACTTCTTGCTCCATCTCCTCTTCCTATACCATATTTTCCTTTCCCCTCATCTCTTTCTCCCTTTTCCACTATTCATCTCAATATTATTCCTTCCATCCTCTCCAGAATCTCTCTTATATTTCTTCCTTTTCCCATTATTCTTTTTTTTTTTGCCATTTTTCTTTTCCCCTTTTATAGATTTTGTAATTGAGATAGCTGTGTAAACAATTAGGAAATTTGTGTGTATTACTAACTCAGCAGATATTTATTTTGGGCTAATTGGAGCTAATTGAGAGCGCAACTGAGAATTTTACAAATAACAGTTAAGAGTTTTGTTTGGAAAAATGGTGCACAAATAAAAAGAGCTGCAATAGTTTTTTTCTCTGATATATTAAAGTTTAGGTTGGCTGTATGAATGTGAAAACATTTGAGAATTTTGTGCACAGTGTTTTGAAAAAAATATGCATGTGATTTGCAATTTGCATGAAATTAAGGAAAATGTACAACCTGTTAAGTACAGTTCCAACGTGTTCAGATCACTGTGTTAACAGCTTTGAGAACAGTGACCTGAGCTTGGAGAAATGTGTCAAATCGATTGAGAAAAACTGTTTATAATGTGTAATAGACCTTATTCACAGCAGCACCATCTTTGATTTTTAACGGGAATGAAAGCGAGGCTATCTCTTTAATGGGCTGTACTGTTATTTAATGTGTTTTTAGATTGTTCTGCTCATGAAACACTGGAAAAATATCTTTCCAAGAAATTTCAGTTGACAAAAAACTCCCGACAATATGCTGTGGAAAATTGTAAGTTATCTAGGAGCTTTATACAGCTTTTTACAGCGGATGCCATTGGAAACACGGCAAGTCTATCCCCCACAGCCTCACTTTCATACCTGTCATGACGCTGCTCTGAATAAGGTCTATTGTTTGTGAGTTAGGGCAGATGCCCTCGTACAAAAACAAAAACACCTCTGTAATTCTGCCAGTAATTACCAGCACAGGCTGAATTTAATGATAATTTAACAGCATGTTGAGTGGAACTGTTGTAAACAGAGTAACAGAGGAAGTTGTGTTCAGTCTCACAACTCTTAATGAGCGGTAAGGAGGGGTGGATGTCTTTCAGAAAGTATCAGAAGTTCTTCACACACTCGTAAAGATGAAACAGATGCTTTGTAGTCATTCACTCTACATCCCTAATGTTAAACAATGACACAAATACCGAGATGCAGTGAAAGAAAGTGTTAACAGAGAGATTATGAGGTTCAAAGGTGCTAATACTCACATGTGTTTGTTATTTAAAAATAAGTGTAGGCAATCTAGAAATTCATGGGTGCAGTTCAATGATAAAGTCTTAATTTAACTTTCTTGAATCAGCCATTATTGGATTTTTAATTGTGCTTTTTCCACTATTTTTACATTTATATTACCTTTGCCTTCATGTAACGATTACTTCAAGTTCTTTAAAACAGTAATAATTTAATAACACTGTTAAGTGTAATCTTTAGCAAATCATAAAATAAATATGCATTTGTATAAATGCATACTGTACATTATAATGTTGTGAAACCTAAATTAAATTTTTGCATATAAAATCATTTGTGTGTTTTATTTTTATTTAATTTAGACAAAATAGAATAAATATTACAAACAAAATAGTTATCAGCTCATCAGTCAGACACCGGGTTTATATTGGTGCATCCCTATTTTAAATGAAGGTTTAAATAACAGTTTCAATAATTGTGATTAAAATCAGAGAGTGAATTTTATATTTATTTATTTACCTGTCATCAGTTAGACAGATGGAAGTTGCACTTGTAACTATAGGAACAGGACCTATAAGGAGGAGCCACTTTATTATAATATTTACATACTGAGATTACTAAACTTTTTTAAGATAGAGACCCTTGTGTTTCATGAGTTATGCTATAAAAAGGCTTGCACTACACTAAAACAAAATGGGTGTAGGATTTACTTTAAAACAGTTTTCACTCAGAAATTGTCACAAATAATTACAAAGAAACTGCAAGTAACACATTGAGTTAAACTTATGCTGCGCTATGTTTAATTCATGAGAAAGTGGAGATCATTTTGGTTAACATTACATTTAACAGCATGGTCTTGTTGCTGAAACTGGTACTTGCTGCTGGTTAAGCTAAAACGCCTGGTAGGGAGCAGCAAAATACAGTGGTGACCAGCTGTGTTGTGACTGAATGAGAGGTGAGGAGAGGAGAACATAATGAATTATTTTCTTGTAAAAAAGAAAAGAAAAGAAGGCTCATAAAAAATAGGGTGAAGGCTTGTAATGTATCAAAATCTCCCATATACTGTAGTCATTTACAGTGAGTCACCAGTTCATGAGTGGGAATCCAGCAGAGAGCAACTCTACACTGATGACTGTGCTGTAGTTGCCACTAACCACACCTGGCCATTATCTTCCTCCCTGCGCTCTGAGGCCAGGGTGCCTGTGATGGAGGCCCTAATGGCGTGCGCGCACACACACACACACACACACACACACACACACACACACACACGCACGCACGCACGCACGCACACACACACACACACACACAATGAGGTTTGTCAGTGTAAGTTCATAGCTGCTCCCCTCATTGCAGTCTGAGCGGTAATTTCATAAAAGTGGATTTTTAATAAGAGGCTTTTAAGAGAGCACTGGTCCAGCCTCTCAACTGGCAGGCTGCAGGTTAAGGTGTGGGTGCTTATGAGTGATTAATGGGATGGGATGGGGGGGGACTTACTGTAAGACACACACACACACATTCACAACAATATGAATGACCCCTACTGCAGCAGAATACTAGTTTGACTAGTTCATGATGAGAAATGTTCGAGAGTGCTTGATGAAGAAAAGAAAAACACCAGATACTAAGAGCAGTTATTTAGATCTATTGATCTGTTGATCTGTTTCTCTTAATCTATCTCTATTACAGGAGCAAATTTTTTACCCTCTCTCTTGCTGTTCTTTTACTCTACTGTATGTAACAGTTTGTGTTCATGTTTCTGAGGTCTCTCAAACACCTACAGCCAGGGGTCTTCTCTCCTTCCCCTTTATTTCCCCTTGTTCATGTGCAAGTAAAGAGAGATGATCTAAAGAAATACTCTGTAACACTTTATTTATAACCCTAATCCTACCCCTTTAGTAAGCACTTTACATATATGAATTTTATTTTCTTTTTTTTACTTTAAAATAAGGTTAGTTGTGATGCATAGACTCTCAGCTTTAAACCTCATTTCTTACATCAGTCTGTCTCTGTATTTAGATTATGTGCCGTGAACTTTGCAAACCCCTGTGAATAGTTGTTTCCAAGTGTTCCAAAAGACTACATTTCAGTCACACAGATTGAAAGGTTATGAGGAAAGATACTAATCCCAGAGCTCCCACGGTGAACAGAGCGGCTCCATAGTGTGTGGCCTGAAGTTCATTACTGTATATAGCGCTTGGAAGAGCAATGCATAAACAGTCATTTTTCTTAGAGGGATGCGGTATGTACTCCAACAATAAGCAGTTACAGTTACCATCAAAAAAGAATAGAAACAAGTTTTGCATTGTTTACTTGATATTAGTTTGAGTGTGCTCGTTGTATTGAGTTATAGCGTAAGGTTTAAACCGAGGTGGCCTAACACAAGGGGGTAGCTGTAAATGTCACAATTCGTGGACATAAATGTTCACAGATGCCGGAGTGAGGAAATGTAAAGGCTGATAAAGAACCACACCTATAGACAGATGGACTGAACCCACACATGACCTGATATGGATTAATGCTGGAGCTCTAAAAATCTATAAGACATAATTATAAATTACATTGTACTATTTTTTAAATTTGTGTTTAGTTTAGTTTTGTTTGTATTACTGTTAGTTTAGTTTTTTCCCTGAAGTTTTCTATAACCCACACCCTCAGCTTTTAGGTCATCTACATGCTAGTGCACTTTTAAATGTTGACTTTTAGCAGACACACGCATTGAAGGTTTTTTTTTTTTTTTTTTCGTCTGGTAAAACAGACCACAAATATAGGTGAATCAGGCTGGATAAGTTTACACAGTTGCTGTAGGGTTCACCTTCCAGAAATTGTACCAGTGGGTTTCATGGCACATTAAACGCTTTTATGACTGTAGTTTTACATCAATGGACATGGCTGAGCTCGCAATGGAAACACCTCAGTTGGACTTAATTGCAGGTACTGTACTATTTGGAAGATTGACTCGGTTGTGCTTTAGGGAAATTCAGTACATATGGTTTCCTCTTAGCTGCTCTAACCCAATCAGACACGCTCCATTTGGATCATTTAGGCAGCCAAACTCAAGTGCAGAACAAAGCTGATTTCACACACCAGCCAATAACAGATGGGGTCACAGGAAGTGGCATAAGGTGAGGTGAGCCAAATTAGGTGACCCAGTGAGTGATAATTGAATAATTGTGATTGAAAGAGTATGTTGATTACAGGCATATAAATGATGATACACAAATCTGGTCTGCTAAGGTAAGAAAATGAATGTTATCATTTTGGGTCTGTGACAGTGTCTCAAATAACACATTAATAATTTATATTTAGACTGTGATCTTACCTCTTGGGCATCTCATGTGCATGTGGACATAAACACAAAGATAGGCAGGACATTATTTGACATACCACCACTAAACCAATCAAGGGATGTAACTCCACTTTGTCACATTCTTTAGGGTTGTTGGACTCATGTCATGTGTTTTGTGAGGGCATGTTTGACATCAGTGCTGATGTGCTTTTTCATTACAGTGTGGTCTTGTACCGTCAGTGCAAACACTTACAATCCTCATATGTCATTTAGATTGTGTTGCTCAACTCTCTGAAGCATTAAATCTTTAAAAGCATTTGTAAGGGGACGGTGAACACAAATTGGTGTCAAAGTGGAGCGTGTTTAAAGTAATGCAGAGATTCTACATCAGAGGTTTCAAAATCGGGTCCAAAGGACCAACAATTTGAACTAAAATTTAAAAAAAATATTACTACATTTTAACAGTAGGGATTATTTTAAAACAAGTCTCTCCTTCCTTGCAACAAATATTCAAAACTAGTTTGTATATGTTTTGTAGTTTTTCATTTCCATGTGATTATCTTTAGATTGCACACTGGTTGTATGGCATTATTTTGAGTAAAGCTATACAAATATATTTTTGAATCGAATTAAATGTTGCTCTAAAATCTATTTTACGTTTTGAGAATTTTTTTTCCTGTACAAATAGATATTTAATATTCCAAGAATTTAGGTACTGTGAGAAAAGTCAAATATTTTATTTGGGAAACTATATGTTGGTTTTTTTGATTATCACACAAAAAGTATAAATTGGTGTAAATATATCTTCCTTTATATTTTAGTAAGGGTCCTTTGCAAAAGTTTGAAAACTCTACATTATGCATGGTAACTGTAGAGTGGTTTTGTTTTACAGGTATGTGTATGCAATGTTAATATGTGTAAAATAACAAACATTGCAGTGAATTAACAGATTTTTAAGGGTTAGCGCAATGACAGGTTGTGTTGCATATCATTATTATAATTTGACTAAAAAAACTTTGGCATGTCAGCCCACATATGGTGTGGTTTCTGTGATAATACAGTTTTTTGTATTTTTATTTTTTAAGAAAATACTGACTCCACTGGAGCACTTACATGCCTGTCACCTGAGATTTAAATTTTGTTCTGGTTAAATTTTGTAAGCTAAGCTTAGAAAAACAGTTCTATTTGTATATATATATATATTTTTTTTAAACTTGGCCTTATGCCCTTGCCATTCCTTGGAGGCATGAGAGCTTAAAACCACTTCCGTATGATTTGAAAGGGAAATGTGGATGTGCTGATACTGTATCCCGCAGATTTAATGATGCATGTATGATTGGAAAGGACATGATATCAGAAACCCCTGAAGTACCTTGTCTGGTTTTAATCTTTCCTTAGACGGTTTGGCAGTTAGTGCTATCCTGTCTCAAGGAAGTACACAGTAGTCCAACATTATCCAGGGTTTTTTTGGCATATGGGATTATTCTTCTCTGTCCCACAATCTTCATTCTGTTTCTGTCTGTTTTCCACATATCCCTCAAACTAATTTGAGCGAGGATGTCTGTTTACCCTCAGAGAGGTCAGAGAGGTCGGTTTAGGGTGGTTAGCAAGCACATATCCGTTGAGAAAGTAAGTCTTTGGGTGGAAGCAGGAAGTAGTGACTCTTCACCTGAATTTGATTTTGATGGCTCCTTCTGAAAAGGATCAGATGGAAAGTGGTTTGTTTGTGTTACCCTTAAATGTTCCCCCCTCAACAATCAAATAATTAGCTTCTGAGTCTATCAATCTAGACATCAATCAGCAAGTTGTAGGGTCAACTAAACAAATCATTGCAAAATTAGGCCACCCTTCGGGCTATTTTCTCCAGCAACATCTGTGATGAGATTAGACCTCAGGAAGATCTTGTTTGTTGATTATAGAGGCTTGATTAAAACAAGCAAATGGTACTACTACTGTAAGACAGATCACACAGTGCCATAGTGTGCTGTAACAACTTATCCAAACCCTATACAAAGCTGTTTATTTGATCTACACTTTTAAAGTGTCTGTTCCTGGTTGGCAGTAAGATAAGATCAATTTTAGTCTTTGAAAGATTAATGGCAACAAGATACTTCCACTTTCTAGCCTGCTTTATGCTGTTTACGCTGACATCAAGGCAAATTTTTATTTAGCCAGTGTTGAAGACCAGCATCAACGCAACATGTGCTGGTGACCAGAAATGCCTTAATTTCAGCCTGAGAGGGCAGGGAAAGAAAAGCAATGAGATAATGTTGGGGATTGGATGTTAGTTTAAATAAACAACTGCAATACAAATTTGCACGTGTGAACTTTAGCTCTTTTCGAAATGTATTATTTCAGAAAGACAAACTATTGCAGAAAAAAACGTATGTTGTGATATAACTCAGTTACAGCACTAATCATCTGTATTATGTATGTTGAATCATGCAGATGGAAGGAGAGGAAGGAATGTACTATTTCATAGAAAGAGATCAGCAGTAAAGTTATGTTATTCTGCTGTTTGGATATGTCTTAATACCTCAAGCTCTTTTCAAATAAATCCTAGCCAGGAGAGTGAAGACATTGAAACTTAATAATATTAGCTTTTTTATGTAGGCCTCAACATTAAGGATTTTCTGCTGCCCTGAGTAGGCCAGTATTTAGATTTGTAAAAGAATATATATTTAAAAATTTATTATATTTATTTCATTGAACATTTAGTTATAAACTAATTTTAGTTATAATTTAACAGTTCTCAATACATAAACCACATGTACATAGCCAACAAACATAACATGTGGTGACAAAGCAGCACCATCCATATTGTTGAGACCTTAAATGTTATACGACAGATATATCATTCAGATTAAAGCATTCCACTGACATAAAAATTAGTTATGTATGCCATAATCTATAATTTTATACATGACTTGTAAACTTGAAGCCAAATTTTCAAATCCTCTGCAGTCTGAACCCAATGTTAGTCCTCTAAAGATTTTTGTTTTTTTAGAGCAAAAAACATTGTCAGTATTAAAATCAAATTTTTCATGTCTGGGGAAAAAATGAGGTTAAAGAAGCTAATCAATTCCTCATTTGTAGATTTATTACCTCTGCATCTTTCTCTCCCTATATTTTACTGTACCATTATGGCTGGCATTTCTCACAAACACCTACTAATGATTTTACCAGAGAGACGCTGACGCTACAAGATACACATGTAACTTAAAACCTTTTTGTTTTTTATAGGGTTAAACCTTGTAAGTTCTCATCCACCTATACACACACAGTACAATAAAATCCTGCATGCTTGTTGAGAAGTAGTTGCTCCTGGCTGTATAATAACATATCAGCTGTATTGGAGCCTATTAGATTGTTGCAACAATGGTCCCTAAAGTGTCAGGTACAATTTCACAGAATGTCAAAGCCTCGTTTGATTTTACAGTAAAGAACCACTGGTGGGAAAATGTACCTTAGGTTCAAATTGTGCTTACCAGAACACAGCACCAAGTCCTTCATGACCCTACTGGCCGAATTAAAGTTGTTTAATTTCAACCTTATGCAATCAACTGTTCACATTGATTGAGGCAATTAGATAAAAGCTCTTATTCTCTCTGGCCAAATTAGGACTGTTGAGTTGGCTATCAAATCTCCCCTCAGCTCCCAAACAGGGTGAATTAGGGCTAGTTGTCATAACTACATCTTAGTAACTATCAGGTTAATAGTCAAAAGTCACAGTACTAGGGATGGGACGGTAGGAAAATTTCATATCACGATTATAGTGACCAAAATTATCGTGATTATCAATATTATCACGGTTTTGTTAAAACAAGATGAAAGTGTTAAAAAAAGAACTGATGCTCACACTGAAAAGTTTTATATTTAAAAAAAATAAACAAACAACAAATAAAACAAGCATCTCTATGCACTTTTTAAAGCAAGATTCTATTCTGTGGCATTTCCTTCTTTATAATGACCGTCGTCAATACGCTTATTTCACACAGCCGTTATTTTGAAATCGAAAGCGAGGCTAGAAAACCGGAAGTGTCGCCTTTAATCATAGGAGAGTCGCGAATGCGATGGCGTATTGTTGTGTTTAATGTAGAAATTAGTTATTCTAAAAATGTACATACATTTCTTTCATACTTTAGACTATATACAGTGAAATTCATTTATATTTTTTTTTTTTCAGAAAGTACAAAAAGCAGGAACTAACTATAAGGGCTACTGTACATATCCTATATTGGATATTAACATCCAATAGTGTAAATCGCGGCAGGTGCTTCAGGTTGGTAGTCCAAGGCATTGTTGTTTATCTTTACTTCCGGGGTTCTTCCCACCGGAGGCTCGCTTTCGATTTCAAAATAACGGCTGCGTGAAATAAGCGTATAGCAACGCATTTTAACACAGCGCACATCCATGTATCACAACGGACCCGCTGTCTCATTTCATTCAAATACATCTTGCGTCTCCGTTTTTGATTGTATTGAAAATGAAATCAGAGTTGATTTATTGTTTACAGAGTTTGATAATATTGTTGTGATCATCTTGTCTGGACGAGTTTTGTACGCTGTACAAAATGGATTTAACAGGTAACGTTAAGATTTAAAACATTAATCTTAATTCAAATATCCCCGTAATTATGTGGTAAAAGAAAATCGGAGTAATAAATGTACAATAAATATACATTATTATCTCTTAAATGTCACTCTTAATACACTGTTATCCCTGAAATTGTTTTAATTCAAACTACTTTGGTACAATAAACATAAAATCCAAAATGTTTGCACAATTACTCCATGTTTTTAGTTTGTTGTACGATTTGCATGATACTTTTCATTCTATTGAATTGTTTAAATTGAATGTACTTAACTTAGCTTATTTTAGTCTGTTGTCAATGCAACGCAATACACGGAAGATGTTGATTGGCTCTTTTAACTGACGTCAGACATGGATGGAGCGCGCATTTTCATCTGTTCATCTGGACTTTCATCATGCACGTTTGCTGGTGAGTAACAGTTAGTACATTTTGGTCTGAAACAGCGAATACATTATAAAACCTAGATAAATGAAATGAATAACATTTAGCCAGTAAAACTAAATGTAAGTTTAGGCTGTGTTTACATGTTAACGTTCGCCATCGTGTTGTATCGATCAGTCGCTACCGACACTTTTATATAGCTCTACGACATGCTCTTTGGGATCGTCACATTTAAAATCTAATGCTTAACCTTTTTTGATCAATAATTCTCATTAAACAAATGAACGAAAATGTCGTCTGTTGTGTAAAACGATATATTTTTTCAATGGTGTTTTTGCAGGTTTGCCATATTAGAAATGTTCAACATGGCTTAAATACAGCGCAACTTTATCATTAACCTTTTAGAAGTTTTTACATTCCTTTGTGAGTGAAGTATTAAACAAATTGAAATTCGACTGCCCGCAAGAAATACTAGGCCATGTAGTTATGTAGTCTAGCCAAATAAATGCAACCTTGTGCTCATCAGCGTGGTGTTAGCTAGTACATTTCAGTTAATGCTAGTCTTGTGTATCATGACATGCTAAATAAATAAATGGATAGCTATATAGTACTTTATTTTGGATATACATTTTGTAGATAACAGATCAATAGATATATTTTTTTTCTTGTTATGTAAAAAGCAATCTAATGTTTTTGTTACTCTGCAGATTTTAGTTCAAAGCAAGGCTAATCAAGATGATCTGGAAATGTAAGTATTGCAAATTTGCTTGTGACAAAAGGGGATACTTGTTAAAACATTATTTGTTAAAACAACAAAAATATCTTAATTTGTGTTCTGAAGATGAACAAAGGTCTTACAGGTGTGGAACAAAATGAGGGAGAGTAATAAATGACAGAATTTTAATTTTGAGACTGTTACGTTACAGTCAAAAGTATGATTAATAGAAATTGCCTTCCTTTCATGTTGACAAATGATACAATGTTTTCTCTGCAACCACCACACATCAGACCTCTGATCTCGTTGACATGTGATGTGTTGCCATGAGAGGGCTTCCAGTACTTCTTGGTGATGACCCAACTGAGTTCTTCAAAGCATGCTTTGTAAGTATTATTAATGCCTTTTTAAATAATTAATTATTAATGCATTTTTACTGTCATAGGTTTGTTATAATATTTTCAGCTGGAAATATGTAAACCTTACTGTGCATTTATGTTCGTAAGAACAATAAAAAAAAAGCACCAAAAACAATTATATTGTTAACAGTTATATTTGACATAAATGTTGAATGAAATGAGTGAGGAGGAAGTTTTAAATTTAAATTCATGTCATGACACCTTTGAAACACTAAAATACAATCAAGGTTAATCTCATAACGTTTTATTTTAATCAGTAATTCATGTCATAATTATGCAAAGACTTGTATACAAAAGAAAAACATACTTAATGTTTAAATATAACTGAACTCCTGGATGCACTTGTGTAGCCTACATAATTCACAAAAAAATATGCTTGCATTCAACTAAACAAAAAAATGTCCAATAAAATTAATATCTAGAAAAAAACTGTACACTGCTAAAATGTATTTTAGTAATCCCCAATCTCTTGTTCAGGCTTCTTAGGATGGAGAATCGTACCAACATTTGCCAGTTGGAATCCTCAGCTTAGAAAATGAAGATGTGGCTCTGCAACCCCTGTCCATCCATCTCCACCCATCCTCGGTGGGAATCATCTTGGAGGGGAATGTTGTAATGGACAATTTAGACAACATACCCCAACCCATGTGTCTTCTTTTTGGTTTAACTTGCGCACTGCACCTAGACTACCCAAAGTGCAAAGGCAACACCTTTCTTTTCATTCAGCAAGTTTTGCTAGGTTTATGAAAGGAGTTGAAGGGCAAGATTCTGGCTGTTACAAATCAGCTTACCATGTGAACAGGTAAATGCATTTTTCTTCTGGTTCTCTTTCAGAATCGTTAGATAAAAAACTTTCCCTTTCATTGAACTATGCCTTTTGCCTGGAACACACCAAGCCGACGCCGACAAACTAGCGCTGATGAAAGCCAACTGTGTTGTCGCCTCGCGTCGGGGTAAAAAGCTGCACTTGAACACACCGAGATAACTACTGCCGACTGTCAGCTAGAATGCGCGTTCTGCGCCTGCGTGTAAATGAGACAACTGTCTATTTCTGCAGATATATTCGTCTATATTCATCATTCAAAAAGGGAAACCAACGCTGCAGATACACATACCGTAAACAAAGCAGTGCGTGCTTACCGTTTTGAATATCAACCCTGCTAAACACTTTCTTTATTCCACTCCGCTCATGTTAATATTGAAATATTTGCCAAGGAACACTCAGGTAAGATGACGATCATGACGTAACATAAGAACAGCCTTCTATCTGTACCGTTTTGACTTCTTTGCTCGCTGTTTTGCTATTATTCTCATGCACTAATTGGCTGTTCAGCTCATAGTGAACGAGTCAGAGTTCTCTCTTTCCCCGACGCCGATTCAACATGTCGAATCGGCCGAAACAAAGCCGACGAGGACCAATTTCAGCCGACTGTGCGGAACACACCGAGGAAACTTAGTCGGCCGACGCTCAAAAAAACTTAGACGGCCGACCGTCGGCTTGGTGTGTTCCAGGCTTTAGGGTTGGACAAATATTCACGTTCCTTATTAATACAGTATAACAACACTGTGCTTGTTGAATATTTGGAAAAGTTTTAAAATACTTTTTTAAAGATTTAAAATTGGGTAATTGGTACTAAAGATATTTCATTGTTTTGTCAGTCTTTGAAAACTGATTTTGATAAGTGAATTCAAATAAATTGTAAGTTCAAATAAATGATTGTTATCCTTTGCCCTTATTTGTAATGCAGGTGCATCTTCAATCATTTACAGTAAATCGCTATATTTAAATTAAAGTTTTGGGTTCTGTCTACTCACAACATTCATCCAGATTGTAGGTTTCACACATGTTTTCTGAGCATAACTGTAAGCCTTTACAGGTTGATTGAACTTAAAACATTTATGGAAACTCGTTGCCCTAAAAAAGTTAATTTTCTATTGTTGAAAAAACAGCACATTTTAAGTTAAATGTACCTAAAGTTTCAATTGCACTGCATTAAAAACTGTTCAATGAACTAAAAGTTTTCAATTGAATGCATTTGAAATCTTAAGTACATTAAACTTAAAATAGGCTGTTTTTTCAACAATACAAAATTAACTTTTTTAGGGCAACGAGTTTCCATAATTTTTTTAAGTTCAATCAACCTGTAAGGGCTTACAGTGTAGTCTTGTTTGAACTTGTTCGTTCGTCTTTGGTTCAAAGCCACTTGCTGCGAACTTTTCTTTGTGGAAGCTTCACGTTTATTTCAAGTGAGTGAGATAAAATATTTCGGTAACACTTTACAATAAGGTTCATTAGTTAATGCATTAACTAACATTAACTAACCATGAGCAATACATTTGTTACTGTATTTGTTCATCTTTGTTAACGTTAGTTAATAGAAATAGAGCTATTCATTGTTTGTTCATGTTAGTTCACAGAGCATGAACTAATGTTAACAAGATTTTAATAAAGTATTAGTAAATGTTGAAATTAATAAATGCTAAGTGTAGTTCATTATTAGTTCATGTTAACTAATGTAGTTAACTAATGTTAACTAACGAACCTTATTGTAAAGTGTTACCAATATTTCAACTCAAAACAACATTTTGTGCCCAATTATTTCCCAGACGTAGTTTTGGTATTGAGGTCAAAGTTAACTTGCCTTGCGTTCGCTATACAACAGTGTGTGATGGTCACACAAGACGACTCGGCAGATTTAAGTGTTTTTCTCTATTGCAACAACATTTTTTGTGCATGTTCTGCAGACAGGGCGACCATCCTCGATTAAGTTTCCCTCAGGACTTTTGTAAAAGCCAAAATACGACCACACCTCGGATTTGGTCCTCTTAAAAGGCTGAAAAATATCCCGATCACGGTCACTGCCTTCCGCCACTCATTCTCGAATAAAAAAAACAACAACATGGCGCGCTGCGTCAGACTGTTGCTGGCTGGACAGGGTTTATAGTGAGTTATTAAAATCGTGATAATCAAACACGGTTTTAATGATAATTACATTTTAAATGATAATACTAACCGTCAGTACATTTTATCGTGGTTTATAGTGAAACCGGTAATCGTCCCATCCCTACACAGTACACACATGCTTTTTGTTTGTTTTGCATAAATGTTGATGTGTAGAAATATGGACATTTCCATATATGGTACATTTCTGTACCATAGCAAACACTTTATCTTTAGAATAGATATTATCAACAAAGAATTTCTGATCCATTTCTTTAATGGCCTTATTCCAGAAAGCACTCTAACTCATCCTAATGGACTTTCAAAAGGGAGCCCTCTTGCAGTAATCTCAGTCTTGTGGTCACTGATGGGTTACGGCTGTCATCACATCCTCACAGACTGAAGAGAGCCGTGTGGTTTTGAAGGAATGTTATGATCCCCCTGTGATGATGAGAAATGAGGTAGACGTGATCTGTGTCCTTTAAAACACATTCTCTTTTTATCTGAAACACACAGTTTAGGGTGCTTTCACATCTGTAGTTCGGTTCATTTGGACCAAGGTCGAAAAATTATACTTTGTAGCATTTTTCAGACGTTTTGGTAACTTTTCACACCACACTGATTGCTCTGGTCCGAACCATTTGATGAGTTGATGAAACAAACCAAAATGCAGTCACTAGGCCAAGACCTCTTTTGGTATACACCCGAGTGCGATTGCTGCATTCACACCTGCCCAAACGAACCGCACCAAGAGGGACAATTATTATATATCGAACTCTATTGCGATTCAACCAAACTAAATGAGACAGGTGTGAAAGCACTCTTAGATCCATCTGAAGATACTTTTCATAAATATGATACTATGTGCCCCATTACTTTAAGACACATTTTTCGACATTTTGATTTGGTAGATTAGACTATTTTCTAATCTATTATCAAATTTGGTTGAAATTGCAACTGTCAGGACTGGCTGCAATGAAGCACACAGCGATGGAGAATTCAACTAGAACAATCTTTAGTTACAAATACACAGAAAACATCACCACCACATAACAAAATAAACAACACGGAACGATGAACAGAGGAAACTAAGGGTTTAAATACACAGACAGAGTAATTAACAGAAAGGAGAACAGGTGGGGAACTAATGAGTAACTAAACTAATAAGGACCAGGAACAAAATGGGAACAGGGAAAACTAAACCAAAGCACAATAGAACGTCTCGGTTACGTTTGTAACCCTCGTTCCCTGAAGGAGGGAACGGAGACGTAGTCGACTTGTCGACTATTTGGGATCACACTTAGGGAGCCTGTCATCTTCGAGTACTGTTAAAACGAGCCAATGCACATTGGCATCCGAGATCTGCATCTCACACTCCACCCCGCGGCACGGGTATAAATACGAAAGTGGATGCACGCACCAGTTATTTTTCACTGAGGAGCCGTGCGGAGCCCGGAGTCAGCGGTGGTCCAGCAATAGTGGTGACGGGACTACATCTCCATTCCCTCCTTCAGGGAACAAGGGTTACATACGTAACCGGAAACTAGCTTCATGTGAAGGGAACCCACGGGAAGCAGCGGTTCGACACATAGGTCTCTAGCGAATGGGATAGGTGTCGCCCAGCCCCCAACTCTATTTAACATATGTTCAGCAAGGCACTCTGTGTCAACGCCCAGGAGGCAGCAATACTCTCACTTAGGAGGAGCTCACCACCCAGGTGGGCACGTGCATCTTGGGAAAACTTTCTCACCAAGATGAAGGCAACCACATGTAGTGGGCCAACCTCTGCTTGCCATAATCAACAACTTATCCAGTAACAAGCGCTGCATTAGAGCAGGCTTGTAGGATATCTTAATTCACAGCCTGTAATACAAGGCTACATGTACAACTGAAATCAAATGTGCTTCTCATAGTCTAGCTCTCGCCTGCTAACAACAGTCCACTGACTGAAAACTACGCGAGTTGGTTGGTTGGAGCCGCAACGACACACCCATTATACACCAGCAGCAGGAATGTAGTAATTTAGAGCCTACCTTTTGTTGAACCCTGATTAAAATCCATGTCAAACAACCGACGAGAAAGCAAATCCATTACAATGCGGAACTACTAGATACAGTTCTTTAGGGACACCTGATCTGTAGCCCCGCCTTAGCTCTGAAGCTCTGTGACTATTATGAACAGGCTGCGATGTCAAGATTGCAATGCTGGAATATGCAATGCTCATATGTTGAGAATGTATGAGAAGGAGTCAGGAAGGGCTGTCGAGAGAAGAGGTCTGGTTGGGCCAATAAAGGGCAACTAATAAGACCTGCTGCATCTCCTCCCTTACTTTAGCACAGTTATGTGCAAGAAGGCTCACTGGGGAACACATTTCTTCGGGGGCCCCAGGACCAGCTGTGGCCAGAGTTTTTTCTGTGTCGAGGGATGTCCACTCAGACAGGAGAAAAGAACAATTGGCGGAGGGACGAGTCCAGAGGGGCAACAGATGTAACTGTGCGGCCCCGAAGTGGTCTCAAACAGCTGGACCGCCTGGGGACGGAAAATCCACTCTCCCTGGCCATAGGCTGTCGTGAGGCACGTCAGTGGCACGATTGAGCAGACCAGAAGACTTAAGTGGAATGAAGCGACCTCAGAAGCTTCTGTCTCCGAGGAGGAGGTGGCGGGCGAGTTGTGACATGCAAGGGAAGTGTAGCACAACGTTCGCAATGTTGCAACTCAAGGCAATGGATGCCAATGCAGTCAGAGGGCCGCCCAGACTCCGTTACTGCATGCCCTTTGTACGTGGCCCCACAGCCGGTTTTGATGGACACTCGTTCTAGGGACCGTTGGCCCGGAGAAACAAAAGGTCTGTTACGGACTGAGGGTTTGGCGGCAGGCCAGGGTGTTTTCACACGGAGCGTGCCGCTCTGCCATGGCCACCTCGGGACTCAGCCGTGAAGTCAGCGCTGAAGCGGTCTTCATATGGAGGAAGCCAAGCGGCTGCGTCTACCATATGCCCCAGGAGCCTAAAGAGAGTTTTAGTGGTACCCTTTCTCACTTCTATACAGCACTAACCATCCACACACTCTTTTTCAGAGATGCGGTGGACCGAATCCATCTCCTAACTAGAAAAGAGATCCTCAGCCCGTGGACGAGTTTACTCTCTTAGTTGACCTGAGGACCCAACTGGCTAGGACTAGCACTTGAAGGGTAGGAATTTGTACTGATACTTCATACCTTTCGAACGCACGAACACAGGATGACCTGTGGTGTGGAAGGATAGAGATCTGAAGTACATGTCTCTCAGGTCGAACGCTGCAGATCAATCTTGGGGACGGAGCATTTGGAAATGCATCTCTGTGTAACAAATTGAAAGGAGGCTTTCGAAAAGGGCCCGTCTCAATTAACAAAGGACCAAGATGGTCGTGACCCACCTCTCTAGGGTACAATGAAGTACGAAGCTTATAGAAGCCTAGTAAGACCTGCTGCATCCTGTCCTCTGGATCCTGTCCTGGCATCCTGGCATCCTGTCCTCTGAAGGAAACGGCTGGTTGGTCTATAACAGAGGGACCAGCACGCTCAACGGGGGGCTCCACCGGCTGCGGTGTGATGGAGGAGTGAGGAGCCCACAGGGAATGGTTACCGGGCGGGTCTGCTATCACTATCCTCCGATCACCCATCCCACACGGCACCCTAGGGTGGGTCATGGTAATGGGGATTCCACCTTCGCGGACGAAGGCGACTCTCGATCTCAACACCGAGACAGTCATATTCCCACAATGGGAACATGAACCATCCACAAAAGCTGCTTCAGCGTGCTGTAAGCCCAAACATGTGATGCAACAATTGTGACCGTCAGAGGGGTACAGGGAACGACCGCATCCAGAAACGCACGGGTGCAACGGCAACTTGAAAAAGACGTAAACGCACCCGTGTTGCTCTTTCAGGAAATGAAAAACTCTCACCAGTGCCGGAGCACACAGGGGAATGATCGTGGCAACACTGACAGGGATGCACTGACAGGGATGGTGCAGCCTGAACCAGTGAAGCACTCACTTTCTTCGCCCTCAACCAACCGTCAGACAAACAAACACAAAATTGTGATGCTGTTAAAACAGCAGTTGAGAGCTCAGAAGGCTCGCAACCACCGCTGCACTCTCACTGTAGAACCACCAGCGCCGGGAGAGACTTCCTGAAGAAGCGCCGACACACTCACTCGTTGTAATATAACAACACTCTTCAGAGATATCGACATGAAGACCGAATACATATGCATGTAAATAAATAGTTTTCATCCTTTTGATCTTTTTTTATTCAGAAAATGCGAGAAAATCCAACCTTTTATTAAAGTAAAAAAATTAAAAGTGGGGGGAACTCACATTATGAAATATGTTTTCTCTAATACATTTACAATACAATTGGCCACAATTATTGGCATATTCCCATTCATATTTACATTTTTTTAGCATTTTTACCAGGGTAACTAAAAACATTAAAACCGTGCAGCCATGACTTCCTGTTTCACAGAAATGTGAGGAAACACAAAGGCTAAATTTCCTTAATCATCCATCAAATGGGTAAAACCAATGTGGCCGTTGTTGGATCTTCCATCAGGACAATGATCCAAAAAAAACATCAAAATAAAACACAAAAATGGGTCACTGAGAAGCAAATGGCAATTGCAGTTAAAGTATGTGATTAACTAAAAATCCTTAACGTGTTAAAATAATTTAACGCAAATAATAAAAATAAATACTGAAGCACGTGAAATTTCATCATGTAGGTAATTTACGTCACACAGTTAGATGATCTTAGAAGTCGGGAATCTATCACACAGATACGAGCATCTACAAATGCGTAATCACCTGTAAGCCTGGTAGGCGGAAATTTCAATTCTTCTAACCCTTTAATCATTTGCGATCAGATAATTTTAATCAGCTAAACTCCTGGAAAGTTTTCAGTCCATTGATCCAGTAACCAAATTTATTTAAACAATCAGTCCAAAACAGCACTAATGTAAAGAAAACCAGGCTGATTACATCAGAGTTTTATCGAGAGAATAGAGACTCACATTGCATTTTCAGTGAATTATTCATTCCAGTCTGTTCCAGTCTTTTTTCGCTTTAAAACACGAGCTCTGTCATATTCTGATTGTTTCTGAAGAGCGCGACCCATCCCGCATCGCACTGTGTGAAATACAGACTGAACGAAACACCGCTGATATACACACAAAACACACACGGCCAGATATACGCAAACTACGTTTCTTGACTGGGTAAAGCAAACCAGTAGCCTGGCAAGCCAGACCCACATCAAGATGTTAGGTATGGGAACTCACCATTGGCATGCCTCAATCCGAGGGGGCGGGATAAACAGTTGTCTTTCAAGTTCCCTCTGCATGCAATAGGATAGCGCTACAACCAACCAGAGCAACGAACGGTTGTGGCTGAGTGAGTCCCATGCGTTTTCCCACCAGCGGAGCTAGTTGATATATTAAACTTTTGCCGTATCCGGTCGGCAAAACTCCGAACACATTTTCATTTTTTAAGAATGACTTAGATGCTGTTCTTTGTTCTTTTCTCAAAGAAAAGCTTAACTCCAAGTCCTTCAGAGTCGCGGCCAAAGCCGATTCGAAAGCCCGCTGTTCGCCAGCAACAGCGGTCATCTTCTTTGTTTTTCAAGTAGCAGGGAATTCACGCTGTAAGGGCGTGGCCAAGAACAAGCAGGACAGGTAGTGAGCAAATGAAAAGATTTATTCTTCCAAATATAATATACAGGGGCAGATATAATGAAAATAATTCCCAAAGTTAAGTCTCTATAAAAATCAAAGACTTAAGATGGAAGTTAACTGAAACTAACAAAAATTAACCAGGCCTAAAAATAAATCTCCCCTGTTAACCAAAAAAAAAAAAAAAAAAAACTACAAACAAAACAACTAAGGTCAGCAGATCATGATGTTACTGTGGCTGGACCAGAACCTGACTACATTGATACCTTCACCACTGCTAGATATACTCCTTAGCCTGTACCAAACAAAAATAGAGGTCAATATCAAAATAAACTTTTCCCCAATCAACAATAATATTTACCTCAAAATATACACTGTATCGTACCTTACATAATTCAATCAACTACTTGAAGCACAAAACAACAACGATTCCAAACAATCAAAACAAAATTAAACTGAATGAAATAAAATAAAAAGATCCCCCTCCGTACCGGATCATGATGGTACAGTTCAATTTCCTCTGGAACAGCACAAGTTTGGAGGCTGAAGCCCCGCCTCTTCCTTTGTTTGCCGACTCCTGGAATGCGGCCGTTCACTCCATGGACCAGAGAAATCCAGGACCCAGGTAGAGTTAAACAGCAAAGCAGAATATAAGTAGTGTGCACCCTTCTATACATTAAAACTTTAATAAACTGTTAACTTGTTAAATTGTCCTGTTTGTTTTTTATACTAAGGGGATTTAAAGTTGCAGTAGGGAATTTTGAGAAAATGTTGACTTAGCCTGAAAATTTGAACAAGCACAACTTACAGGTCCAACCCCCTTGCTCTCTGCTGCGCTACAGCCCTCCCTCCACAGCTCCTCCCCCACAGCGGAGCCTGCCGTGAACGCGCAGGCTAGTAAGCAGGACCACCGATGACGGCGGATTATAAACAGTTATGGAACATTCACTAATAGGGACGAAACATCAACAATATGCTTTACATTGACTATGGCCTGCCAATACTTTGACTACAAACTTGGTCCTCAAATCATTATGTATTTTGCAATACATGTAACTTTATAACGTTGCACTCTTTAAGTTATAAATAGCTAACGTTAAAGGATTAGTTCACTTTTAAAAAAACTTGCTGATAATTTACTCACCCCCATGTCATCCAAGATGTCCATGTCTTTCTTTCTTCAGTCGAAAAGAAATTAAGGTTTTTGATGAAAACATTCCAGGATTTTTCTCCATATAATGTACTTCAATGGGACAAAAACGGATCAAGGACCAAATGACTGTTTCAGTGCAGCTTCAAAGGGCTTTAAACGATACCAGACGATGAATAAGGGTCTTATCTAGCGAAACGATCGGTCATTTCAAAAATAAATAAAAAACTTTAAGTTTTATAAGGACAAATGCTCGCCTCGCTCTGTTCTGTGATGCACGTTCGTGACTCTCCTGTTTGAACTCGTTCATCAAAATGAACAAATCTTTTTTCGAATCATTTCGTTCGTTGAATTAACGAAATGACTCCGAAAAAGACTCGTTCGAAATGAACGAGAAAAAAGATTCGTTCATTTGGATGAACGAGTTCAAACAGGAGAGTCACGAACGATGGTACGCGCTCGCGCTGTGCAAGAGAGGGGTGATCAGCGCGTACACGAGCGTGATTGACACTGCTAAGACAGTCCCCCTGGCTCTGATTGGTTGTTTCTGACCGGGAGCGGTGTATTTCTGCAAATGGCAATAGGACCACAGGGAGGAGCCAGAGGAGCTTGATTTTTTCACAGATTATCTGTCTCATATTCAAATATCAGGACATAATGACAGTTTTAACAAATATTTGTTTACAAAAGTTACCTACTGGAGCTTTAAATAAAACAAACCATGTTAAACTATTCTTCAAAATAACCAAGTTAAATCATGATAGAATTAAAGATGTGAGGTGAGCTACGCACCCGTCACACACGCGGAACCGTCACAACTCTGCAGTCATTATGTTAAGCCCGCCCACCAACTCTATACACGATGTGATTGGACTGACTAGAGTTTGTTTTTTCCAGCTCGAAAGCCAATGGAGAGTTGCTAGACTACACTGGCTGCAAAATAAAATGTGCTGCCGCTAGGGTGTATCTAGATTTCTAGGCTAGCAAACCAGCAAAGTTTTGATGGATGAAGATTGCAATCAAGGTAAAGACGATTGCGGTGACGTTCAGGAGTCATAGGCTACGCGGGATTTTATTCCCAAACCACGCCCCTTTACGCAAAAATCATGGTCACCTGAGAAGGAAAGTTTAGACATCAGCAAGGTCGTTGATGGATCCGATGCTGACAAACGGTAAGATATGGCTGCAGGTTGTTTTCAGTATCATTTTATTATTAGAAGTATTTGTGAGTTGTACAGTAAGCACACGTGAGTCTGTCATATTGATGCACAAACAAACCGTGTATGTGCACTCTCAACGCACATTGTTTTTATACAAAGACACTTTAAAGTACATTCACGTTGTTTCCACACACATTCAGGATAATGATTTAATTTGTCATGAAGCTGCAGGTGGGAGTAATGGGCGTGCCAAAAGGAGGCGTGCTGAAGGGTGAATTGCTACATCCCTAACTAACCCCTAACCCTACCCCACACCTTGACGGACAGCTTTCACGGCCAATTATAAAGACATGCTTCCACCTTTTGTCACGCCCATTACTCTAACCTGAAGATACCCACACTTGGAGAGTATGTTGCTGTGTTTTGTAATTCTGAAATGAATCCGTGTACTAGCCTAGGTAGAGTATATGCAATCAGGTCAATGCGGTTGGTTTAGATTTTTTTTTTTTTTTTGCCATCTCCATGTGGTCCTGTACGGTATAGCAACTTGACTTGTCTAAAATGTAAACAAGCTCTTTGCTGTTGCACTGAATATATACACTGTGTCATTTTTTTTTTTTTTCATGGGTGCTTTGGTGTGCATGCATATATTTATGAATTATATGGACTCCTTATATCATTTGGCTATTTGGTGTCCTTTTGGTGACTCCAAGTGTTCTTTTTTGAACCCTTTTTTAATTTACTTTAAAAAAAGCTTGCAGAAAATACAGTTTTGAGAGAATCACCCTTCAATCTGATGGTTTACTTTGCTGGATACAGCAAATGATGACAAAATGAAAGTGTTGAACAAGATAAATGGTGTATGCTAGTTAAACGATAAGGGTGTGATTAAAATTGTTTATCTATTGTCAGCCCTAATATATAGAACAGCTATTATGACCGTCTTTATACCCTATTCATGGAAAGTGACTTAAAAGAGACACATAATTTTAAGGGACACATGCATTTCTTCCTCTTTCTCATTTGCTCTCAGGCACTTATATTCCAGAAAGTGTTGCTGACATGTCTTTAACTATTCACCCTGATGACCAAAATGCAATGAAAGCAAATCTAATTACTATCGATCAACAACAAAGCTGATTTGTTATGTTCTTTGTCTCCTTGACCCACTGCCTTCCACCACTGAGTCCATCAGTCAGACTTTGGAAAAGCACACCACTGCAGACTGAGGGAGCAAGGGAAATTTTGATGGATGGGCCAAAAGAGAAAAGTGAAGGAGCTTATATTTGATAGATGTTGTGGAGGTGCACGTATACGCAGAAGAGAGTGTGTATCATATGTCCCTGTTTGGGTGGAGGTCTTCTCTCTTTTAGAGAACTGGGCCACAGTCTTGAGGATTGACACTTCAGTTATTAGTTCTGGATTCATGCATGTCAAATGGAACCATTCTGTTAAAACTACTGCCACTGTGTCCTTGAGGAAGGAGATTTTCATCCATCCAGAGGGCTGAAGACTCTGACCTCTTTGTCGGTCTGAGGGCAGTTTGATCTAACTGAAAAGTTGCAGTTTAGTACATACTGATACTGTTCAGCTTATAAAAGTCTCCCAAACTTAATCCAAGTGTTTCTCTAAACTGAAATAGTTTTCAGATTGCATAATTTAATGGGGAATACCTCATGATAATAGCCTGGTTAAAACCAGACCATTCTCAGTTGTAACTGAGTAAGGGTCTGGCGAAGCTTCGTAGAAAAATAATTTCCAGAGGGGCGTCACCAACGGACGTCGCTCAAATTTCTCTGGTTAGACCTAAAACCAACCAGAAGGAGATGACGTGTGCAGAGTAAAGGAGATACATCTTCGAGTGTTATTCTTTGCTCGGTTTTTAACAAAAAGGAAACGTTCAAATCGCTTAAAACAGACGCGATAGCTGATTCAGACGAGTGATGATCCACGGCGGCATCCATCTTTGTAATGTAGCAGCTAGGCAACAAAATCTGCTTCACCGTCGCTGCGCAGCCAGCGCGTGATTTTTCCCCCAAACCACTTCAGTGGAAATCCCGCCCTGCAGTCGATTCAGCTAGTGCTGTCGTCATTGTGTAAAGTCCGCCCCAACGTTTCTGATTGGTGCCTCGATTTCGACGGATTTGGAAATGGGCTTGAATGAACTCTTTGCCAGACTAACTTTCAGAGCAAATCTAAATTTGCCAGAAGTTGTCTGGGTTTTCCCAGGCTATAATGATAATTCTCTCAGGGGGAAAAAAAAAAAGTATAAACAAAGGAAAATCCATAGAACAGAGTTTAATTTGTGCCCCAGTTGTGCCTTTGCAGTTGGATCCGGCTGAATTGGTGTCTGCTTCCTCACCAACAACCAGGAAATAAACACATTTCCTTACCAACAAACAGGAAATAAACACAGTCTCGCCTTCATTTGAGTTTTTGTTAAGCTGTGAGTGGTGTCCTGGAAAATACTCCAACATGCCCCCTTGAATACATATTCAGTCGTGGTTGATGCAAAAGAGTTTCCATTCAAGATGCTGGAGATATTTGGATAAAGTCAACATCATGGTTCTGGGTGATCTGGAGCACATATTTCCCACCATAAAGAGTTTATTCACCTTGATCTTCTCAAACGGTTTGCTCTACTTACACCAGACAGAGGTGTTGTGTGGGTGGGTTTTTAGAGATTTTAGCTAGTTACCAACACCACATTCCCTGCTGGGATTTTATTTCAACATGAGATCAGCATATTTCACGCGGGTGGCGTGCAGTTGACATTGCATGTGCTATGTTAACAAAGCAATGGAAATGGGATTAAATGAGGGTTTTTATTGCTTTTACTCAAAGGAAATGAATAGCAGTGAACTGTAGTGTGACAGTTTGTTCTCTTTGTAGTTTAACAGCTGCATCTCGATTTTCTTTTTAATTCTTTTCTTTTTTGACCCGTGAAAAGTATAATACTTCTTATATGAACAATCTAATATAATATAGGTATGATATAATTCGAATATAGGTTTAAAATGTTTAGATTTTTTTTTTGTTACATTTTATTTATAATTAAATAATATAACAATATAAATATTTATTTATTTATAAAAATAATTGTTATATTTACTGAATATTTTGGTTATGTATTCACTCATTCTTTTTCTTATCATTTTAGTTTGCATGTTACCCTCTCTTTCTTTTTTCTTTTTCTTTAAATTCATTCCCACTGTGTATATGAATACACGATTCAGAAGGACATCTTTGGACATTGTATTGTATTGTATGTTTCATGCTTTCTTATTTTTTTATTTTATTTCATTTTATTTTTGCATCTTGCCACAATCGTTGCATTGAGAAGTGCAAGTAAAATAAGCCACAGAAATTAGTGTATGCTATCAGTCAGTCACGTTCGACGTTACGTCAGAACTGAACTGACAAATTGAGCTCTCGTCTGAGAGCAATTGCAAGGCATTCCCCACCAGTCTGATCTATATGGCAGCGTGCAAACTCAGACAGTAACCTTTCGCTTCAGGGCCGAGCGTACGTTGTTTCACTCTGCTCTTCAATCATCATTCAGAGAGTATCAAAACAAGAGGCAATCTGTTCCAGTGTTAGTGACGAATCACTTAAATAGCTTTGCACGAATAAGTGCAGTGACTAATGATAATTCCATCATTATGTGGCCAAAGCAGCAGCCTTCACCCAGGCCACAACGTCGAGCTGCCCACAGGAAGGCGACGCTGACCATCTCAGCACTGAGGGAGTGCTGTCTCAGCAGTCCTCCAAGCGTCTGGCGAACCCAGCAACCCAGAGATGGAGGGAGCTGCTCTTTGGGAGACAGTGAACACACCACTCCTTCCACCGGGCCAGACAAAAAATCATTTGTTTTTTTCAAAAAGAGTATTTTTCTTTTCCGTCACTGGCCCCACTGCCCCCCCAGCATCAGCAGCATCCGGTTTACCTCAGTAGCAGACAAGGATGCAAGGACTGGCGAAGGTCGCGATAGAGCCGGTCCCTCCAGCCAATATGAAGCCAGGGTTTTACAGCCCATAATTCATCGTACCCAAGAAAGGCAGTGGGTTATGACAGATCTTGGATCTGCGCATCTTGAATCGAGCCCTCCTCAAGCTTCCGTTCAAGATGCTGACACAGAAACGCATCCTCACATGCGTTCGTCAGGTCAGGGTCAGAGTTCATACGTCGGGTCAGAGTTCAATCTTCGGCCGGAACTCGACTCGCGTACCGCCATTTCTGGAAGCCAGTGATTATAGTTTATAAAGTTATTACAGTTTTTTTCGATTGCTAAACGACAATGAGCACAACTGGAGCTACATGTGCAAAACTCTAACTACAGTCTGCACTACCAACAGTCACCTGAGCGAGCTAAAGAGTTCACATCACCTGCAAAACTCATTCCAAGCAACACAACTCTTAACACATGGCTCAAAACAGGCTCAGTGCAGCCAAACACTATGCACAACCCTCACTGAGATAACACACACTGTCACTCAGAACACACTGAAAGTAAAAACACTAGCATCAAACACCAATACAGAAAATACAAACTTTTCATCTTTACAGTTTGAACAATTTCAATGACTTCATACAAAGTAATATTTTCTTCAAAGAAAAGAGTGACATTCTTTCACATGATTTATTTAAATTTTTAGAACATAACAATTCTTTAAGGTAAATGAAAATTAGCAGTTTGCTTCAATAGTCTGTAGTAATTTACGGAATTACAGTAATGAGAAAAAAAAGGTAGAAACTAAAAGTACATACTGTAATTCGAACAAATAACAAACAAGACACTGCTTAGCCTTTCAGCTGAAATTGCAATCAGCAGTGTTTGAAAGGCACAAGGCTGAAATCTATTCTGTTTTGAATGTGTGGTTCACAGTTTTGACAGCAGTGTGTTAGCATTTGAACAAAGTGCTGTAAATCCACAGTGTTGTGCAGGTTGTGGTTAAAGTCATTGGATAAGTGTGTAGAGTTTTGAAACTTGTGTTCAAGCAATGAAAAACGAACTAGAGTTTGGTCCACATGAACTGCTGCTGTGCAGACTGTAGTTAGAGTTTTGCACATGTAGCTCCAGTTGTGCTCACTGTCGTTTAGCAATCGAAAAAAACTGTAATATGGATATTTTTCTTACAAAAACACATTGCTTCACTTCAGAAAGCCTTTATCAACCCTTTAACTCTTGTTGCCCATCGCACACACAATGGTTATCATTTCAATGTTCAATAAATGGGAGCATGTTTTTGTGTTCTAAAAGTCACAATGTATTTTCATATTACAATTAATCTTTTATCTCAAATGATTAAGCATAGTTTGATTCCTCATGATATTCTGAACCCCTTTGAACACCAGCACAACAGCTCTTCTGTATATTTCAGATGAGAGTCACGGCCTACACACTATACATGTTTAATCAGAGAAGCTCAAAAAATTTTCACAACGAGGGCCATTCTGCTACCAGATTCCACTTCACTCTTGAGGGCCACTGCGGTCCGGATGAGTAAAATGGAGGGGAGGAGATGGACTATTATTAGAGTGACTACAAGCTGTCAAACCCCAGATATCTCTGTCACGACTGAGTCATGCACGCCGGAGGCGAAATGTCATTCAGCATTTCATTTTGCGGAGACTTCACTCTCTTCAGACTGCATTAGCGGACAGTGCAAAGCTTGATGGGGGCAACGATAGGGGCCTTTTAGTTTAAATATCAAATGGAGGCTGCATTCAAACAAATGAAAAAGTGAAAGGCTCGTGTGATTGGCATTTTCGCCTGAGGGACACTCCCTTTCGTGGGGACAAATTAGATTTGTTCTCTTAATGTCTCTCGTCCTCTCTCTCTCCAGCTTTGTTTGTCTCTATCTTTCTCTTCTTATGCATCACTATCCCCTCAGGCTCGACTAGCTTCAGATCAGACGTATTAAGCTATCGGAATAAAAACAAATAATAGATTGAAAAATATATTTTATTCTTTTGAGGTGGAGAATTGTTCAAATTATGCATGATTCTTGCTATGAGCCAGCTGTACTGGTTAGGGTGGTCTGGACTCTTATCTGTGTACTGTGATTGTGAATAACTGGTTGCTACAAAGGTTGTTCTTTGTAATATGTACAATGCAGCGGTGTGTGGTTGACATCTGAGATTAAGAGGCAAAGTTCTCTCTCTGCTTTTGGGTTTTTTGGGTCCAATGTAAATTCATGTTCCAGTTATAATTGATCAGATTGCTTTTCAGGTTTAAGGTATATATTCAGTTTAAAAAATATTTTTAAAAAAGTGATGGAGGACACATTATAAACCAAATCAGCTTTGCTCGTGAATATTGATTATAGGTGATGTAATGTAGTTGTTTTATATTGCGTGATACAATTTATTTATTCACTTTTTTTTTTTAAATCGCAGTGTTACTTTAGAAAATCGTGTTTTTCACAAAGTAGGCCTATATAATATTATATTTTGTATTATTTCAATATTTCACAATTTTACTTAGAAAGTAGTTTTTTTCACAAAGTATTTAATATCATATTTTATTATATTTATTTTTTGTTTGTTTTACTGTCGATTAATTTGCAGTATGCAGTAACCAATCCCGCCAACGTGCGTGGAGAAGGGGCTTTACATATCATTACTATGCTGCAAAGCAGGGGAGTCTCAAGAGAAGCCAGGTTAACCCGGTATATTGTTCTATTAAAGGAACATGCCGACTTTTTGGGACTTTAGCTTATTCACCGTATCCCCCAGAGTTAGATAAGTCCATACATACCCTTTTCATCTCCGTGCGTCCCGTAACTCTGTCTGACGCACCCACCGCTAGCCTAGCTAAACACAAAGACTGGATGTAAATGGCTTCAGCTAGCATACTGCTCCCAATAAGTGACAAAATAACGCCAACATTTTCCTATTTATTCCTATTTCCTATTCCTATGTACAAATAACAACGTCATATGAGACACAGACATCTTTTAACCGTATACATACTGGGAACTATATTCTCAGAAGGCGAAGCACTACTTGGGCGGAGTGATAACCGCAGCACCTGAGAAGTCCGTTGGTGAGGAGCAGAGAGTTCGCTCGGAAATATAGTTCCCAATATGTATACGGTTAAAAGATGCCTGTGTCTCATATGACCTTGTTATTTGCACACACTGTGACTATACAAATCACAACATATAATTAGGAAAATGTTGGCGTTATTTTGTCACTTATTGGGAGCAGTATGCTAGCTGAAGCCATTTACTTCCAGTCTTTGTGCTAAACTAGGCTAGCGGTGGGTGCGTCAGACAGAGTTACGGGACGCACGGAGATGAAAAGGGTATGTATGGACTTATCTAACTCTGGGGGATACGGTGAATAAGCTAAAGTCCCAAAAAGTCGGCGTGTTCCTTTAATATGAAAAATTGCATATATTTTGCAATATAGCGGGTTAATTATGTATATGATACGTATATTACAATGTTATGATGAATTATATGCCTTTCTCCACTGACGTTCTAAGTTGTTCAAAGTGTTTCTAAGGATACTGATTTTTAGAAGGCTGTCTGACTCTGAGATGGCGAACGGGAACATGGTTTGTGTATCATTAGCAACACATTATTAGCTGTTTGATAATGTAGTCCAGGAAAAGGCTAATCATATTCATTCCTGTTATTTGTTCAACGTTGTAGAGAGAGATACATAAAACGCATTACCATTCTGTATGACAAAATTCTATTTAACAAGCCTGTATAACTCAGTCTTCTGAATCCAGTGTCAGTTCTACATTGAATTACACCCTGGGCGAGACCCCCTTCTCAAAATTCTGTACAAACAGTTATAACAATAATAGTGGAAGAGAAAATTATATTCTCCAACTCCAACATTGCCAAAAGACAATGAACACAATTCTGCACAAAATATGACAGTATATAAGTTATCAGAACTTAAATAAATATACATTATTGTGGTAGTTTAAAATTTCCACCACACTATATACATAAATCTGCTCTTCTTCTTTTCGTTTTTCTAAATTGGGCACCTGATGGCTTTGACCTTTTCCTGTCCATCTTTGACCATTTCCCAAATAATGGAATTAAATAATAACTAAACTTGTAACAGTTTTGTTGCAAAGCACAATATTATGGTGAAATTAGATCTTGTGTTTGTTGAGTTAAAACTGAATTATTGTTGTATAAGCAACAGCATATAAGCATAGCAAGCATCATAGCAAAAAGGCTAACAAACGTAAGAGTTATATAACATTAGCCCTTCATGGATACCGTAATCATACAGAGAGAACATAGTTGCATACCTTTATCTTTTGCTCGTTTCTCCTCTTCTTGTTTTCGTTTTTCTTTCTTTGACCATTTCCCATCTCCCACCGCCCCACCCCCCCCCCCCCCCCCCCCCCCCTCCCCAAACCAGAAGTCAAGACTAAACCAATTCACCTTGGTGACCACATAATCGTTTTGTTTTACCTATTTTTATCAGCCATTTCACACAATTCAGAAAAACAAAAATGTGCAGGAACTATAGGCCTTTATAATATTATGAATGAAATGTGCATTATTTGGAAGAAAGTCGATATGTGACTGACTTTAGCCCACTAATTCCATTAGAGTATTGCTCTATACAGTGGATCCCCCGTTCCACCCCTTGTCCATTCCATTTGGGAGAGACACAGAGGTGAACTGTCCCCCGCGCCCCCCTTCCCTTTCCCCTTCTCACACAGCTTCTGTGCACGGCACCTTCTCAGCAAGCAGGGTGGCCTGCAGCTGCAGGGGGCACCAATTCCCACACAGTGAAATGATAGATAATAGAAAACCACTTTGCGGCGCAGAGGATTTTATTTTTATTTTTTTAACTACTTGTGCCACCCCATGTGTCATAAAAAAATGCCGCCCTGGGCGGCTGCCCGGTTCGCTCGTGCCAAAAAACGCTACTGTCTGAATCAGTTTCTGGTTAAAACAGTAATGGCTGAATTAAATCAATATTTCCATTGTGCAGCGTTTACTACAGTAAAGTTGAGCGAGTGGACCAGGTATTCTGATTTGGTGTGAGCGGGGGGTACTTTAAATAAATGAGATGAAAAACCAGATCTAATTTCTTTCTTCCATGGAACACAAAAATTATATATTTTTGAAATGGGTATTTCTTGTCCATGCAATTGACCTAGCTGTTGAGTATCAGTTGCACGGGGACTGGAACTCTGACATCTTTAGGTTTCAGCGCCATAAAGAAACATTGGAAGATCCAAAGCTCTCATTGGTTTTATGGTGTTTATGCTACAAAAATGGTAAAATGATGTGCCTGGGGTACTTGTAACACTGATTCCAGGTATCCTGAGAGGATTGGCATGGGTATTCATGTGTTGAATCACTGTACTGTGACCGCGTGCGCATTCACCAGTGTGTTTCAAAAATGTGCTAAGATTTGATATTTGCGCGAACGGACCAATTATTTGCGCAATATGACTGAAGTCTGGTTTATATATAATATCAATGATGTGGGCGCAGTCACCTGGTTCCCTAAGGATTCAACCCTAATCCCAATGAAGACGAAAACATTCATTTTCTGGTTGTCATACTCTCATTAAGTTAATCTTTTATATATCCCTCCATGGCATAATTAAAGGAGCCGTATGTAAGATTGTGGCCAAAACTGGTACTGCAATCACTTTCAAATTACTGTAGAGCGGTGTATCCCCTCCCCCTCCTCCCTGACTCGAGGTTGCCAGATAGGCTGCAGGATACAGCAGGAACGTAGGCTGCTACAAGAAGCTTTTTCTGTTAATTATGTTTATGCTTCAAATGAGAGATGTTTTGCAAAGTAATTATATATCGCAAAAATTTACTAATGGCGATTAGCCAAATATAATCGTAAAGATGTACGCTCGTATGTGACAGTACATTGTTAGAACAGTAACCTTAGCTGTTAGTCTAACTTGTAACGGTAGGTATCTGTCATTAACGTAAGTAGGCTACAAGCACAAGCCTCTGTCACTGTGTGTAACCGATATCAAAGATACAGCTATTCATTTAGCTGACGCTATAAGTGAAAGCGACCAGCTGTATTTTTTAGCTTACCCTGCAGTACACGTCCATAACGCTAAAATATGTGATGTGAAAGATTTCATGTCATTCTATTATTTTTGGCTGTAGAACTTGCATGATAAACAATAATGGGCGTGCTAATGTTGTTTTCCTCAGCGTCTCATCATAATAACAGAGAAACGGGCTCTGATAATGCATAATGTTAGCAATGACGACTCGCCGTTTTTATTACCCAAACAATTCCTTACCTTTTCAATTCGAGGACCCGCCTCCTCCATATGAGCTAACGTAACGTTACTTTGCACGTACATGCATAACTTTGTTCGACTGTCATGAATATTTGCAGGGGCGGCGCCAGATAATTTTTAACGCAGGTGCTGAGGGGGTGCTAGATCATTGACAGGGGGAGCTGCGCAATTATATATACACACACACACACACATATATATATGTACACACACACAATTATTTAAATGAGCAAAATTTATGATGAGATGTGCTCCAGTTCACGTGCAATGCAATCGCACCGGCGCCTCCATATCATGATCATATTGTCTGCTATATTTGCTTATTTATTATATCCAGGCAATTGGTTGATGAAAAATTTATTAAAATTAAGATACAATTTATACAAAACGAAATTCACTTTAAAGAAAGGGTTTCTACAAAACAAAACTTAATTTAGTGATCAAAATCATGTCTGACCCATCATAGGCTATCTTCCGATATATTGCGAATCTTACTCATGCTGTTCAATTTCCATAATCAGCATAGATGTAAAAAAAAATAACATTATAATATTTTAACAAAAATGAAACTAAATGCGCTTATTTAATGGCACGATAGTGGGCCTACAGACTCTCTAAATATTGAAATTAACATTAATAATGCTGTAGAAGAGCAGTTTATTAATAGTAAATGTTAAAGCTCCAGTAGGTAGCTTTTGTAAACAAATATTTGTTAAAACTGTCATTATGTCCTCACAGTAGAATATGAGACAGATAATCTGTGGAAAAATCGAGCTCCTCTGGCTCCTCCCTGTGGTCCTATTGCCATTTGCAGAAATACACCGCTCCCGGTCAGAAACAACCAATCAGAGCCAGGAGGAATGTCTTAGCAGTGTCAATCACGCTCGTGTACGCGCTGATCACCCCTCTCTTGCACAGCGCGAGCGCGTACCGTCGTTCGTGACTCTCCTGTTCGAACTCGTTCATCCAAATGAACGAATCTTTTTTCAAGTCATTTCGTTCATTCAACGAACGAAATGACTCGCAAAAAGATTCGTTCATTTCGAACGAGTCTTTTTCGGAGTCATTTCGTTGATTCAACGAACGAAATGATTCGAAAAAGATTTGTTCATTTTGATGAACGAGTTCAAACAGGAGAGTCACGAACGTGCATCACAGAACAGAGCAAGGCCAGCATTTGTGCTTATAAAACTTAAAGTTTTTTATTTATTTTTGAAATGACCGATCGTTTCGCTAGATAAGACCCTTATTCATCGTCTGGTATCGTTTAAAGCCCTTTGAAGCTGCACTGAAACTGTCATTTGGTCCTTGAAACGTTTGTGTCCTATTGAAGTCCATTATATGGAGAAAAAGCCTGGAATGTTTTCATCAAAAACCTTAATTTCTTTTCGACTGAAGAAAGAAAGACATGGACATCTTGGATGACATGGGGGTGAGTAAATTATCAGCAAAAGTTTTTTTTGAAAGTGAACTAATCCTTTAACGTTATCTTACTTGCTATTTATAACTTATAGAAAGAGTGCAACGTTATAAAGTTACATGTATTGCAAAATACATAATGATTTGAGGACCAAGTTTGTAGTCAAACTATGGGCAAGCCATAGTCAATGTAAAGCATATTGTTGATGTTTCGTCCCTATTAGTGAATGTTCCATAACTGTTTATAATCCGCCGTCATCGGTGGTCCTGTTTACTAGTCTGCGCGTTCACGGCAGGCTCCGCTGTGGGGGAGGAGCTGTGGAGGGAGGGCTGTAGTGCAGCAGAGAGCAAGGGGGTTGGACCTGGAAGTTGTGCTTGTTCAAATTTTCAGGCTAAGTCAACATTTTCTCAAAACTCCCTACTGCAACTTTAACTAATCTAATTAAGTTACCGATTTTTTATACACCGATTCAGAGGTCTCGTGAGTTCAGTGTTGGACTGGACAGGTCAGTTGTTTTAACTATTCATTAAGGTGAATGGTTAAAATGAGTCGTTTGCGTATCGGACGTGTCATAGTGGACGTCCAGCCTACGGCACGCTTGTGTGATTATCTCGGCAGTTTAGGACATCGCACAAGATTTGCGTCAATACAGAAAACATTTAATTACTGGCAGGGGCTGATTGGTCATCGGGAATACCGGGAACAATCCCGAACGGCCGGTCCATTTCAGGCCGAAGACCGGCCGGTGGTCAAAGAGCCTTTTTTTTTTTTTTTTTTTTTTTTTTTTATGATACGCGACCGGCCTAACTGGCCGCTCAGCTGCAGCAGAACGCTGTGTGTGTGTGTGTGTGTGTGATTCAGACCGGGCCAAACCAATACTTTCAATCTGAGGGGGGATACGAGCGGCCCCTCCCAACTTGGACTGATCCTCGTTTTTCCTGACATCCGATTGGCTCAAACTAGGCACCGATCAAAGGAGTTTACTTGGTCATGTTTGGCGGGTTTGTGTAAATGCAATGCAACAGAGACGGACGGTAAAAATGGCGAAGAGAAAGAAATGGGTGGGGCCGAAAAAATAAGAATTAAAAAGAAAAGATTTTTGGCACAAGAGGCAGCTAAATGCGCCAAATTAACAGACCTTTTCCGTAGTGGAAAGAGTGCTGTGGCAGCCGGAGGTGCAGATGAGGAAGGACCCAGCAACATGGACAGGACAGGTGCACGATTAGGGATATATTAGGGATTTATTATACACTGAAATTGTTTATATTTGCATTTAAGTATAGGCATTTATTACATGGCTTGGTAGAATTCCAATTTAGAATGCGGTCTGTTATTTCTTGATAACAGACCGCTGCTAAGTATAACACACCGTTGCCATGAAAAACAGAGCGTTGCCATGGATACAGTTCAGAGACGGAACGGACTATTTTCTTTAGTGGAAGCAATACAATCGTTCTTAAATAAATAAACTGCTTTTTAAATCAATATTCTGTGTGAAAGTATTCATTTATTTGGTAGGTAGCCATGTAATAAGCGGGATAATGTATAGTGAGGCGGTTGCTATAGCGAATACAAACGCTATAACAACCGCCTCGCTATACATTATTATCCCTTACATATATTATATATTTATAGATATATTATATATTATAAACAGCAGTTTGCAGTTTGTCGTCACACACAGACAACATCCTTCTATAAGCAAGGAATCTGTATGTCTGTATATTAGCTGTTAAGGTCAGTGTTGGAGAGGGACAGGTTGATGATGACCCCTGCAGTCATATTGATGTGGAGGGAGAGAAGGGGGAGGAAGGAAAGCAGCAAGAGAAAGAAGAGCAGGAGGATGAGGAGAATGGAACCAGTACAAAAACAATGACAGGTTCAGGGGCAGAGTGCAGGGCTGGGTACTAGGCAATCATATTATGCATAGGTAGAAAATGTATTATTCTTAGTCATATTTATTACTATTGTTCTTCTCAGCTGTACAATCAGTAAGCAGAGCCAGGGTACAGACAGGGGAAGCTGAGCCAGGGAGAGTTGAAAGTGAGGACACACACACAAATCTCTATTTTATGGGACTGCATTGTAGTTTTTGAGTATCTGAGTGGGTATTGGTTATTATTTGTAACTATTTTATCACTCCGACTGACTGTACACATGACATGCTGGTAGTTAGCAGTATACTGTGACTTATGTGTTCGAGATTAGGTTTTGCTGACCTGGTTGTGTTCAGTGCAGTGGTGACTTGCTTATACAACCTGAAGAGGCAAGCGTCATCCTAAAATTTCTTGAAGGTCTTCAGTGTAATCTGATTCTCTTTATACCATAAAAACACTATTAGAATTAAAATAACTGCAGAAAATCCTTCTGCTCGTGCACCAAGGGCACTCGCGTAAAAGGCCTCTCCATTGTAAAGTCCCGGGCTGAATTTCAGTCCCAGTACGTCCCTGATCACTGGATAGGTTTTTTCGTTTAGTGAAATGTGGTTTATGTCAGCTGAATGGGCGGAACGCTTTTTAGAGAAGATAGGGCAACGTGTTTTTTTTAGCACAATTCACACACCGCGCGGTAATTCAGGAGAATTTTTTTTTCCAAATGCTCCACGTGAAACTGCGGTCTTCCGACCTTTTACTATCGTGTCCATTGATTTTGATTAATATGGCGAGGGAGAGAAAGCAACACAGCCCTCGTGTTGTTTGAAGAGTGCGCGCGCGGCCGGTGCGTTCTCTCTCTCTCTCTCTCTGCTCGTTTGCGCCCTGTCAAGAGCAGCAGTCATTCTATTCTACATCACTCACCGATCAAAAAAGGCTTTACGGGACAAAAATTTGCTTTGGCAACCGCCAAAAAAAAATTCAATACAGGAAAACCCCTGTTATTATGTCGAAATAAGGGGATATTATATTGAAATAACGACTTAATATCTCGAAATAACAAGAGAAGTTTTCTTTTTTCTTCACCATGCGGCTAATACAGCCTGAATATAATTGATTCCAGACATTATGTTTGGGGGTGCTATCGGGGTGCTTTGGTCTTTCTTGGGGGTGCTGAAGCACCTGCTAGCCCCTCCCTAGCGCCATCCATGAATATTTGAAATGTCCATTTACATCAAGTACAAGTTAGCCAAACATAGATGAATCTTATTTACCTGTCCAGAAATTCTTCTCTCTTTTCAGCCATCTTTCAAAGGCAATTCCTATACAGATCCTTGTTTTATTTCGGACTTTGTCACGAAGTATTTCGGATTCATTACAAGGTTTTTTTGGTTTTGCAACATTAGACATTTTTTTTATCCGATTCCGACACGTTTGTAGCTGCAGCTGTGGTAACTAGAGCAGAGCTGGCAATCCAGATGCCGCAACACTACTGACTTCGTGATTGGTAGATAGGTGGAGGGTGGCGCATCAGACCAAAACACAACATGACAACAACAACATCAGTTGAGGGCTGCAACTTCACTTTTTAAATGACAATATCCTGGCCGGACTTCTGTTGTCAGTGATATAAGTATTTGAAATGAACATGATTTCTTAATGTCTAGTGACATATCAGGGCCATTTTATGATTAATTGAAATAAATTTCTTACATACAGCTCCTTTAAGTCCCACTTGAATGCTCTCCGACGTGAGGTGGTCCTTCTGTGTCCAAAATGTATCAAAAACATCTTGGGACAAGGTTTTCACACAGACAGCTGTCATGGTAAGACAGTTAGCAACTCCGTTTTGTCTGAGGTAGCAACAGTAACTAAGGGGGGCGGGGCTTACCGATAGGTCAATTGCAATGATCAGGGACTGGAGCTGTCAAAGAAGGGAGGGAAAATCACCATAAAAGTATTATTAAAATAGTCCATGTGACTTACGTACTATATTCCAGTTGTTCTGAAGCCATATAATAGCTTTGTCTGAAAGGTAACTTAAATTTTGGTTTGGTTCCTCAGACAAAGCAATAAATTATACAGTGTGCAAGTCATAAAGCTACTTTTATGATATTTTTATGGTGCTTTTTGTTGTTGTTGTTGTTGTTGTTGTTGTTGTTGTTGTTGTTGTTATTTTCTTGCTGGACACCCCAGTCCAGTTAAGTTCTCACCTACTTTTTTTAGAATTATAATTGACCAGGATATTCTTTAAGAACTCAACTTTTGTGTTTCACAGAAGAAAGTCAGTCATACGACATGAGAACATTTGGAGCAACTTGACGTCCAGTAAATAATTACATAATTTTCATTTCTTGGTGAACTATCTCTTTAATGATCCTGTACATTTGGTGTCATCTTTCCCTTTTAGAGGCCTTGACTTTGTTCCTGTGAAACAGTTGTGTATTATTTCCTGATGTCCTCCTCAGGCTGAAGGACAGAGAATGGCTCTCACAGAGCAGAGAGTTGGCATCGCCGCTACTGGATCTGCCGCACATGTAACAAAGACATCTGGCAGAGGCACAAAATGTATATTTAGGCTCAGTAATGGATCTAAGCCGTGATATAATAGCGCGCTGCAGTTATTGACCTGATGTTGCTTCTCTTGTACCCCTCTTCTTTTCTCTCTCGGAGGCAACAGGGCATTCAGACAGTCCTGCAACCTGATCCGCCCTGACTTGTATTGACCCTGATGTGCAGACATCTCTTTTCTTTTCTCCCCCTTCCTCTCCTCTACTCCTTTCTTCCACGTTGCTCGTGTTTCTGCAGAAGTATGGAAGGCCTATTGATCCCATCCCTTTAAGTGTTGCCATAAATTACACCCTCATTATGGAGAGCGACCTGGACTCCCTCCTTCTCCTCATAAACTCATGTCAAACGCTAAGATTGCCCAGCTAGCCTCTGTGTAAGCCCATCTCACAGTCTTCCCACTCCTCCCCACCACTTGCTCGTACTTGATAACCGCGAGTATGTAACTGCGAGTGCCTTTGAGTGCCTTTAGGAGGTGGATTGAGTTTTCTTTAATGTAGTTATGATCGTATCCAGCGTTTGTTTTTTTCCACCGCTAATGCTGTTAGCAGTTGGCAAAGTGGCATCGCACACTGCTCGGCAGAGGCTTCCCGGAGTGTGTGGGGGGGGGGGGGGGGGCAATGATTTATGGCTCTCATTTTCAGATGATTTAACATTTTGATAAAGTAAGCCTTTTAGGGTGGGTGGGTAAGGGGAGGGGGAGCATGGCTTATGTGTATAAAAAGTAGTTCCCAGTTTAGTTATTGTGGATATACAATTAGGGGTTGAGCTGTTTTTAGCTAATAAACCATCAACAGAACATTCTTTATACAATTTGCTTGTTTGCTAATGCCTCATCATCCGAAATATTTTGATTGTACTTTAATGGTTTAACCATCAGTTTTGTTTTTTTCCTATTAAAAAAGAAAAATACTGAAAGTTGAGACTTCTTGCTGTTTGCTGCTTGCCATTGCTAGTCGGAGGCAGGTGGTATTAGTAGGATTCTAGAAAATATAAAAGTATATGTGGTTGATGTTATCAGAAATGTTGTTCAGTTTTTCCATATATGAAAGTCTATACATTTCAAACATGCTAAAATTTTATTTCATTAACTTTAGGAAGTACACTAACATACAGATAGCCTTAAAGCTAGAATTCATGGACCAAATTCCAAAAAACTCCCATTTTGGTTTCACATTTGAATATTAATATATATCAGTGACATATTCATTATCATATCTAAGACCCTGCTGGGGCCCATATTAATAATCATATAATAATGGTTTTATGCCAAAATCAAGACACACACACACGTGGGGTTTTCATGTTTTATAGGGACTTACCACAGACATATTGATTTTTATACTGTACAAACTGTATATACAGCTACTTATAAATACTATAACCTAACCCTAAAAGAAAGCATTCTGGAGTTTTACCATTTAAATGAGTTACTATTTTTGTGACAACATTTCAAAACCCTGTGTATACATGTGTATGATAACCAGATAATCCAGCTGTGATATGAAAAAAACAATGTAATTATGGAAACTAAAGAAGCCCTTTCTTGCCATGTAGTATATGATCAAATAAAAAAAAATGTGAGATATGAAAGCTTGAGAGTTTGTGACACTCACTCACACACACATACTGTACTTCATCAAGCAGTTAGCTGATTAAAGACGCCTCCCTCCTCTTTATCGCTGTAAATTGAATGAATAAAGCAGGACAGACTCAGATGCACTCCAATATAATGACCCCATGGCCTCATGGGCATTGTAGTTAATTATATTCTTGATTTACAGTCTGAGTTCAAGAGATCAAAACATGCTTTTATTTTTTACCTTGGAAGAATGTGCGAACAAAATGGAAACTCTGGTGCAGCATTTTGAATATCTTGATTTTAATTAATCTTCTGACTGAGGTGTCTCTGTGTTGTGATGAAAAGATGCACCTGCTGGCTCACTGAAAGATTTTAGCGCAGCTCTTGTAGACTAAACACACCTCTCAGGTTTCATTAAGCGTTCCCTAATAAGTTATTTGAAATTCCTGTCTGGACATGGCATTCCACAGAGCTGTAAACATTTACAGTCCAGCCTGTGTTTGGGGTAGATGGAGAGGAGATCATTTTAATGGGACACAATGGTTCAGTATAAGAGCAGCTGCCACAGCTTCACGTGTAAAACATAGAAACTGAACTTTTTATGTAGTCTGATTGAATTTAATGCTTGCAATTATGCCATGCTTTAGCCCAGGACTTCTTTTGCAGAACATACCTGGCAAATGAATAGACCGCAGTAGAGTTTCAGAAAAAATAATAATAAATTGATTTAAGTGGTACTGTAAGACTTACCATGAGATCCAATGTTATGCAGTGGTACATGCGTATAGTTTAAGCCTTAAGTAATTTTTCAGCTTCATTCATTTTTTAAAATTCACTTTTAATTGCTGAATTCCTAATGATGTACTAAACTACTCAAAATCCTGAAGTGAGATATACATATCAGAGACACTGATGTTACCATGAAAAGTAAGCAGGATTTTGCTGTGTTTTTGCTGGCTAGCTAAGTGTACAGTTTGTAATGTTAGCTAAACTACCTAGCTTGCTACTAAACTAAGCAAGGGGTGTTGAAGCATATACCATTAAAAAAACAGTGTTTTCTTGATTATAATTTATTGTATGAGTAATTTATTTATTTAAAATACATTTTGCTTTGGATCAAATGCTGTAAAGTTTTGACTATTCTCAGAGCTGGATGTTTAAGTCAGGTTTAGAACTCCATTGATGAAAGTTTTGAAATGCCTATGGAGAAAATTAATTGGAAAAAATCTTCCAGACTACTAAATCTTACAAGACCTACTAAAAAGTGGTTATAAAAGCTGCCGGTTTGACATGAAATTGAACTTTTGACTGTCCACTAATCAGAATGACATCTTGCACTCGAAGGATGCCATATGATGTAAAATTTACATCATCCACACATCATTAGTATCATCAGTATTTGAACTTGTTCTAGTTATTATACAAAAATTTTAAGTCAGTCTGGTTAAGCAAAAGGCACTTATTGAATTTTCTTGATAAAATAATGTTTAAATGAAAATTATGCAGTAATCATTTTGTAAAAGCAATTACAGTAGGCACTCAATCTGTGCTGTACTGAGAATATAATCAAAGCTAAATGTGTTGACCTTTAATTGTGGTTATATTTACAGTTTAGCATAGCTTTGTTTACCTTATTGTTATGCACGTTTACATTACTACAAATTGTAGTTGCATTGGTGTGTGTGTGTCCGTGTGTGTGTGTCTATCAGGGGTCAAGACCTTGCACCTGTCGCTTGGTGACTGAAGTCATTGATAACTGTGATGTTTTTCTTTGTGAGTGTATGTGAATAACAGGTGTGACCCAATACTCTGCATAGATTGGAGAGGAACTCATCTACCATCTGTCTTTGACCTTTGCTCTTTAGTCTTGGTCTTTCTCTCTGAACAATGAAGGAACCCTTGATCTTCTTGTAGGGTGGCAGGTGTTGGTGTAGAGTGTGTATGTGCATGTATAAAATATGAGATGTGGCTGCTGATTCACAGATGTGTTGTGTGTCTGTCTTTATGTTTGGCAAGTTTCTCACCTTGTCTTCTTCAGCTCAAGTCAGGCATGCACTATTCACACTCGCATCAAAATGGAGCAAATTTTGGTTCCCCTCAGCTATACACTGTAATCTGAACCAGATGAGACCTTCTCAAACCACACCTAAACAACTTGCATCACGGAACCTAACTAGATGGAGGGAAACTTCTCCTCTCAGAACCAGACCAGCTGAAGGTAAAACTCATAAGCTTCTGATCAAAACAGCATACAGTATTTCTATAGCTCATAGAAATAAACAAGACTGTGAGGAACAGAAGTACATTCTTTCAATATGCTAATACTGTTTTAGGTCAAAGGCAGGCCCACATGGAACTTTGCAGATGTCCACAAGATTCGAAAGCACAACATTTTATATATCTCCAAAATAAGGGATTGTATGTCTGTTGGACATGTTTTATTTAATTTCTTAATTTATTTAATTTTATTTGCTAAAAATATTTATAATATATATTAAATGTTAAGTTGTTTTTACTTTTTTCATTACAATGCAAAACAATTATATTCTTACATGGTATTTTTATCTAGTTTTTTACATTTACTCGAGAGGCAAAATTACTTAAAGACCCATGTGGTGAAAATCAAGTTTTTAAGGTTGTTTACATGTCTATGTGGTGTTTTTAATATGCTTCTTATCATGTGCAAATTCAACAGTCAACACCATTGCTGAGTATTTTCTCCTTTCTTTTTAAAATCACCCTTGTTCTCTACATCACAAATATACTGTAACAATCCCGTCAACGTGCGGGCGGGCTTTAGCATATCATTAACTTTGCTGCGAAGCAGGGGATTCTCAAGAGAAGCTAGGTTATCCCAGATTATTTTTCTGTTGATATGAAAAATCGGGTACTTTTAATAATGTAGCGGGTGAATTATGTATATGATGTACACTATATCACAATGTTATGATGAATTATATGCCTTTCTCCACTGACGTTCTAAGTTGTTCAAAGCGTTTCTAAGGATACTGATTTTTAGAAGGCTGCCATCTGACTCTGAGATGGCGAGTGGGAGTGGCAAGTGGTTTGTGTATCATTAGCAACATATTATTAGCTGTTTGATAATGTAGTCCAGCAAAAGGCTAATCTTATCAATTACCGTTATTTGTCTGACGTAAAGAGCAATGTATAAAACTTACTACCATTCTGATACATTGTCTTGTAGACGAGGCTGAATTAAACCAGTATTTTACTTGCCGTTGTGCAGTGTACTACAGTTAAATTGACCTGTCGGATCAGGTAGTCTGAGTTGGTATGAGTGAGTGGAGGCGGGGACAAATTTGCATATTCATAAATCCACGTATACTAAATGAAGTAAGGGTGTAAAGTTACATTCAAGCTATTTTAAGGCATGAAGAAATTAATTTCACAGGAAAAAACTATGTCATGTTGGTGGACAAAGATGAGTTTTAAGGAATAAAATTATTGACTACAGGGGGACTTTAGATCTTTAGTCTTGTTTTCTGAAAAATGTATCCAAATTAAGTGAGTTGTTGTTTAAAACAAGAAAAAGTATCTGTTTTCCCTTTGAATTAAGCTTATTTTTCTGACCCCAGTGACAGATATTTTGTTTCTTGTTTTAAGGATAATTCATGTCATTTTGATCAATTTTTCAAAAAAAAAGACTTTTCTTAAGTCATTTTATTCCTCGAGTATATGTATCTTGATTTATGAAAGTTTACATATTTGTAATGGGAAACCAGACAAAGGTTTTTTTTGTTTTGTAGAGTGTTTATAAATATATATAAAATATATAAAAAAATTAACTTAGGCAATTAATCAATTATGCAAATGATCAATTAATAAACAGAAGTTTGCTGAAAAACAGTGACAAAATGCTAAACAAATGTATGTTTTAAATAGATCAAATTATCTTGATGAAAAACCAGCCGAAGTTGCAACAACAATGTTGCAGAAATGCACAGAAAAAAGTGTGATTGTGAGCATGTACAAGATCAAGGAATGTAAAATAGTTATTGTCAAGCCATGCGTTCTGTGTAATTTGACTGTTCTTTCAGATTCTAAAGTATTGTGCTCTCAGCTTCATTTAACATGTTCAAATCCATTTAGCAGAACTTCCCATCCATCTGGGCCTGGTGGTAAGTCCAAAGTTTTTTATTCATGTTTTAGAGTTTTTGACCACTGGAAATTTGGGGAAAGACATTTTCATTCAGGCCTTTAAAAACAGGGCAGCCGCAGAAGTCTATGTGAAGAATGGCAACAGAAAAAGAGAAACTGGTGTGTTTGTTGGCTGCACTTAGCACTATACATCCTCCTGTCTGCATTGATTATGTGTGAACTGCTGGTCATAAAGCCCTGTCCTGCTCTAAGAGGAATATTACACAAAATCATCAGTCTTTTTAAGGGCTGACATCAACTACAGAATTGGGGGTTGTAAAAATCTCTGTTAGATTTACACTGGGCCATAGGGAATAAGGAGTGTGTGTGTGCGTGTGTGCGTGTGTGCGTGTGCGTGTGTGTGTGTGTGTGTGTGTGTGTGTGTGTGTGTGTGTGTGTGTGTGTGTGTGTGTGTGTGTGTGTGTGTGTGTGTGTGTGTGTGTGTGTGTGTGTGTGTGTGTGTGTGTGTGTGTGTGCATTCTTTTTAACTGTGTTTTTTCTACCTACACTATTATTCTCCCTCATATTTATCTTGCTCTTTTTTCTCTATCTTCACCATCTGGGCTCATCAAATACCTCTGAGCATTCAGTCGTGTGTTATGACGTGTCGGACTCCTTCCTCCTAATCACGCTCTCTTCTATCCAGTCTTTCTCATCTTTGTGTCTTTCTCTCCCTCGCTCCTGACCTTACTAATTACAGGGGCATTTTCATTGAAGAGAGTCACTGTCTGTTTAGGAGGCTAATGTGGCATAGAACTCTTTGCTGGACAGGAAGAGTGGACAGAAAGACAGACACACACACTATAAGCTGGTGAATAAAAGCTTTGACATTTCCCCTTGCCCTGAGCTCTGTGTTGTTTCGGGTGAGAAAGAGAACAGATGGAGGGGGAGATGAAGCTGCCTTAATGAAATTATGGTTGTTGCTGCTGTATATGGCTGTTAGGTGCCCTTTTACTCCAATATTAGATAATTTTTGTAGGCTTAATGTAAGGTAAGGGTTTTAACCCACACCTCACAGACTGGTCCTTTAACTGGTCATTGTTGACCAGTATAGAAAGTTTGTAGCCTTATGTTTGTAATGAAGGAGGTCCTGGTAATACCAGGAGTAAGCTATCCCATTTGCATTCCCATTCATCATGACACATGCTCAGCCAACACATGACCCGCTGCAAGTATGTGATCTTAAATCTGCCATGTTTGCATAATAGGCACTCACTTGTCATTTTGAGCTGTGCTTGATTTGACCTTCAGTGACAAATTAATGTGATTTTGAACATATTATTTAGGCTGCCAAATTAATACATGTATACAGTATAGTTTTATTGTAATTGATTAAAAGTGTTTAGGTGGTTTAGTTCCAAAATTATAACTGGACACCACGACAATGTAGAATACTACTGAGAGATGCATTCTGTTTTACATATTTTAAGACTAGGGTTGTGTTTTATGATTTGAATTCTGGATTCAACATTTTTCTCTGTTGTTGTGCACCTATTATGCTAATTTTTAGGTTTAATTTTTTTTTTAATGAGGTCTCCTATAATAATTTTACATGCATCCAAGATCAAAAAATGTCTCAGATTACGTATGTAACCCAGTTACCTGAGAGGTTAAATCAACGCCACATCATGGCTTGACACTTATGTAAACGCTTAGCGTGAGCAGGTGTCTGAAGCACGTTTACACACGCCAATCACGATTGGCAGAGACGTTCCCCTAAGGCTTAAATGGAGCTCCTGCTAACACACCCAGGACCAATGCTAGGTCCCAGGATGGAACTCGTGACAACTAGATAGGCCTTAGCTGTCTGGCACTGCGCAATAAGCAGGACACCACAGGATGTCTCCCAACAGAAACCTCTTCTAAAGGTATGTGGCTAGCTGAGATGGCAGCCACATAGACCTTTAAAATAGAAAGGTTCAACCCGTTGACAAACGTTCTTGAAGGAACTCCAGCACTGAAACAACCGGGCAGTTGACTGGATTCAATTGATGCTGCTCATACATGACACAAAGATTCGCCATTTTAGGGCACACAGCTTCTACAGAAGGGCTGTAGAACTCAGAATTGTCTCAACAACCTCAGTTGAGAGACCAGAATCTATGAGCTTGGACCCCTCAGACGCCAGACCCAAATTTTCCATATCTCGTGCTTGAGGTGGTAGATCGTCCCTTGCACTTGAGACAGAAGATCTTTCTGAAAAGTAATCTCCCAGGGAATGCTGTCCAGGAGAGATATCAGGTCCGAGAATCATACTCAGACTGGCCAGAACGGAGCCATTAGAAGAAGGTGGACTTAGTCCTGGCGAACCCTTACTAGAACTCCGGGAGCAGAGCTATCAGAGGAAAGGTGTACAGACACAGCTTTGGCCACGTCTGTACCATGGCATCCGACCCCAGATGATCTGGAGGTGTGAGGGCGAACCAGAGGGGGACATTAGGTCGTCTCCTCTGAGGTGAATAAATCCACTTCTGCTTGGCCGTACATCTGCCATATGGACTCCATGGCTTGTGGATGGAATCGCCATTCTCCGGGCCTCTGCCCCTACCTTAATAGGATATCTGCCTCCCAGTTTGCATGCCCCTAAATGTAAACTGCTCTTAGAGACTGAAATTTCTCTTCTGCCCAGAGCAGAATTGACTGTGCCTGCCTGAAAAGGGGATGTGAACACATATTGTTCTGGTGATTTATATAGACTACTGTATTGTCCATGCGGACCAACATACAGTATGATAGCCTCTCAAGAGTGGGAGGAAGTGTTTCAGTTCTAGGAGCACTGCCCTTATTTCTGGGCAATTTATGTGCCAGTCAAGATAAAAAAATTCAAAAAGCCCACTTTCTGGATGACCATTGAGAACTTCACCCCATCTCCGTCATTAGAGTCTTGCAACGGCAAGGTGCCCCGAGAGCCTGGTCCTTGTTCAGGAACCATTGCTCCTTACAAAGTCGTAGAGCAGACACGGCGTGTTAACCTTACAACTGTGGAGGGATGGTTCAGAGGATGGAATCTCCTGCTCTTGAGCCAGAACTGGAATGGTCTCATGTGCAGTAGGCCTAGTGGAATGGCATTGTCTCCTGCTGTCGCAAGATCTAACAGCCTCTGAACTTGAAGTACTGAGAGCTCCTGACCTAGCTTGATATCTTTCATAGCATTTAGGCTCTACAAGTACAGGAGACAGTTGTTCCTGCATTGTGATCGAGTCCCAAACCACCCCAAGAAAAATGGTTATCTGAGCTGAAGAAGCCACACTCTTCTTGGCGTTCAGTCCCAACCCCAACTTCTTCATGTGAGCGAGCACAACATCTTGGTATTGTATTGCCAACTCTTTCAATTGAGCCAGTATCAGGCAATCAGTCTATGTAGTTCAAGTGCAAGTTCATTTTATTTATATAGCACATTTTACAACAGCCACTGGCTAACCAAAGTGCTTTACAGAAAAGCAGAATTTTACTTTTAAAATAATTTAATTTTAATTTAAAATAATACCTGCATAACAACACAAAACAAATAAGCACAGCAAAGCTAAGAGCAGCCTTAAAACAGGAGTAGCAAAACAGTATCAGACTCAAATATAAAATAGTAACACAAGAATGGCAAAACAGTATCAGACTCAGATAAAAAAATGTAAAACAGTATCAGGCTAAAAAAATAGTACATCAGATGTGCCAAGGCAGTATCAGACTCAAATATATAATGGAAAGAACCAGGAGTGGCAGAAACAGTATCAGACTCAATGGAAAATAGTAAAACCAACCAACCTTAATTATAGGCCATGGGAAAATAAGTGCGTTTTTAGAAGTGACTTAAAAGTGATCACGGAAGGGGCTGTTCTAATTTATAATGGCAAATTGTTCCACAACCGTGGCCCGACCACAGAAAATGCTCAATCCCTTCTGCATTTCAGTCTGGAATGTGGGACTAATAACAGGTTCTTATCACTTGATCTCAGACTTCTTAAAGGAGTATATGGTTGCAGCAGTTCAGATAGATAGCTGGGGGGTTGGTTACGTAGAGATTTATAAACAAATAAAAGGATTTTAAAATCAATTCTGAAATTAATGGGCAGCCAATGAAGGGACCTCAGAATTGGGGTGATATGGGTGCTTTTATGGCTATTAAAAAGGAATCTTGTAGCAGCATTTTGCACTAATTGAACACGAGCAATTTGAGACTTTGAAAAGTCCCGCAGTAAAGTAAACTATGTAGTTGAGTAGTTGAGTCACAAGGGAGCCAGTGCAGCATCCATGCACTTGGTGAATGTCTGCGGGGATAGACCTCGATATTGGTATGCTTCGCCCCCAAAAGCAAACTTGAGAAACTTCTTGTGTTGTGGCAAAATCTTGCTGTGAAAGTATGTGTTCTTCAAATCTGTTGTCACCTACCAGTCCTCAAACTGGATTTGTGACACAATTATCTTCAGGGTAAGTATCTTGAACCTGTATGTCTGAAGAGTATGATTCAGGCCCCTTACACCTAGAATCGGATGCAGTACCCATCAATTTTGGGCATAACAAGTCTGTAGTTCTTGTTTGAAGAAAACTTTTTAAGACTCCTGACATACCACTGAATCCTGATATTCTGTTCCAACTGCTAGACATTTGGCAGCAGCAGCCTCGCTACCAAAAAGTCAAAAAACATTTTTAGAGAAAACTGGCCTGCTTGGTGCCTGAATCACCAAACTTGCAGGGACCAACCGAACTGACCGATTTTCTGAATCGCTCTTGACCGAAGATGGGGTGAATAGCCCGTTGGGTGCCACCACCCCCCAAATCACAGTTAGTGGAGGTGAGTGAACACACCTGCTGAGGGCCCTGTTGGAAATCGGGCACACAATGTTGTGGTGTGCGTGGATGCCCTCGGGCCACGTCTCCAATCGCCCGTCTCCCGCTCCTCCTACGCCAACTTTACCTGCGAACCCCATGATCAAAGTTGCCGAGCTGCTTTGGTGGCCACGGGGGGCAGGTGCTTGAGACACCTCACAGTGTCTCAAATGGTTCGATCAAGGATTTAGCCTCTCTAATCTCTCTAAAGTATCTGTGCAAAAACTAATATGTCTTCTGAAAATGACCTACAAAGCCATTTAAAGTCATTTCTAACTCTACCTCTGCAGTCATTTGCAACAGATTATCCTGTTGATCTGGCCATTCCAAAATAAACAGAGGGCATAGATTGTTTGTCTGCATCAAAGAGAAATACAATTGTACAATCAATCTTTCTCAAATGCATTGCACTAGTTGCACTGCTGTATATCATAGTATACTCTCTTAACTCTTAATGCACATTTCTATATACATATTTTAATAATTCAGCCTGCATACGTTTAAGTGCTCCTGTGGCCTTAGATGGAGGCCTTTGTGTGTGATAATTAGGTCAGGCACTTATCTGGACAACCATGCAAGCTTTATGCTTTGTCTTTTTGATCCATCAAGGCCCATCTGGTGCATTAAGTTATAGACGTAGGACTACTCCTTTATGTGGTGTATGAAAGAGCTGAGCGAGAGAATAAGAGCGAGATGTGCTCTCTGTGAGGTGTGGGATTTCAGAATAGACCACAGGACCCTTCAAAATAACTCTCAGGCTGGTCAGCAAAAGATAAAGAGAGGCTAAAGGTCCCTGGGGCCAAAAACAGGTCGAACTGGTTATTTGACACACAGTCGCCATTATGTTGAGTAAAGTGTTACGATAATTAAGTTACTGTATTGCAAAAATGTGTGTGTCATGTTTCATTTTAGTGTTGGGGTCAACTTAGAAAATAGAGTTGAGCTGACGGCAAACAGTTCTAGTGTTGGGAAGTGGAGTGCTGTTTTTCATGTCACCGCTTACACTCAAACAAAGGGAGGCAAAAATCAAATATGCTTTTGTAGAATGTCCTCTCTCTGGTATGTCAGGGTTCTGTCACTTCTGTCTAGTTTATTTCTTGGTTTTGTGACAGAGCTCTGACACTCCTGTTTTGTCATGTCTTTGAGTGGGCGTGCAGCTTTGAGCATTCTCTAGGCCGTGCGCTCTCTTCTGCATGCCTTGTTACATGTGCGGGGCATGGTGTTTCGATCCCGGCACATCTGTTTGGTTTTGGTTTCGGTTCTGTGTCAGGATTCGGACATTCATGCTCTGCGTGTTTGTCCTCCGTTGTGAGCGCACAGGATGAGCTTACACTCGTTCTCGTGTGCTCTGTCTTGTCGTGTGAGCGTGCGGTTTTGAGTTCACTCGGGCTGTACGCTCATCTGTCCACGTATATTGTATTTTGTGTAGCACGCGGTTCGTGTTTACATCGGCCGTGTGCTCTAATGTCATGATTTGTCTTGTGCTGTGTAGCACACAGCTTGTGTTTTACACTAGCTGTGTGCTTTCATGTTGTCATGTTCTATGTGAACACGTGGCTTATGACTTATGAACACGTGGCACCTGTCCTCCCTCGTTACCTGACTTGTTTGCTCCCTATTTATTCTCCTTCTGTTTACAGTCCTGTGCAGGTTCTTCATCATAACTCTACCCTATGTTCCTCCTGTCTGTTTCCATGTCAAGTCAAGTCAAGTCAGTGTTGTTTTTCCCCGTGTAGTTTTTGTTTGTTTTAACTTTATTTTTAATAAAAGCCTTCATTCTTCTGCGATCCTCGCCTCATCTCCTCAATCCCAAACCCTGATATGGTATGAATCTAGTGTTTGTGTTGTTCCTTTGGACAGTTCCTGTGAATCAACAAATTCAAAAATAACTATCCACCAATTCATGTGATTCATACATGCACACAAGTACCTGCAGTTCATACAATTTTAAGGTAATGTTGCAGTTAATTACTGTGTTTTCAACTTTGTTATAGACATTCTAGTGTTTAGTATAGTTTCATTTAGTGAAAATGTATCTATTCAAGTTTAATGCTGACACTTTTATTGACTCCTTGTTGTTTTGTGCCTTATAAAATACTCTGTTTGTTAAAGTAAATAAATGATTGATCACTATAGTAGCTTGTTGTTACAATGCTTTCGAAGTGCACGAAGGTTGAACCAAGGGCCAGGGTTGTCAGGTCTGCACAACAGAACCCATCCAATTGCGAATCAAAAGTAGCGGAATCGCGGCCAAAACTAACCCAAACTCGGGTGGCGGAGGAAATTTCGCTAAAGTGAAGCCAACTTCAACCCACAGACTATACAAACAACCCACAGCAACAGTGTAAAAGTAGCCTTATTCCAAACTTGGCAACACTGAACCGAGTGTCATTAAAGCTGACAGCGGACGTTTGTGAGGAGATTTTAAAAAGATAAATGGAGGCAGCTTTTTATGAGTTTTTATTGGATTTTGACATGCTTCAACGCCGGCGACGGGATATTGGACCATAACCATGTCAAATATGTAGGTTAAACTGTGAAATGTCACTTTTATATCATTAGCAACTATTTGTTAACCTAGTTTATTTCTTATGTTAAATGTAACTGTAACCATATATTTTCACAATTATATTTTCACAATTATACGTTTACTCTGTATTTAAGTATAAATTTAAAGTACTTTAGATTTTTATTCAACTCCAGAGGAAAATATTGTAATTTTTATGAATATAAAATTTTGGTTTAGATATTACACATTGGTTCAAAAATATGAACATTATATAGAAACACTAAAAATGTGGTCTTATTATGATGTATTATTATATTTGATGATTTGATTTGAGGATGTGAGTTAATTTATTTTATTCTTCCCTCTTTCTAAAAACACCTCAGCAACAAGGCAGCCGTCGATTGAGTCAGGCCTGCAAACCTGTTGGTAGACAACGCAGTGGACAGTAGAAATATGCACTCATCCCAGATGATGTCCCACTGGCAGGGGCCTTACCAGGGTCTCTATTGTGGAGTCCATCCAGGTCCAGCAGCACCACGAGGGTCTCCCTGCTCAGCTCAATAATAATGTACATACTGTACAAGTGGTTTCTTCTAATTTATTTTATATACAGTATGTTAATTAAAACTTGGGTCCCACTTTATATTAAGTGGCTTTAAGTACTACTTACATCGAAAATTAAGTACAATGTACTCATTGTGTTCAGGTTGTATTGTAAAAGACTTGTGCTGCTATTGAGATGTGATACTGGTAAGGTTAGGGTCAGGTGTGGTGATATGGGTCGGTTTAAGGGTAGGTTAAGGTGTAAAGGAAGGGTCAACTGTGTAATTACAAATGTAATTACATAAATGAATTACAGCTGTAATTACATGCAGGTATTTTCAAAATATAAGTACAATGTAAAAACATGTATGTACACAATAAGTCCATTGTATCAAATTATTAATTTCAATGTGAGTACATAGTACTTAAAGCCACTTAATATAAAGTGGGACCAAAATTTGTATGTTGTTTTTCCTGATGTTAAACAATTTATTTTGTTTATTTATTTATTTACACTCAACTCAATTTATATAGCATGTAAAAACAACAATTGTTGACCAAGATGCTGTACATTATATCAAATACCATCAACATTTAACTCCATGTACAACAGAAATTATAACACCAAACAGACCAGGCCAGAAACAGCACAAATCAGCTACAATTAAAAGCAAAACTAAAAATATTTGCTTTCATGCAGTGTAGAGGCGGTTCTAATAAAACCAGGTACACACAATCTTCTGTTGCATTAGTGCTAAAAAGTAAGGGGGGAACGAGAGAGGTAAAAAATTCAACCAAAATGACTAGAATGTAGACCACAACTGCAATTTATGAACACATACTTAGGAAGTTCCCATCACTGCCTTAATGTTACATAAATGACAAAAATTCTGTCATTGCTGAAATAGGTATGTTGTTTCCTGTGAGGTGGCTGTGACCTACACATACAGAATGCAACATCTGCTCGAAGTTTAATTTTAGCCTGCAGTGACTGCAGTATTGATTTCCTCTGTGTGCACAACGCCTCTCAGAGTAGGAGTACAGGTCTTGGATCCGTTTTTTCCTTTCATGTCCTAATTAGAGCAATTTCAGAAACATGGATTCATAATAATCATCAGAGCACAACATCTCATTTTGAATAGGAACATTATCATCCTTTTAAGGCTTAAATTAGGACTTATACCTTCAAAGTTTGTTGTTTCTTGGCTAAAATGTAGTTAGGCAATAAGGACATATTATGTTCCTTGAAGAAGGGATAATTTTCCTTGATCCAATTAAGAACTATTGAGGAACCTGACATTATGAGAAACAGCCTCCAATAGTCTATTAGGCTCAGCAGTTGCACAAGCCACTTCGGACTAGAACAGTCAATGCAAACTCTCTGATTGGACAAATGAATCGATGCTCTGCTTTGTTGTCAATTCGTTTACTGTTGATCCGTTTACTCTTGTCTCTTGAGGTCAACGCTAGGGCAACGCATTGTAAATATTTACTCCATATCTGATGATTTTCTTATGTAATTGTGTTGGACAGATGTTTACAGGAAGTAAGCTTTGAAGCTTAGCACTGAAAAATGTAGCCAAGGAGGCCTGAAAGTAGAACATAGACTTAATGAAACAACAAACTGTCATGATTACACTGTTCAACTTGACTGAAATAAAACTCTTACTTAATAAGATCTAGAAGAAAGTGAAACAAACAGATATTAAATAGGATGAGAGAGGGCAGGAAATCTCAGTGAATAAATGGATAAACTTTGCTTTGCAGTAGTAAGCAGGTATTGTTAGGTCTAGCACACTACAAGGCTCAATCTCAAGTCTGTGATTAAATAAATGTGTTAACACTCAAGCTCTCTTCACTGTTTTTAGATTTTATTTGAAAATATAACTTTTCAGTTCAGCTTTAAAATAGGACATTTATTTTTATTATACATTCTTATACATTTATCATGTTAGCCCCTAGTGTGCACACTTTTGAGACTGACAAACACGATCATTTGTTGTTCAACTTGTTTGAAATCAGGCCGATAAGTTGTCAGGTTAGTCAGCAATATGCAACAGCCAATGAAACTGAGCTGTTGAGGGTTGAAATTGAGGGGTTTTGTTGTTTTTAAGTCATTTTGTTCATGTTTTAAATTATGGAGGTATCGTTTCCTGTCTGTTGATTCCTGTTGCTCTTGTTTATTTTTTTCCATGCGTGTCTCATTAATTAGTCTTGTTAAACCCGTTATCCTTATGTATTTCAAATCCTCTTGTTTGCTTTGTTCTTTGCCTGGTCTTGTCCGGATGTACTGTATGCTGGGGAGTCTGTGTATGTTGCATTTGGACTTAAATCCTCACAGCCTCCTTCTCCTTTAAGTCTAACATTACAGGAGATCAGGCCCTAAAATATGACTTTCTCCATCAGAGAAACTGATCCATAGAAGATTATACTGAACAGTTTTATTCTCTGGGCAATTACTTGCTTCATCTACTGTTTTGGTCTTTGTGATCATATCAAATGTCTTCTGGGTGGCAGGTTTTCTTGTTTCCGTGTTGCAATGTGACTGCACTGAGGCAAGTCTCTCATCTTATTTAGTCGGGTACAGACTAGGCTGTAGTACATCCCTCTTTTACTCGTAATAAAATTTAGTTGTCTTTAAGTGCATCAAGAACCCTTTAGAATGGCATGAAATGTTTTGTATTATGTTTGTGCATTCATATTTTGGTACCTGTTTCTTTGTTTCTTGTACATGAACTTGAAAATTGCAGTAGGACCTCACAGCCTCCTGCTCCTTAAGTCCAATATTACTCATCCCTAACCAGTAACAGCCCCTGAAATCAACTAATTCAGGTTTTTACTTTTTTATTTTAATTCTTTTAAACCTTTTCACTTGTACAGCACTTTAAGCTGCAATCTTGTATTGAAAGGTGATCTATAAATGAAGAAGTTTCTTATTTATTTTTCACTGTTGTTCCACTCATCTGAGAGATGAAGAGGTCATCTGGGCATTTATCCCTGATTGCCTTGTGGTCTTTAATGGAAATGTGGTTCATTTTCTTGGTTTCGAAATGCTCAGGTTAGTGTTACTTTTAAAACTCTGGAGACGCTAATTGTGCCACAAATACACACAAACTCTTGAAGGCATACATTTGTGATTATTGTGGTTTTTATATTGGCATCATTTATTGTAAAGCAGAATAAATCAAAATCACTTATGCCCATTACCGTAGAGTGAGTGAGTGAGTGTGTGTGTGTGTGTGTGTGTGTGTGTGTGTGTGTGTGTGTGTGTGTGTGTGTGTGTGTGTGTGTGTGTGTGTGTGTGTGTGTGTGTGTGTGTGTGTGTGTGTGAGTGTGTGTGTGTGTGTGTGTGTGTGTGTGTGTGTGTGAGATGTTTGGTATATGTTGTAAAATGTGTGTATGTGAGTGACAGTGATGTGTGGAGTGTTAACAGCACTTTGTGTGCGTGTGTGTCTGGATTTAAGAGGTTGTTATTAGTGCTAGACTGAGGGTATTTCTTTCAGAAACCTGGTTCTGATTCTCAGTAATTCAACACAGACAAACTGGTCTACTGTACAGGGGAAGCTTTTACTCTTTCAAACTTTTTTCCCTTATGAACATACAAATGTCACTCATGTGTCATACGTTTCTCTCTATGCCTCTGTCTTGTTATAATATCAGTGATCCACATCACAGGTTATGGTTATGGCGTATTTTTCTTTTATCTGAAAACCAAATGTAGACTTTTAAAGGAAGATCTTTTCAGTCTCCCATAAAGACCTAGAGTATATGGTGCTAGAAATTTATATTAATAATGATCTAATTACATTAATTGATATGTTTAATCATTCCTTTTTACCATTATAGTTTTCACAATTGCTAAGACACATTTGTCAAAACTATAACCATTTATGCAGAACATAAACATACTGTAGCAAACTTAAAAAGTTTCCTGAATCAGAAAAAGACTAGAAAATTCTGCAATCTCCTACTCATCCTTCTCCATCTTTTCTTCTTTCACCTCGATCTCAATTACTGCCTCTTTTTTTCATTTCTATCTCCTCTAACTCTTTCGCTCTTCTTCAACCCCCCCAACTACACTTCTTCAACATTACTTTCTTCAGGCTGACATTCGCTGAATTGTTTGAATTCATTTATGACTCATGAGCATAATGGTGTAAAATGCTGACTTTGTTTTGAAGTTTAAAAAAAAAAGGCATTTTTACATTGCAAGTTTTCTGTAACATTGGAAAAATGTATATAGTTTTAAGAATCTGTGTTTCTCATGGCAATTATGGCGTTATGGTTCCGAATGTTTGGCTAATAGGGATTTCAGAGTGAAAGCAACTGAGGACAACTGTAATATTATAATGATCATGATTATAAAGTAAATAAAATTGTATTTGCATGCAAAAATTTCAAAAAATATATAAAAAAATCTTTAAGTATCTTTTAGCAGCAGACAGTTGCACACGTAAGAGCTATCCGTCTCTCTCTGCCTCTCTTTCTCACTCTCACTCTCCCTCTCTGTAATAATTCAATAATGTCCTGCTCTTGTTATCATCAGCTCGCAGAAGGAAGGGATGGTAAATTACCTAAATGTTTATGAGCAAGCTGTAGGTTAATGATTAGTTAGCACAATACACTATGAAGATTACAGTGAGGTTCGGGTGGAAGGCTGACCTAAAGTGAATAGATGCTTATCTTGTGGCTTAGCTTTGGCAAATGTCTTATTCTAAAGCTTTCACCGGCAAATATGCAAACACCATTTTATTAAGGTGGAACAGAATGGTTTGGTCAGGCTAGTGAGGCAACCTGTGAGGCTGTAGATATAAGGTACGATCTTTAAGGAAAACAACTGTTCTGATCTGTGTTTTAATCATGTAAAACATTAAAGGGTTAGTTCACCCAAAAATTAAAATTCTGTCAGTATTTACTCACCCTCATGCTGTTCCAACCCCGTAAGAACTTCGTTCATCTTCGGAACACGAATTAAGATATTTTTTATTAAATTTGAGAGCTGGATCACTCCTCCATAGGCTTCTTGAGCGATTGAACTTGCAGGCCCCGAAAAGTTATTACAGACATCGTTAAAATAGTCCAAGTGACTACAGTGGCTTAATCTTAAGTTTATCAAACGACGAGAATACTTTTTGTGCGCAAAAAAAACTAAAATAACGACTTTATTTCAACTATTCATTTCCTTCTCTGTGGGCCTCGACTCAGTTCACTATTGTAAAAGCGTAAGCTTCTGTTGTTGTACGTCACACGCATCACACACATGACCAGCGTCGGCCAATAGTGAGCCTGCGTGTGACGTAGCACTACGCAATCACACTACAAAAAAACTAAACAAAAAACAGGTTAACTGACTAGAGGCCCACAGAGAAGGAAATAAATAGTTGAAATAAAGTTGTTATTTTTGTTTGTTTTTGTGCACAAAAAGTATTCTCGTCGCTTGATAAACTTAAGATTGAGCCACTGTAGTCACTTGGACTATTTTAACGATGTCTTTAATAACTTTTCGAGGCCGGCAGGTTTCAATCCCTTAAGAAGCCTATGGAGGAGTGATCCAGCTCTCAGATTTCATCAAAAATATCTTAATTCGTGTTCCGAAGATGAACAAAGTTCTTACGGGGTTGGAACAACATGAGGGTGAGTAAATACTGACAGAATTTTCATTTTTGGGTGAACTATCCCTTTAAATATTTTAGAGTTATTTTTTAAGTAACAGTTTCTATTGATGGCTGTCTTAGAATGCGTTGCTACAGGCTGTAGTGTGATTCTAAATAATATTCACTCAATCCTCAATATTATATATTGTTCAATATGTGTGTGTGCTATGTGTTTATATGCTTATTAGTGTAGCAGTGTTTGATTAGATTATCTTTGTACAGAGAGAGCTAATTGTATGCCATTGCCTGTAGTCAAGTAAAGTCACCTTTATCTATTTTGTGACCTCAAAACCTTTTTATCATGGTGCAACTAATACATTTTGATGTTTGCATTATAACCAGTTCCATCTGTATGGCTTTTCTGATGCGGTAAACTTGCTCGGCAGCTCACCTGGTACTGTCACGGTGTGGGTTTTGTGTCTTGTTCCTTGTTCTTGTCTGTCATGTGATTCCCTGTTTGTCATGTGATCCTGCCATGTGTCTTGTCATTTGTTAATTGTCTGATCATTGTCCACAGGTGTTCCTTGTCTTGTAATTAGTCAGTGTATTTAAGCCCTCATGTTTGCCCTGTGTCTTTGTCGTGGATTGAATGTTACGTGTGAATGTTTCTTGTCCAGGTTTCCGGTCGTTGTTCTAGTTTCAGTTTCATGCCTTTGTTTTGTGTTTATATTAAAGTTTGCGTTTGGGTCCTCACCAGCTTGCCTTCAGTGAATTGATTCGCAACAGGTACACTGATGCGGAGTGCTCGGGTGCATTTGGAAATCTGTTTGAAAATGTTGCGAAATGAGCAAGAAGCGAAGTAATATCGTTTTGCAAAAATCATATGTTTTCCAAATCACCTAAGAGCTTCCATTTGAGCTATGAAATAAAAGCTGCCTTTGTAGGCAGCAGAAAGCAATGCAACTTGCTAGGTTGCAGGGTCATTTAAAATACACAGATATTAGCAGTATTTACTGCAGTACATAGGCTACTTGTAACTGTATATAGAGCTAAGAACATCACCTCTTGGCTGCCCTGTCAAGCCTTGTTAACATATTAACAGTTCATTAACTTTCTCGCTTCGTTAACATAGTTCATAAATGCATGGGTTTGGTCCACAATTGAAGGGCAGGTCTGACGTTATGTCCAGCTGGGGCTCTTTAGTTTCACAGGCCTGTGTTGTAGGAGCAGTCCAGGGGGATCAGGGGTGGACTTGCTAAGCTCCAGTAACATGTTAGCAAAACAGCAGCTGAAAATAGATGCGACCTGTAACTCTCACAGACAGATGTGAGGATAGCAAGCCAAAGGGGAAACGTCTCACATTAGACCAACAGAGAGGTGGGAGAGAGAGATAACAAGAAGGGGGTTTTAAAATTAGTGGATGGAGTCAAGAGAGAAACATAATATAATGAGATAGAGAGATAAAATCAAAGGAAAGCAGAAGTGTGGCAACCAAACATAGCAAGTTGGAAATAGCAAACATGTTCATACAGATTACTTTTCATCCTCTTGCTCTTTCTCACGCTTTGCCTTGTATGTCAGACCCCCACCCAGACTGGCGCTGATTGATAACCTCATCAGGGAATTAATGTGACACCCTCTGCGTGAAGTTTTGAAACTTTTCCTCACTAATAGATCTGTTGGACATGTCCCACATCTCCCTGTCCTATACATCTTCCTTACTTTTTCCTCCCTTCTGTCTCTACTACCCTCAGGCACTGTATATATACTGTATATAATGCATGTTTTACTTATAAAAAATAAGGAAAACACTGTAGTGTGTGTATATATACATAGGTAAAATGGTATAGAGAGTTTTGAACACTAGCTATTTATGTAGGCGACTTGCTCAAAAATTTATTTTGGATCATTTTTAACCCAAAAAAGTTACGGACTGCAGCTTTAAAGTACACACTTAAAATAGTTGGATCTATGTATTTATTCACTTGAAAATTCTCGGCATTAAATGACAAATTAAACCCAATGTACTATTTAAATAATTTCATTATTAAATTTAATAATTTCTCTCCTCCTCACATCTTCTCCCTCTAGTCACATTTTTGACTCATACAAGTTAACTCCTCAATTAAGAAATTAGAGGTTATTATACATGTATAAGCAAGATTATAGGTATAAGTTCACTTGATCTGTTTACAGTTTTGAATGGGTCTTCTTATGTCCAATATATTCTTTTCCCACCATATTTCATTCCCTACCACCTGTCTTTCCTTATAGTCTTTCTCACACACAAGCACTGCACATGTGGTGTGCAGGTTGTGTGTACCATCACAAAGTACAGTTATGGAGAATCTAACTGTACTTTTTGACCTTTCACCTCATTTAAAAGCCAAGTGCTAACGTACTGGGTAAACAAACTTTTTCAATAATAATGAAAAACCCAACTTGAAATGACAAACCAAACTGTGATTGGTCACTTTGCATTTTGGTCAGATCATAATTAAACCATAAACAAAAAACAAAACAAAAAAACATAGCATTGAATGCAATTTAAGTTGTTTTGGATAAAAGTGTTTGCCAAAAGCATTAAAAAAAAGTAAAGTTGGCTGTTGCCTTGGCAGTTCTTGCCCAGAATAAGCAGTAATGTTGACCAGACTTTATGCTTAAAGTCCAAAGGTTCCAAATATCTAAAGGTTCTGAGAGCTTTACCAAAGAGCACAAGATGTTTTCTCTTTATCTGAAGCTCCAAGATGAACTTTGGTGTTCTACTTCTACCTATAAGAAATGCTTGTTTTGTCTTATCTATGGAAGTAAAATAATGCCAAATGTTTTTGAAACAAAAAGCCTGTTGAATTGTACTACTTGAAAAAAATATGCATTGCATTAACCCTGCTTGTATTTTAATGCATTGTATTTTTAGGGGTTGCATTTTTATGCGCTGAAATTTAGCATGGTTGAATATTTAAGCTGTGAATATTTAAATTCAAAACATTTCAAACACATTTTCATTAGTAAAATTTCAATAATCCATATTCACCTTTCATATTTCACTTCCAAAATATTCAAACTGATTAAAAATACAACCTATAATATTCAACAGGCGGTTTTCGGTCCATAATTCAGTGGCTTAAATTCGACAGTAAATTCAACGTTGACATCCAGGAACTGCAGGAAAAGCAGTAGATTACCGAGCATAATCTCCATCTGCTGTTAGTCGACCTCACCAGCAGGGGGTGCAAGCGCGTGTTGTTGACGAAGACCAGAGCAACAGTTAGTTAGAGCAAGCCATTCATTCATAAAAACTAATTTACAACAATGTAAGTGTATCTGTGATTATTATGTTTTATGTGAAATTCAGTGTCTTCACGATTACTTTTCCTGTGTAGCCTACATGCACCTCTACCGTGAACGAGATTATAATGTTATTCCCCCGATGCGGATGTATAACGTTACAGATCCAATGTTACATTTGAGTTTGACATATCTATTGGTTGTTTAGTTGCCTCAACCTTATATTGCGGGGATTGTGCTGCATGCAGTAGGCTAGTAATAGGGTTTCCCTCAATACGTCAGGATTCCCCTGCTGGACATATAAAACGCTTAACGTAGCTTAATGTACTAATACAGTGATATAAAAGATCAAACTCGTCTCTAAAGTTACATACGACATTGGTACACGTTTCTAACTTCAATAGTATTTGAAGAGAACGACTTGCAGTCATAAAACCAACTGTAAAGTGTTCATGTAGGTGTCAGGCATAATGCGCAATTTATTCAAATAAATTGAAGTTTGCTATTGAAGTTAGAAACGTTTAGGCCTATAGGACTACCAATGTTACTTTAGAGACAAAATGAACAAATCTTTTTTCGAGTCATTTCGTTCGTTGAATGAACGAAATGACTCGAAAAAAGATTTGTTCATTTTGATGAACGAGTTTGAACAGGAGAGTCACGAACGTGCATCACAGAACAGAGCAAGGCGAGCATTTGTGCTTATAAAACTTAAACTTTTTTATTTATTTTTGAAATGACCGATCGTTTCGCAAGATAGGACCCTTATGCATCGTCTGGTGTCGTTTAAAGCCATTTGAAGCTGCACTGAAACTGTCATTTGGACCTTGGACCGTTTGGTACCCAATGAAGTCCATTATATGGAGAAAAATCCTAGAATGTTTTCATCAAAAACCTTAATTTCTTTTCGACTGAAGAAAGAAAGACATGGACATCTTGGATGACATGGGGGTGAGTAAATTATCAGCAAAAGTTTTTTAAAAAGTGAACTACTCCTTTAATGAATGAAACATAAAAACAGCTTTTGTGCCTTTATCATCTTTTTCGCATATATACTGACCCAGATAATCATCACAAAAAACTTAATGCATGCTCAATTGTTGTAAATGAGTTTTTATGAATGAATGGCTTGCTCTAACTAACTGTTGCTCGGGCTTCGTCAACAACACGCGCTTGCACCCCCTGCTGGTGAGGTCGACTAACAGCAGATGGAGATTATGCTCGGTAATCTACTGCTTTTCCTGCAGTTCCTGGACATTGAATTTACTGTCGAATTTGAACCACTGAATTTGTGGAAGTGAATTTGCAAAGCGAAATAAAATGGACCGAAAACCGCCTGTTGAATATTATAGGTTGTATTTTTAATCAGTTTGAATATTTTGGAAGTGAAATATGAAAGGTGAATATGGATTATTGAAATTTTACTAATGAAAATGTGTTTGAAATGTTTTGAATTTAAATATTCACAGCTTAAATATTCAACCATGCTAAATTTCAGCCCATAAAAATGCAAGCCCTAAAAATACAATGCATTAAAATACAAGCAGGGTTAATGCAATGCATATTTTTTTCAAGTAGTACAATTCAACAGGCTTTTTGTTTCAAAAACATTTGCCATTATTTTACTTCCATACTTATCTGTCAAATGATGTTTAGGTTGAATGTATGCAATCAAACTGGTTGAACTAGTTTGTATTTACGCTGACTGTTTTAAAATGTATTTGAAAGTGTAATTATAAAGAGTGGACTGATTTGGATTCAACATTAAAGTTAACCTAAACTAAACTGCCTTTACATTTCTTTTATAACACAACTTGTTAATGAGACAACATCTTGTGAAATTGAATCAGTACAGATTGTCTTTTTCCAAACAATACAAGCTTGTTGTGGTTGGAGTGTGATTCTCGGCTATAGGCAGACTTCTGTAGGAAACATATGTGTGTTTAATTAGCAGCAGACTGAACTGAACTGAACTGAACTGAACTGAACTGAACTGAACTGAACTGAGCAGGGCTGCTTTTTAGAGTCTCAAAGAAAAGGCCTTCGATGATGTTTCATTAAAAGCTATAATGTTACATTATCATAATGCATTCTGAGTTCCAGTTAACACTTTATATTAACGTTTAATCTGTTAACATTAGGCATTGTAGTAGGTATCATGAACTAACAATTAACAAATATTTTTAAACCATTTATTAATTTAGGCTAATATTAAAGTTATAACAATGCTGTAACTACGTCAACATTTCTTTTTATTTAAAGGAATTAACTAAAGGATTAAAAATGATTTAGGGGAATACAGAAAAATAAATAAGAAAGGTAAAAAAAAGGCTCTAGGTTAATTGTTGTTATAAAGTAATCAATTTCATATTTTTATAATATTTTATGATAATATTTGCTCACATTCACTCATATTCATGAGTCTAATATGTCAAAAACACAAACGTTTCTTGTCTCTTCACACTGAGTAATGAATTATATGAATAGTGTAAATGATAGCATATTTGGCAAGGTTTGCATCACTGGATATTTCTGTCAGTCGTTGAACATTTCTATCGTAAAACAGTTGTCAAATATTAAATGTTTAGCTGCTTACATCTTATCACGCACTCTTTTACTGTTAAAACTAACATTATTTAATTCCCTCCAATAATTAACAATTATCATGGGGGAATGTCTATGGTGGTTACGGCCTGGTTAATGTTTATTTATACAACTTGAAATGTTAAAAATGTATTAGAATATGTCGAAATTAGATTAATAAAGGCTATGAAAATCACTTTTATGTTTTCTAATGCATTAACAAATGTAACAAATTTAACCTTATTGTAAAGTGTTGCAAAAGCCACCATTTTCAGGGTAGTTAGCTTCAGAAATTAGCCCCTGCTGGTAGATGTTGTAACCATTATTGTGGCACCAAAAAAAGTCTTTGTTTTGTTGTTTTGAGAGAAAAAAAAATATCAAAGAATAGCATGTTGGAGCCATATTGTTGTGTTGGTGCCATGGACTGTGTCATATTTTCCCATTTCCCGCTTTCTCTACTGAATAATTTCCTGTCTCTTTTCACTGTCCTGTTATATAAAGCACTAAAAAGCCCATAAATAAAATATTGTGAGAGGAGATGAATGGAAATAAACTAAAATACTAGCATGAAACTGTGAAACATACAATCATGTTTTGTTTGTGAATCTGATCCTGGTATTTACTGAAAAATCTGGTGTACTCTATTCCAAACACCCATAATGATATTCAACTGTCCTTGTGGCTCATAAGAAGTGCCACCAATTTGGGCTCAATATGCTGGCTCATGGAGTTTTAAATTTGTTTAATGGCACTTGAAATGTCACGGCTCTTGTATGAGCCCTGTATCATAGACAGTGAAGTAGATGTTTTTGTCTTCTGTGAGCGCTCAAGGACCTGAGTATAGCTCCTTTTTAACTATTCATAAAACAATACACGCTGAGCCCCTGGCAATTAGAAAGCACTTAATAGACTTCGATAGCACTCACAGGGTCGTGGCCTCACTCTAAAGAGGCTGAATCAGACGGGTACTTTGTGTTTATTGTTCATGTTTCATTTTTTTCTTAAATGTCATCTATAAATAATGCAGAAATTTAAATGAAGGTGCATCATCATAAGTACGCCATTATTTTAATTTCAGCTGCGGCTGTGGTTGTGTTCCCAGTGCTCTCCTGCATGTGATATGAGCTTTCATCTCCAAAAACACCAGCACTCAGGAGATACTGAGAGGGTTTTTTCATTGACTGAAGATAAATCCGGTCACTTTTGCAACTGTTTTGTACATAATTTTAGCCTTGGCTGTGCTATGTATTTTTAGATTTTATAGACTTTTTACTCAAGATTAAACCTTTAGAATGTCCCCATTTACTTACATTTAGACTTTATTGGGTTTTCAGAATGTGTCAAGGAGGATGTCATAATATTTGTTTCCCTCCTATTGTCAGCTGGATCTCTTTGTGTTTTCCAGTCCTTTGGGATCCATTTTTCTTTCAGAAAATGCTAATTTAGACTTTCTAAATTACTTGCATTGTTGCATTGACAGGCTTACAGATTGTGTATGTCAAAACAGAGGCTCATTAGAAAACTGTGTCTCTACCTACAATTTTGCAACACTCCAAAAAAGTACCTATACATACATACAAATCACTGCAGTTTCCTAGTGGCAGTAAAACACCAATAACTTTTATTCCTTTTCACACAAATTATGATTACGGGACAGACTATTGATTAATAAAGACTTATTTTCACGTTGGTACTTGCACAATCCTGTTTGACCTCAACACACTTTTACCATAATGCATTTTGACATTTGCATCTCATAACCAGCTCCATATGTATGGCTTTTCTGACGTAGTAAACTTGCTCAGTAGTTCAGCTGGTACAGCATTGCATTTGCGATGCAAAGTGCTCGGATATGAGTCCTGTGAAACGTCTCGGTTACGTATGTAACCCTCGTTCCCTGAGTAGGGAACGGAGACGTTACGTCGGATGACGACGAAATGGGGTTTCGCTTAGAAAGCCTATCAACTTCGAGTATTACAAAACGAGCCAATGGCAAAGAAATGCCATGGGTCTGCGGAATTTGCATGACGTAACTCCACCCCACCTCGTGGGTATAAAAGGAGGAAGTCCGCAACAGCAGTTTATGTTTCTTCGCTGAGGAGCCAAGACTGAGCTCAGGCGATCCCCGCGGTACAGCGGGAAAGTGGCAGGCAGACGTAACGTCTCCGTTCCCTACTCAGGGAACGAGGGTTACATACGTAACCGAGACGTTCCCTTTCGTTGTCACTCCGAGTTACGTCGGATGACGACGAAATGGGGTTACCAGTCTAATCACGCCACCTTCTCAGCTGTCTTCCAGTGCCCTGCGTAAATCGAGATCCCTGTCATAGACTGGACGAAGGACTCCATTTAACACAGGAATACCAAGGTACACTGGGAAGCATATCCCAAGCTAGGGGAAGTATGCAATTAATGCCAACCCAGAGGGGGGGGACTTAGAGAATACACATATGACCCGAAGGAAACATATGGAGAACACTGGGGTGTCCAGCCGCAGGTGGAATATTTCAACCCCAGGGGTGGCAAGGTGGCTTGCCAAGGGAAAGACACATGCTCAGAGAGGCTTACAGTGGAAATACACATGTGGGGGTCGCTCAGGGGAGGGACCATGCACACGGGAGGCACCTAGCCGACGCGCAGGCAATAGACACTGGTGCCGACGTCAGGAGTGCTGGAGGAACTCAGGGCTTCGGGAAGCTCACCTGAGGAGAATATCACACGTATCCAGTCCGTGGAGTGGAATGGCGAGCAAGCGAAGACACCTGAGCGGGTCCGGTACTAGCTAGTTGAAGCGAGTACATGAGAGGACACTGGCTCCACTCGGAGATTATAGAATCTGGCGAATGTGTTAGGTGTCGCCCAGCCTGCAGCTCTGCAGATGTCTGTTAGCGAGGCGCCATGCGCTAGAGCCCAAGAGGATGCCACACTCCGGGTGGAGTGGGCCGTCACACCAAGGGGGCACGGTCGACCTTGCTGCTGGTAACCCAAGGCAATGGCGTCCACTATCCAGTGAGACAACCTTTGCTTGGAGAGAGCCTTTCCCTTCAGCTTCCCACCATAACAGACAAAGAGCTGGTCTGAGGTCCTGAAACACCGCGTCCTGTCTACATAGGCGCGAAGAGCGCGTACTGGACAGAGCAGTGCCAAGGCTGGGTCTGCCTCCTCCGGGGGCAGCGCTTGCAGGTTCACCACCTGGTCCCGAAAGGGAGTGGTAGGAACCTTGGGCACATATCCGGGCCGGGGTCTCAGGATCACGTGAGAGAAAGCCGGACCGAATTCCAGGCACGCTTCGTCGACGGAGAATGCGTGCAGGTCCCCTACCCTCTTGATGGAGGCCAGTGCAACCAGGAGCGCTGTCCTCATTGACAGGAACTTAAGCTCAACTGATTGCAGGGGCTCAAAGGGAGCACTCTTCAGGGCAGTTAGAACCACTGAGAGGTCCCAAGAGGGAACGAGAGGAGGACGAGGAGGATTTAGTCTCCTCGCTCCTCTCAGGAACCTGATGACCAGGTCGTGCTTCCCTACCGACTTACCTTCGACTAGGTCATGGTGTGCGGCAATGGCGGCAACATAGACCTTAAGGGTGGAGGGAGACAGCCTTCGCTCCAACCCTTGCTGAAGGAAGGAAAGCACAACGCTGATCGAGCATCTCCGGGGGTCTTCTCGGTGAGAAGAGCACCAGTCGACGAAGAGGTTCCACTTCAACGCGTAGACGTGTCTCGTGGACGACGCTCTAGCGGAAGTGATGGTAGCCGCCACCGCTGGTGGAAGGGTACTCAAACCTACCTCGAGCCGTCCAGGAGCCACACGTGGAGGCTCCAGAGATCGGGGCGAGGGTGCCACACGGTGCCCCGTCCCTGAGAAAGAAGGTCCTTCCTCAGAGGAATGGGCCAGGGAGGTGCTGTCGCGAGGAGTGCAAGTTCGGGGAACCAGGTCCGGCCGGGCCAATACGGCGCGACCAAAATGACCTGCTCCTCGTCCTCCCTGACCTTGCGCAAGGTCTGCGCAAGAAGGCTCACTGGGGGAAACGCATATTTGCGGCCCGGCGGCCAGCTGTGCGCCAGTGCATCCGTGCCGAGCGTGCCCTCGGTCAGGGAAAAATACAGGGCGCAATGGGTCGAGTCGTGAGAGGCAAACAGATCTATCTGTGCGTCCCCGAACTGGTCCCAAATCAGCTGAACCGACTGGGGATGGAGTCGCCATTCTCCAGGGAGGGGCTGAAGCCGTGAGAGCTCGTCGGCTGCACAGTTCAGGGCTCCGGGAATGAAAATGGCTCGAAGCGACCTCAGATGCTTCTGACTCCATAGAAGGAGGTGGCGGGCGAGTTGTGACATACGGCGGGAGCGTAGACCACCTTGATGGTTGATGTACGCTACAGTAGCGGTATTGTCTGAGCGGACTAGTACGTGTTGACCCCTGAGCAACGCCCGGAAGCGGTGCAGGGCAAGTTGTACTGCCAACAACTCGAGGCAATTGACATGCCATAGCCGCTGGGGTCCTGTCCAGGAGCCCGCAGCAGCATGTCCATTGCACATGGCGCCCCAGCCCGTGGTGGAGGCATCCGTGGAGACCACAACATGCCGGGAAGCTCGTTCCAGGGGGACACCCGCCCTGAGAAAACTGAGGTTCGACCACGGGGTGAGGAACTGACGGCAGGTCGGAGTAACTGGTACCCGGAGCGTGCCTTGATGCCATGCCCACCTCGGGACTCGGTCGGAAAGCCAAAGCTGAAGCGGTCTCATATGAAGCAATCCGAGCGGCGTGACCGCGGCTGCAGATGCCATATGCCCCAGGAGCCTCTGAAAATGTTTCAGTGGAACCGCATTCTTGCTCCTGAGATGTCTCAGGCAAGTCAGCAGTGACTGCGCGCGCTCGCTCGTAAGCTGCGCGGACATGGCGACCGAGTCGATGTCCATACCGAGAAAAGAGTTCCTCTGCACGGGGCAAAGTTTGCTCTTCTCCCAGTTGACCCGAAGGCCCAGACGAGCTAGGTGCCGGAGCACTAGGTCCCTGTGTTCGCAAACCTGATCTCGAGAGTGGGCTAGGATCAGCCAGTCGTCGATATAACTCAGGATGCGAACCCCGTGTTCCCGAAGGGGAACAAGGGCAGCCTCGACGACCTTCGTGAAGGTGCGAGGAGACAGGGCTAGCCCGAAAGGGAGAACCGCGTACTGGTATGCCTGCCACTCGAAAGCAAACCGTAGGAACGGTCTGTGTCGAGGAAGAATGGAGACATGAAAGTAGGCGTCCTTCAGGTCGATCGCTGCAAACCAATCCTGGGGCCGCACGCATTCGAGAACGCGTTTGGCGGAGAGCATCTTGAACGGCAGCCTGTGAAGGGAGCGGTTCAGCACGCGCAAGTCCAGGATTGGCCGTAACCCACCGGTTTTCTTGGGGACAATGAAGTAGGGGCTGTAGAACCCGGACCTCATCTCGGCTGGAGGGACAGTCTCGATTACACCCTTCGCCAGCAGGGTGGCAATCTCTGCTCTCATGATAGGGGCATTGCCACCGACCAAAGTGGAGCGGACTCCCCTGAAGCGGGGAGGAGACCGTGCGAACTGAATCGCAAGCCGAGCCTGATGGTGCGCGCGATCCAGCGGGACAGACGGGGAAGCTCTAACCAGGCTCCCAAGAACTGAACCAGCGGGATCAAGCGGACGACAGGCGTCCCCCCGGAGGGGCAGCGAAGCGGAGTAACTGGCCCAGACGTGGACGGCGTAGCGGCCCGGTGTGGGGGCACAGTTAGCAACCGCGCCCTGACAGAAGGGGCCAGGGGAGGACCATGCTGGTCGTCCCGCGGGGGCCTGCTCTGGCAGGGGTCTGGCGACAGAGGGGGACAGGGGCGAAGCGGTCCGTGGACGGCACGCCGTGTCAAGCACCTCTGGGACAGAGGGGGACGAGGAGAGCACGGCTTGTGGGCGGCGCTCTGTGTCGTCCGAGAACTCTGTCTTCCCAGAGACGGGAGAGTCAGTTCTTAGGAGAATAAGGATTTTTCCCCGGCCCTCCACCGGGGAAAGGAGTGGTCCTGCTACTGAGTCCCATCTCTGTGGAGCCCATCTCAGGAGCGCCGCTTAACCCGGCACGTAGCGGGGGGCGGGGCTGGAGAGGGCTGTGGCGTCCGCCCGCGGCTTCCAGAGCCGGCCCGTCTCTTTAAACGGGCGGGGTGGGAGCCGCGGGGGGGGCGCCTTCGGCAGTGGGCAGACCGAGGGATCGGAGCGGACGGCGGGCCATCGGGACAGAATCACGTCAGTCTGCACATGGGCGGTTGAGAGCTGTTGGGTGAAGTTCTCAACCGCACCGCCGAAGAGGCCGACCTGGGATATGGGAACGTCGGACAGACGGGGCCGCGCGACATTCAGCACATCAGACAGGTTCAGCCACAGAATGGTAGGCATCACCTGACCCAGGGAGCGTACGGCCACTTTCGTCGCTCGGAGAGCAAGGTCAGTGGCGGCGCGCGACTCAGTAAAGAGCCCTGGGTCAGTCCCGCCCTCGTGCAAGTCCATGAGCATCTGGGTCGAGGACCAGCAGAATGGCCATGGCCTGCAGAGAGGCGGCTGCCAGTCCCGTGGTGCTATAGGATCTCGCCACAAATGTAGACGAAAACCATAGACCACGGGCGGGTGCTTAGGATTGTGCCGAGAAGAAGCACTCTGAGGACACATAGCATCGCAACAGAGCGTTCAGCCGGGGGAACCCCAGTGTACCCGTGACAGCGGCCCCATCGAGGGGGGAAAGGCGGATGAGATCAGCGAGCGGTCCCGAGAAAACCAGGGGGTCTTCTGGGACTTCGAGATCTCATCATGCACGTCCAGGAGGGAAGGTATTGGGGTTTGCCGTGGACGAGGGTCGGCGGCCTTACCCAAAAACCAATCGTCCCAGGAAAGCATGGCCGTCATCTCTGGATCAGACTCAGGCACAGCCGTATGCACACCAGAGGGTGGCAGCTGTGACGAGTCGTCACTTCGCAGAGAATCAAACCCACCTTGTGAAGCTGCTACAAACATAGTATCATCCTCTGTAGCTTTAAATGAAACACACGGGCCACCAGAGGGTAGACTCGTGGGAATCACCTATTCACTAGCGGGCACCGCCGTTGAGGGGAGGCTGGGGTCACGGACACGGAGTCGGCGCCTTGTTCCAGACCAACACCCTCAGGTCACCCTGGCCACCAGCCGAAGATCGGGGGGGTGGATGAGGGGACTCTCACTCTTGCGAGTTCACAGAGTCTCGACCTATATGACGCGATGATCATGTTCCCACAGAGAGAACATGAGTCATCCACGAGCGCTGCTCTAGTATGATCAAGCCCAAACATACCAGACAACGCTCGTGCCCATCAGAGTCCGATACCAAGCTGCCGCAACCATTCATTTTTTTTTTTTTTTTTTAAATGCACGGGCGAGCCGTCTTTAAAAAGACGTGCCGCGTGCGCTCTTTTAGAGAGAGAACTCACGTGTTGAAGCGCCCGGGGAAGCACGCGCTCTCTGATGAACCACTGCAGAGATAAGCAGGAAGCACGCACTCGCCGGAGATCGCCGTCACACCAACACTCGAGGCACTCGTTCGTGAAGCTGATAATTCAGAGTTGGCTTGTGGAGAGAAGAATACACTTGGCTCCGAAGCGAAAACATAAACTGCTGTTGCGGACTTCCTCCTTTTATACCCACGAGGTGGGGTGGAGTTACGTCATGCAAATTCCGCAGACCCATGGCATTTCTTTGCCATTGGCTCGTTTTGTAATACTCGAAGTTGATAGGCTTTCTAAGCGAAACCCCATTTCGTCGTCATCCGACGTAACTCGGAGTGACAACGAAAGGGAACCTGAGTTACGATAAAAGACCTCAAAGACTTGTGGAAGCTTATAGCTACAATGGCATGATTGCTTTTTTTTATTCATATTTGCTTTTGTTAACACTATTGGTTAGGTTTAGTGTAGGTGGTGCATTATTTTCAAACACGAGAGAGCATTAATCATTTAGCGCCACTCACCAGGCATTTCATTTCCCAACTCCCACAATATGCACAACAATATCATTGCTAGATTCTGTTTGGATAAAACCTAACATGCTTTTAGTGGCACATACTGGACATTGCACGTTGAAAGTGTCATCAAATTTGCAAAAAAGCAAAAATTGGGCCACAGACACATTTTTCCAATGAGCCTGGGTTGATATCTGTCTATCTATTAGTTTGTTTATGTGTGTGTGTGTGTGTGTGTGTGTGTGTGTGTGTGTGTGTGTGTGTGTGTGTGTGTGTGTGTGCGTGCGTGCGTGTGCATGCGTGTGTGTGTGCGTGTGCGTGTGTGTGTGCGTGTCTGAATGAGGCGATGAATTCAACATCTGTTGTTCCATTTCTCCAGCCAAAGCTATTAATCAAAATGGGAGTGAATGAAATTCCTAAACCCTTTAAAATCAAACATACAAATAAAGCTTAAGAATAGATGATTTGCACCCTTCCATTTTCTTCTGTTTCACTTCAGTGAGCCTCTTCCTCATGCAGCTGCAGCCAATGATAGGCACAACTAAAACCATAATGAGATGAATAATAACTTACCATAAATTTCCATATCTCACATAAATATTGATTGTGTCAGCATAGATGATGCCTAGATTAACTCCATCTGAATAAAACGGTTTAAGTAAGGCTGGCCATACACAATGAGTGTAATGCAGAACAGGCCTGCAGTGGCCAGACATTATCAATGGGGAGATTGGAAAGAAATGCAGTTTTTCTCCATCTGCTGTTAGTCTCACACACACAAACACATACAGTGGGACCAGGCTAGTGACTCACTCTCAAGCTGATGGTGTTTTGGTATTCGTGTGGCATGTAGCCAATAGGAATACTGCAGTGCACACACACACACACACACACACACACACACACACACACACACACACACACACACACACACACACACACACTGTGCTTATTGAAATTGACCTGGTAGATTTATGTGTGTTTGCTTAGAATAGACTGATCGGTCTCTTATGCTCAACAAGGCTGCATTTATCTGATCAAAAACACAGTAAAATAGTAATATTGTTACAATAAATAAAATTTAAAAATAAATAATTAAAAAACTAGCATTACTCCCGTATTCAGTGTCACATGATCCTTCAGAAATCCTTCTAATATGATGATTTACTGCTCAGGTGACATTTAAAGGGATAGTTCACCCAAAAATGAAAATTCTGTCAGTATTTACTCACCCTCATGTTGTTCCAACCCCGTAAGAACTTCGTTCATCTTCGGAACATGAATTAAGATATTTTTGATTAAATCTGAGAGCTGGATCTCTCCTCCATAGGCTTCTTAGGGATTGACACTTGTTCCCCGAAAAGTTATTAAAGACATCGTTAAATAGTCCAAGTGACTACTGTGGCTCAATCCTAAGTTTATCAAGTGACGAGAATACTTTTTGTGCGCAAAAACAAACAAAAATAACGACTTTATTTAAACTATTTATTTCCTTCTCTGTGGGCCTCTAGTCAGTTAACCTGTTTTTTGTTTAGTTTTTTTGTAGTGTGATTGCGTAGTGCTACGTCACACGCAGGCTCACTATTGGCCGACGCTGGTCATGTGTGTGATGCGTGTGACGTACAACAACAGAAGCTTACGCTGTTACACTAGTGAACTGAGTCGAGGCCCACAGAGAAGGAAATGAATAGTTGAAATAAAGTCATTATTTTTGTTTGTTTTTGTGCACAAAAAGTATTCTCGTCGTTTGATAAACTTAGGATTGAGCCACTGTAGTCACTTGGACTATTTTAACGATGTCTTTAATAACTTTTCGGGGCTGGCAAGTGTCAGTCCCTTAGAAGCCTATGGAGGAGTGATTCAGCTCTCAGATTTAATAAAAAATATCTTAATTCGTGTTCCGAAGATGAACGAAGTTCTTACGGGGTTGGAACAACATGAGGGTGAGTAATTACTGACAGAATTTTCATTTTTGGGTGAACTATCCCTTTAATTTCAATGTTGAAAACAGTTGTGCTGCTTAATATGTTTGTGGAAAATATAATAATTTTTTTAAGGATTCTTTGATGATTTAAAATAAAAAAACAGCATTTATTTAACAATGTTTAAAAATATTTACTATCAGTTTTTATACATTTTATTTCTTTCTTTCAATAAAAATACTTTCTTTCAAAAAGAAAAGCAAATACTGGTTGAACTACAAAAAGATCTATATTCTACATCTACATATATTTCTTTATCGTTTTGACTGATCTGCATTTGCACTATAGATCTATTGATCGATATGTGAACATACACATTAGGCTATTCAATGTCTGTGCAGACAGGAAGAGAATCTGTGGGGCAGTATGTGTGTTTGCGTGTGTTCGTTATTTGCTGGGTGTTGCTTCCACATGAACAGATGGTGGAATCATGTCATTGCAGTCACTGTTTAAAGTGTGCCAATGGAATGCTCTGATTGAGACAATGACAGAGTAATAGCCTGCTGTGTGGTGTGTGTGTGTGTGTGTGTGTGTGTGTGTGTGTGTGTGTGTGTGTGTGTGTGTGTGTGTGTGTGTGTGTGTGTGTGTGCGTGCGTGCGTGCGTGCGTGCGTGCGTGTGTGTGTGGTCATCTTCGCGTGGGTGGGCAAAGACTGTTAACGTGCAGGGCTTCATGTCTGTATGTGACTCTGCTAATATTGTGCTCAAGTGTTTTACAGTTAGAGGAACAATGATGAACTTCCTACTGTATTTATATCTGACCATCTCCCTGTTTTTCTCTTTCTGTCATTCTCTCTCTCTCTCTCTCTGTCCTAATTCTGTCTCTTAGTCCACTCTCCTTTCTTTCGTTGGTGGTCCTGCCTCATTTCTCTTGAGGGGCAGCAGGTGGTATGTGGTCTGGGGTCTACATATGTGTGTGTGATGGAGGGTATTGATTTGTAGATGTGTTAATGGTTGTGGTGAGCTGGATGTCTTTCCTCTGTCCTAAAGAATTTCTGATATTCCAGTTGGGATATAACAAAAAAAGTAAATATTGTCATGAAAACATTTAAATCTTTAGAAATCAAACCTTTCTCAGTTAAAAAAAAGACCAGTCATTGAAAGAATGAAACAAGTTAAAAATTACTTGTTTTGTGTCAATGTAATGTAGACTTTGCAAAGAATGGATGAAGAACGGGTCTGTTTAAAAAGTAACAAAACTGCTTTTTCCACAAGTGAAGATGGTGTTTACATAGACATCATAAAGGCCCAGCGGGGGAAAAATGGGTGTCAAAAAATAAAGTATGACACATCACACACACACACACAAACACACACACACACACACACACACACACACACACACACACACACACACACACACACACACACACACACACACACACACACACACACAATATTTTTTTCACAAATGTTCACAAATAAAAAAAAAAATTTGTTTTTTTTATGTTCAAAAATACAGTAAAAACAGTATACAATTTTTATTAACGTTAAATCATTTTAAATATATAGATTATTTATTTCTGGGATGTCAAAGCAGCATCATTATTCCAGTCTTCAGTGTCACATGATCCTTCGGAAATCAGTCTAATATGATGATTTGATGTTGAAAACAGTTGTGCTGCTTAATATTTTTGAAGAAAGTGTTAAAAAAATATTCTTTGATGAATAGAAGGTTTAAAAGAATAGCATTTATTTGAAATATAATTTTTTTAACATAAATGTCACTACTGTCACTATTGATCAATTTAATGCAAATTTGAATACATTTTTTAATTCTTTAGAAAAAAGAAGAAAAAAAAGTACCAACCCCCAACGTTTTAGCAGTTGTGTATATGACCCATTTAATGAAATTATTCATGTATTGCCCATAATAAATCCTCTAAAAGCTATGGTCTTGTCTATGAAATCATATATTCATTGGACTGCAAATAATTTATGGAGCTATTATGGCATCACAGAGTTGGGATCTGAAAATGTAAGTTGAGCCTACCTCTTTACAATATGCCAAAGAATTATTAGAGGTGTGACATCCCTGAGCAATGACCTCACAGCAGTGATCTCACAGCTCTGACTAGACTAAAAGAGAAATGAAAACTATTCATTGACAAATCTGTGTAAAATCACATTTTCATTCCCCTCTCCCCCATTTGTTTTACACTCCTCCGCATGTCTGCATCTCTGTCTTTTTCTCTCTTTCACTTGTCTGTGTCCTTGACTCTGACATAAATCTTTTCTATGGGCAGATGCAGTGACGTCATTCTTCACTTTGTAAGTCTTTGCTTGTCAAAATGAATGTAATTACACACCAGTAATGTCCCTTTTTATGACAACTTTTAATCTTTTAATCTCAAGTTTTAGCTGACTCATGGTCCTTATTAAGTATATGAGAGTTATGGATGAAGTATTTGATTAGTGACTACATTTTGCTGTGGTAGTTGGTTTGTCTGGCTAATCTAATTGAAAGTGAATGCGGTGACAGTGGAGCTTATCTCTTACACCCTGCTGCTCATCGCTGTCTACAAGTCTGCTGACAAGCATCAGTGGGTAAAGGCTCTGATGTACAGGCTTTGTAAAGCGCTGGTTCTTGTGCAAGCATTGTTCTCTCAAGCGGTCTTCACACACAGTGCTTATGTGGGTGTGTAGGTGTATGAGCGTGTCGAAATGCTAACATACACCAACAGTCAGAAGTTTATGACACACTTGACTGAATTTATTTCTCAAAAACCTTTTGATCTAAAGTCTTATACTACTTAAATGCTTTAGATTTGTTTTGTAGACAACAATAAATTGTGCGTGTTTACTAATATTTATGTGTTATACATTTCTTCATGATTTGGACCAGTTTATTAATTTATTTTATTTTAAAAATTATTACTTTTATCCCAGACAGCAACACAGTGTCGGCCCAGATCCGGCCCACATATGGTACACATGGATTCCACACGGGATCTAGGCTGACACTATGTTGCTGACTGGGTTTACATTAATTGATTTTATTAGTTCATTAAAATTAATTAATTATATTTCTTTAAAATAATTACTTTAACAATACTAGAAAAATAATGTATTAATAATAATAAAAATAATAATGACTAATGTTACTGTGAATAATGCATATCCAAACTTTTGGTGTGTCAACATCCATGTACCCACAGTTTATGAAACTGCTATTTCATAAACTGTGGGTAACTACTTACACACATAACAGTTATTGTGAAATTCCTCATAATAAAACGGTGCTTTCTTTGGGTTTCAGCATGAATGCAAGCAGAGTTACAATTGCAGCGACTCAAAGACGGGATCTAATAAAGCATATGGATGTGCTTTATGCTGTGGTTTGGCAATCACTTGGTCCAAACATATTTTGTGGTCTGTGCTTTTCTGCCCACTTTCAAAAAAAAAAAAAAAAGACATAATTTAAAACAGTTCTCACTTCCCATAGAGATAAAGTGACATGGCAAACTTTTTTTGTCAAAAAGTTTCTTTAGACTAGTCAATTTTACAACTTACAAACATCTGGAATTGTTTCTTTCAGTTTATTTGTTGCCTTCACACTGAAAGAACAATGCAAAAAATGAACTTTAGATATGTTGCTAAAAGGCCAATAAAGTATGCAGTGTAATTCTTCATGTTTGCTTAAATTCCCAGTAAAGTGAATTCTACACTGTTTTACAGAAGGAATCTGATGCTCTGCCCATGTTGTTGCTGGATTGCAGATCTTAAGGGCTTTGTTTTGTTTAATGTGTATTAGAGAGGTCTGGATTTGGAGCTAATATAAGTTGTGAAGCCTCTAGGGGCCATATAGAGGTTAGACCACTGAATAACCTCAATCATGGATCATGAGTTTGGTGTTTCCCAGGGTGTTCACATGACAAATCAAAACAGGGTGTCTAAAAATGTTTTTTTTTTTTTTTTTTCCTACAGAAGACGTCTGTAGTCAGAACAATCTGAGTTATAAAGTTTAGACTCACTAATGTGACCACCTGAAGCCATTATCATTAAGATAAAAGTGTAAGTGATTGATGTTTTATAGAAATCATAGTTCAAGTGTTGGTTCAAGATATTGGGCCCTATCATACACCTGGCGCAATGCAAGTGTTTTTTGCTAGTTTCAGCCCGACATTTGTGTGCCGGTCTGAAAACGAGGTGTGTTCAGGCGCATTGTTGGCACGTTGCTATTTTGAGGCAACTGAAATATTTTTTCGCCGTGTAAATAGCGAATCCGACATGGCGCGAGAACAACTGGCTTTTAAAGGGAAAGGGAGATGAGACTCTGATTGGTTTATTGCATGTTACGCCCAAAACACACACACTTTACTCATTAAGAGAATAGGGACAACCCTTTTAGACCATGCGCTGGCCATTTAAACTAGCAAAAGTGGATTTGGACACGCCCTAACTGCACTTGCGCCGTACGCTTTAGACCAGAGGTCTTCAATCCTGCTCCTGGAGGGCCGCTGTCCTGCAGAGTTTAGTTCCAGCCCTAATCAAACACACCTGAATCAGCTCATCAAGCTCTTCAGGATCGCTTGAATATACAAAGGCAGGTGTGCTGAAGCAGGTTGGAAATAAACTCTGCAGGACAGTGGCCCTCCAGGAGCAGGATTGAAGACCTATGCTTTAGACCATGCGCTTAGATCGTTAAAATAGGTTCTCATTGTGTCTAACGCCTTTCTTAAGCATTTTTTGAATTCTGTATTTTGGGAAAAACTTGGCTAAATGATGGAAACAGACCGTGTTGTAGCAGTCATATTTGTTTTTTATTTAATAGAATTCTAATGCTTTAATTTCTTGTTTACATAAGTGTACCGTCATAACTCCAGGAAACAATTTACACAATGCATTGTACAGCATGGATTACGTACAGAGAACATTCAGCTCTATTAGAGGGATAGGCCGAACAGGGGAATTGATTTTCTAAAGCATCATGTGGAGGTTCTTCCTAACATCCTAAATTGAGTCTCTTAAATGTGATATACCATAGTCTCTATTTAATCTAATAGTCATTGTACAATCCCTTTTCATATTAACATATTTATGAAACACAAAATTATCAAATATTGCCATGTTTTAGGCTTAGGGGTGAAGAGCTAAAAGTTTTGAAAAAATAGGTTGCGCTGAGTTGAGTGCATAGAGTGGTCTGATGTAAATTAACAGTGACATTTATATGATACTTTCAGTGTTTCTGGATACATCACCTACATTCACCTGGATGTACTGTATTTTAGCTGGATAATGATGTACTGTTTTGTAATCTTCATCCACATTTTCTTATAACTAAAGAAAAAAAGGCAAAAAACAAAAAACTACCACATACAACACAGAACACACAAGCGAAATAGATACACAAGCATAATACACAAAATCAAGCTTTTTGAACATTACTCAAAGACACCTGACAGAGTCCACAGGCACTTTCTGGTGATGGACACTCTTTGAGTGTTCAAATTCAACCTGTTTTAAGTGCTACGAAAGTAAAATGTCTCTATAAAATACTGCTCTCAAAGAATACATCTATTTGAAATTTAAAACAAAAAAGTTTTATAAAAAAATAAAGAATTACTGAAGTAGAAATGAGGATGGCTAAGGATGGATTTTTTTTATATATATCTGTGAATATATGGCAAATGAGAGTTTTGTTTTCCTCTGATACACTTTCTGGCTGACAAATGGAGATTTATAACCATTTTTGTGTGGAGGTGTTTTATTTATGGCAACTTTTGGCACATTCCAGGGAACTGAATCAAGAATCAATCCACTTCTTTACTTCAATTGTTTTAAATGCTTGCTGATTGACTGATTGATGCATTAGACGGCCTGTATATGCCAATCAAGTCGTCTTGGTTATATGTGAAACACATGGTAAATGGTACCTCATATGTAAATTCTCAGAACACTTTAGAACAACAAATCACTTTAACAATCTATGAAAATATAGCCATATTTTCAACATATAATACATCACACCACCATCCCCCTGAGGGGCATCAATCACTCAGATCTCTTTTGTATTGTCATCACAACTCTCGCTATTTGATGTCTGCTAACTTCTCTGCTCTGTGTTAAGAAGCAGAGCATCGGATAAACACAACCCATTCTGTTCTCAGCGCATTCCCACACACAGACCAAGAGATCTTATCTTGATCTCATCAGATTCTCTCAAGTAGGCTAATGTCAGAACAAACATCGGTGAGCATTAAACCCCTGATGTGCATTAAACACTAGTATGCAAGCAACTCCAGAAGCCAATGATATGCTTTGCTGCCTGATTTAATGGAAAGTACAGCACCTGGGGAGATGCCCGCTACTAAAGCTGTATAAAAGCTGATGGATCAGACAACCTGCCTGCCAAAAAAGCAGGAGGCACAGATGTTCCACCGACTCTTATATCAAACTTTAAGGTAATGCATTACTTCAAGGAGGAACTGAATTAGAGTGTAATAGTTGAAACCAGTCTGTGACTAGCATTGAGTACTGAAATAATGGCCCTGCTGGAAAGTCCAGCTTAAACTGGTAGCTGGCAGGCCACCAAAAAACAAACGAACAAAAAAACTACCAGCTAATCATACCAGTTTAAGGTGGTCAAGTTGGCTTTTGAACAATAGTGGCAGGTCAACCAGCTAATGACCAGCATGGATCAGCTGAAATGGTCCAAAATACTGCTACCTGCTTTAGATAGATTTTTGGGGGAATACTGTCATATCAAAAAGTGATTTCCTGTAGATTTATCGTTGATTAGTGAAACTGAGAGCAGAAAAGTTGGATGGTGAGTCTCAGAATGGAGAGGCAGAGCTTCAGGGAAGGGAAGCTGAGCTGAACAGAGCCCCAGGAGAACGGACTGACTGTGGGGAAGAGAAACGGAAAGCTTCAGGGGTAATTACGACCTGCCTGACAGGAATGTCTCACTAATGCCTCTCATGCTTATTCCAGAACCTGACGGTGAGCGCATTAGAAATGCAACGAAAGACAGTCCATTAGATACTGTGTGTGTGCGCGCTATATCTGTATTAGGTCCCTAACATCTATTTACGAGTGCAAGATCCCATTGGATGGGTAGAAAACAGGAAGCAAAGGTCTATTTTTAGTATTGCTGTTTTTGTTTTGTTGAGTGTTAACTTGTTTGTTTCGTTAGACCATTCCTTTTTACTTTAAAGGTGATATAATAATGCTTAAGTAATTCTTATTCCCCCTTAGTCGTGACTGCTTCCAGCACATGACTGCTGGGATGGTTGTGTAATTCAAAACCACATTATGGCATCTGAATCTGCATCAGCATTTATGGAATGAATCATGTAGCCAAGACAGAGAGTGGGAAATAAAGAGCGAGAAATGTAGCGACAAAGACGAGGAAAACCTAGACAGGATGACTCATCAAGAGCTTATCAATGGAGTCTGAGCAAGAAACAAAGAGATTTTATGAACCTTAAGACAAGCAACTTGAAAATATGATGGGGAAATCCTAGTATTGGCCGCACATCAGATAATTTTCTCTTGAAGGTATATACATTGTCAAGGAACAACCTTTTAAAATAAAACGTTAATATTGGCTTGTTTATTTAAGGCTTGTAAGACTTAAGTCAGTGAGGTTACTGACTGGTTATTCATATGACAATATGTAGTTAAAGATACACATTTGGAGTATACAACTTAAAACAACTTTAAAATATACTAGCAAAATATGTTTTTTGTTGAGTATTCTTTTTTAGTAAATAGTTAAGACAAATTATTGAGGGGGTGGATGAGGTTTCCTCAAAAGTACTTAAAGAATCATTAATGTAAACGTTTAAGAAACCTGGGCTGTTAAATCTGAATCAGAACTAAATATCCAGACATTCCTATCAAACCTGGAAAAATAATGGAAGGACATTAAAATGGTGGTTGTTTCTAAGAGTACATGATGGCTTGAAAATAGTTCTGTAGCTCTTTTAGTTCTGGTTTCTGTTTGCATTGTGACTCAGATTTCCGAGGAGGAAAGGCGAGAGCATCTAGGCAATGAAACCTAAACTGCAATGACTAGAGGAAGGCAGGGAATATGACACGATATGTGTGTGTGTGTGTGTGTGTGTGTGTGTGTGTGTGTGTGTGTGTGTGTGTGTGTGTGTGTGTGTGTGTGTGTGTGTGTGTGTGTGTGTGTTTTTAGAGAAAAGGCTGTCACGGAGAGTGTGAAAGAGAGAAAAGGGAAGGCAACCTAAGTATAGATCTGAGTCATTACATTAGTAAAGGTCAACAAATGTCACAGTCGTGAGTTGTTGCCCATAAACGCTGACCTGCGATCAGCTGCTTTGAAACAAGATGGTGACTGGTATGCGCTAACTGCATACAACCCCTCGAAGTTTTAACACACCTGGAAATGGCTGAATGAAAATGGGTACAAATACAATTAAGACTGAATAAAGTGCCTTGATGTTGTAGACAAAATCTATGAATACTTCAAAGATAAGGCAAAAACAAAATCCTTATTAGATCAGGCAGAAGGCTCCAGGTAGAGGAACCATGGTGCGGCTGCTAAATTGCGTGATATCCGTGAAGCCTGTGATGGCCATCTCTTTACGTTCTCTTGTGAAGCCAAAGACATCCAGAGTTTGTGTCACAAGGTCACATTAATACATCTGAGAAACCCAGTATATGTTAAACATTCATCAAAGTTTGTGGTGGGTTTCAGTATACATTATGGTGAACTTTCTTAAGGGTAATAGGCTTGTGTTTAGAAATAGCTACTTTAGGCCGGTGAGTCTGAACGTTGATGTGGATCCATTGATGTGGTGCTGTTGAACCATCTCAACAACGTATCGTCTGTGCTAGGTTCAAAAGGATCAAAAGTCTGGTCATTTAAGTATTGGCGTCCCTTGCCGGATGGCTGTCATGGCTTCACTCCTGCATTGTTTCCTTCTCCAATCTCTCATCTCCTCTGTATTGTTATATTGATAACGTGACTTCCTCTTCTTCACTGGTTAGGCCTGAGGTTAGGGAGAGTCAGGCTGAGCCCCCCCCATCCACTCTCACCACTAGAGGAAAAAAGAGAAAGAAAACATTAGCAGTTCATGATTAAATTCTTCGAGCAGTATGTTGGAAGTTAGCGACTATACTAATTTAACCACATTTTTCATTAGCTTATTTGTCCTCTCTGGCTTTTACAAGACTGATTCATTGTAATGAGTTGGTTCATTTAAAGGAATAATTCTAATGATCTGGAAAAAAAAACATGAATCTCTGATTCATTTGAATCAATACATTGTTTTCTCTCTCTCTCTCTCTCTCTCTCTCTCTCTCTCTCTCTCTCTCTCTCTCTCTCTCTCTATATATATATATATATATATATATATAAGGGATGTGACGGTGAGGAAATTTTCCCAACTAGTTAATCGACGTGTGGGGTTCATTGTTATTCTTTATGATTATGTTTGCTGGTTACCTATTAGCATTGGGTTTAAATCTAAAATATTGCCAATTAGGCGCTTTTACGTTTCGCTTCGAAACCAAATCTTCCACCATCGTCTTGTCAGTCAGCTGGCCTCACTCTCGTCACGATGATCCTTCAATGTTGAAAAAAGTTGTGCTGCTTAATATTTTTTTATTCGCCTTTTCCAGGATTCTTTGATGAATAGAAATTTCAAAAGAACCGCATTTAGAGACTGTCAATTAGTTCTAGCACTATTTGATACTTAAGGTCTATGTAGACTAGTTGTGGATGCTTACAGTTGATAAGAAAAATTAGAATTTGTGCATAGAACATTGAGTAGTTGTAACTCTTGCAAAAAGTCTTATAGAAAATAAAACATTATTGGTGTGCACTAAATTAATCCTTTAAAGAGAAACGTTATGCATTGCCTCACATCATTTGGGACAAAATGAAATGCTTATAAATAACATGCAGGTTCCAATTTTAGCCAGTTTGAGTGGAGTGGCGAGCGGTCCCCCTGGAGCTCTGAGCATCCCGTTCCCCTCTGCCTGCCCTAACCATTTAACTGCAATCACTACTACATTCAGCCTGAGACACAAATGCCTCATTTTCCCACTAACCCTTCAATCTGTTGTCAATTGTGCAGAGCCATGGAAACAGTTCCGGAATGCTGCAAGTAGGCTTTTAGTTCTGAGGTCCTGTTTTGTGTCTGGACCAATTCAGAGCTGAGCCATTTGTGCAATACCCCCAAAAAAAAAAAAAAAAACTTTTTTCCTGTCTTGTCTATGACATCATAGCAATCTACAAAGACAAATGAAGCTACACCCACCCATTGGAGAAAACAAAAATGTGCTGCATAATTAGACAACAAATTTTAGGTCACAATTTGGCATATTTGTTTATAGAGGTGAGAAGTGCCAGGACCAGTCCATAGAAAATCTGGAACTCCATCCAAATGCAGTAAACGGTGTATTCTTATACTATTGATATAAGTATAAGAAGTGCAGAAAAACTAGCTAGTAGTTAGCAAGCTCTCAATGAAGCCAAATTTAGTTTTGTTTTTGTTTTTTTTGGTTAAATACATCTTAACTCAAAAACAAGTTTATCAAACTGGAGATTGTTTATCATATTCTGCGCACACTTTCTATCAAAACCTGGAAATACTAGAGTCTTTTGTCCCCTGAGGGGCGTCCTACATTTTAAGTGTCCTCAACGGGGATGCATGCAGTATTTTGAAATCACATTCTCTCGGCCTACTGAGGGTAGTTCTGACCAAACGTTATGCTCAAGAGCAACTCTTAAGAGCTCTGAGAGAGTGTGAGAAAATGTGTCTATGTGGGCAAATAGTAAACATAATATTTCAATATATCTTCTGTCACTTAAATATGGTTTAACAATAATATGCACACTATATTTAAAGACACATATACAATAGACATTGAATTGTCTGTGATTTTGACTCATTTTGTGTAATGAAAAAACTCCCACATACAGAAAAATATTTAATTGCACGGAATATAGGAAAGGGGATAGTTAATTCAGAAATGCAAATTCTGTCATGATTTATTGTGTACTATGTGACTTTCTTCTGCATAAAACAAAATAAGATATTTTGGATTTTTATTTTCTAATACAATGAAAGTCAGTGGGGTCCTCATTGACTTTCATTGTATCAGCAGACACATCCTTCAAAATATCTTATCTTTTCACAGAAGAAAGTCACAGGTTTGGAATGAAATGAGGGTAAGTAAATGATGACAGAATTTTCATTTTTTTTAGTGAACTGTCCCTTTAGGACAAAAGTTCCAAATGTCAGTGTTAAAAGTGTGCTCAAAAAAGGGGAAATGAGGCATTTAAATGGATGAGAATGAATTTGAAAATCATGGATAGAAAGGAAGAGCATAGAGCGATAACAGAAAGATAGTTGAGTGGCTGAAATTTGCTGCGGTTCATGCCATATTGCCAGCCTTCGACCAGATGCATGGCCTGACGGGAATTGTGCTGACCCTCCAGTTCAGCCACTCAGACCTTCACAGATGGTGTGACTGCTCTTCATGTTGAGCAAAGTGTGGATCCATCAGATCACAAGTGCCAGAAGCGAAGAAGACTGAATTCCTTTAAAAAATTAAATACCCTTTCACCTTCATCCCCCTCCTCTGATATCCACTCATCCATCCGTTCATTCCCTAGAGTCAAGTGAAAGCTTGGGATTGAGAGCTGCTAGAGAGAGACGGAGAGGGAGGGAGAAAGACATACTGGTATTCTAGCACTAACTGCTGACTGTTTGTTGGTGACTCTTCCTGAACTACCAACACAGCACATTTACACCAGCTAATCAAGCTATTTGTCACTCCTAATTGACAGCAATGGAGACCACTCTAACTAAGAGTAAAATGAAGAGATATGTACAGTCAGGAACTGCTGATTCTGCAGCATATTCACTCGTCTCTTGGGTACTTTAACAAGTTACAAGAAAAATCATAACACACATTTCTGAACACACAGTGTGGGTCTGAACGTTTTAATGATTCCATAGAAGCAGCGGCAAACATTTGTAGCTGATGCCTATTGGCAGCTTATTGGTAGATCAAAAAAAATGCAGCAACTGACGCACCAGTAGGTCCAAAGTTGGCCTGCAATTTGTCATACAACAGCCGCTAATAAGCAAGTTTTACTGTCAGACTGTCTGGCCACTGCACGTTTCTCTAGCCTTAAACAGACCGCCGATGTTCACTGACCCTCTAAAGTGTATTATACACAAAACCGGCAAGCACTGTATCTGAAAATCATCAGTTTCAATCTGATTGGCTGGCTTCTATTAAATGTCCAGCAGTTTTGACCAAACTGCAAAAATTGTAATAGGTGGTTTTATTTGTGGTTTTAGTTCTTGGCCAGAATAAGCTGACTGTGCAAGATGAAAATGACAATGATATTTTATTAGCAAAAGAAGCAGTGTTTTTTTTAAACCTTTTAAAAGGCTTTTAAATTAGGTAATTTTCAATCCCATAGTTCATTTTATTGAAAAAGTGCACTGATACATAATTTAAAAAGACTTCTAAACCTTATTTAAAGTAAATGTTTGTTACTTTATTAGAAGATTCTGTAATGGAAGACCCAAGCGCAAAACATTGATTGGCATGTGTGGGCACTGAGGACTGAAGCTATAGACAGAGAGACCCTTGGCACATTTACAACTGGCGCCTGTGTGTTTACAGTGACCATGTGTGAGAAATAAAGGAGGGAAGCCTCTGGCAAAAAGACCTGATGGAACAATCACACCTGTTCTGGCTGACATTGTTGCATTATGGTTGTGAAAATGTATGTGTGTGTGTGGTTCAGGTATTCCCTATGTTGTGGGATATGTTTTGGGCCCCATGAGGAAAGCAGCTTATAAATCATAAAAAATGATGTTTTTTTTGTTTGTTTTTTTAAATGTAACAATGCAGAAAGTTTTCTGTGATGGGTAGGATTAGGGATTAGAATATACAGTTTGTTCAGTATAAAGATCTATTATGTCTATAGATCATATGCATATGCAGACAGAGAATTGAAGGGGATGCTAGAGGAGAGCAAGCAAATGTTGATGAAAATATAAACTGCATTGAAATTGACTAAGACAGAGAGAATAAAGAAAAAGAGACAGGGCATGTGGACGAGTCACAAAAAACAGGGTTTTTATAGTAAACTAAAACCATTAAAAAAATGTTTTGCTAATTGAAATAAAATATTTAACATTTTATTTCAGCTAGCTGCCGAAGAAAAAAAATCCCATTTTCATTTAGTTTAATTCGATGTACTAAAATAACTAAAACTTAATACTAATAATATAGACATTAAAAAACAAAAACAATATAAAATTACCAAAAAAAACCACAACAAAATTATAAACATTTAACACAGCACATAACCTGTCAAGAACATGTCCAGGTCATATTTCAACCCAAAATCAAAGGAAAGAATAAAGAAATGTTGTTTTAAAGTAAAATGGCCAGATGCATTGCAGTAATGAGAAATTTGGGAGATGTCACAATGCAAACAATCCTTATGATTTCAAATATTCCTCATTATCTCTGTGCAATATGTTTTGGTATATTCTGGGCCTCTATGATAATGTTGTGTCGAGGGTCTGCTTCACATTCCTGACACTCTTGTTTTTGTTCCCTCTTCCCCCTTCAAAAAAACACATCACTATTCATGACCCAGCTCCCATAATGCATTGCTGCACCCTCTCAAGAACGTGATAAGTCTCATCTCTAAAACCCAAGACTGTCTGTTGTTCTCCCTCGTCTAAATCGGGCCTGAATTCAATTGTCTGACCATCTCTTTCATAAAAGAGAGTTTCTTTCTCTTTCTTCCTTTCTTTCTTTCTTTCTTTCTTTCTTTTTTTAAGTCTTTTATTCTTTCTTTCTTGCTTTCAGAGTGGACTGATGTACTATATGTTTGACAGTGAGGTTAACATAATGCTGTTGGCTCACATAACCGTTTACAATAAATGAAAATGAAAATGCTGCTATTTATTTATTCATTAAGAAGGTGCATTTATCCAGAGTGATTCACTCAGGCCAGTACTCACTCTCTCACATACACAGTTGTGCGGAACATTAGATATGTGACATACTAATATCCAATAAACTGTTCTATGTACCAACCTCTTTTTGTAAACAGACTATGCTTGTGCCCTTATTGTGATCATTCATTCATTTCACTGTTCTGTGATATTTTTATATTTGTACGATCAATAGAGTGTTTGGGAAATTTGTTTTGAAACAATTATTATCTGTAATATTCCATTTGGATCCACAAGTGGTGCAAAAGTAACACTGCACATTTAAATGCATTCTCTGTGCCGAATCGATTGCATAAAGTGATATGCATATATTTAATGCTCTTCAACCCTAGACTCTTTGTCCCCAGCGAAGACGTTTGACAGAATCCATCCCTGCACTTTGCAGCAGGTTGAATCAACATGGCCACTTTATTGTCGAGTTTTAACCCTCCCTGTCTCGTCCCCATGGCGTCAGTCCCGTCCCGTGTGAGGGTACTACCATACAGTAATCACCGCCGACTCGTGGTCTTTTAAATATTATTGAACAGCACACAAGCAAATCAGAGATTTCTCTGGAATGTATGAAAGCACTTCTTTGGTTTATTTTCAGGGTTTGTGCCCGTATACTGTATGTGAGCAGTTCTCGACTTGTGTGTTCCTTTTAAGATCTGAATGATAAACATGTTAAACGTCTGTCTGCTATGTCATCCACACCCAGCCTTACATGGAAATGCCAAGTGTATAAGGAGGGTAAAAGGAAGATATGAGAGAGAACGGGGAGATGGAACAGGGAGAGAGATACTAAAGATAAACACAAGAGGAGAGTATATTTATAAAATATAAAGTTCATAGGGACGTTTGCTCAACCAGTGGCATAAGTTTTGAAGTTTTGTTTCAGAAGTGGGAAGTGTTTGAAACTGGCTTGTCATTATTTAGACTGTGCTGCATAAATGACAATAATCCTGACTGTGTCTGTAGCCTGTGATCTTACCGATCTGCGTCTGCGTCTGCGCTTGCTGCTCCTGCAGACTCTGGCTGTCCACTGAGATGCCACTGTCACTGTGCAGCTTCTCTCCTTCTGGAGACGGTGTCTGATTGGCTGTGGCTGCACGATTATTAGCTGCCTGTTTATTCTGCTTGCAGCTGTTCCACCTGGAAGAAACAGATGCACATAAAGAGTACAAATGAATGTGATGAGTGAGAGGAAAGCATTGGCAGCGTTCAATTTCAACAATAAACAGTTGTGTTTGCTTAGTAGTGGATTTTTTTCTTCTAAATATGCCTAAATATGTTTGAGCACCTTTATTCTTCTTCATTGCTATTTTGCTAGTTTTTGTAGAACTTTATATTTATTTATTTATAATTTTAGAACACTATTACAAAAAAGAAAAACAAAATAAAGCAGAACAAGAGACAAAATCAGCCAAATAATATTAATAATTAATAACTATTTTTTGTTAATATGAATAATTACATAGAACGTAATATAATTATATATCATATACAGAATTATTTTTTGTAAAAGTTCTTAGGTTAGTGGGAAATCATAATAACAATTGTTGAAAAGTTCGGGGTCACTAATATTTTTTACTGTTTGAACTGTTTTCAAAATTGATAATACGAAATTTTTCTTGAAATCATAATTTTAGAATGATTTCTGATGGAATAAGGAAGCTGAAAATTCAGCTTTGACATCACAGGAATAAATTACATTTTAAAATATAATAAAATATTTTAAATTGTAATTATATTTTACAATATTACTATATGTTTGACCAAATAAATGCAGCCTTTCTGAGCATAAGAGACTTTTAAAAAATCTTACCGACTCCCAACTTTAAAACGATACTGTAACTTCATCCAAAAGCAATACAAATCTATGATATGTCCCAATTGAAACAAGGCCTGAATGTTTCACCACCTGACTATCCTCAATCATTTTCCATATGTTCTTATGTCTTTCTATGTTTTAAGGATTTTTTTTCTTTTGCTCACCTCTTAAAGATGATGTAAGCCAGGAGGCCGACCACGACCGCTGCCAGGATGGAGCAGTAGATGGGAATCAGGTTCTCATTTAGCCTTTTACTAATAAAGTGAGGAGATCTGGGTTTGGGTGTGGTGTTGTCGTCTCCGGGGCTGGGGCTCCACAAACGGTTCGGATCAGTGACAAATGAACTAGAATCACTAGTGACAGTGGGATAGGTAGGACTCAACGGATCTAGGATAGAGAGAAAGACAGTCACACATATACGTTAGCTACAATCTGAGAATGACTGGGAACCTACATAGATGTAAACTGATGGTGAAAACTACTGCAGTCTGCTGCTGTATCTAAACAGAATTCACACTCTATTCTTGTGTATATAATTTGGGATAATGCAATGCAAAAATGCAAATGGTATATTAACCTGAACCTGATGAGATGTTAGTGGAAGCTGTGAAATTGACCAATGGCTGTCTGGATGGTGTTAAATGATATATAGCCTTTTTCACCCACTAAAGGCACTATTTGTCTTCCTCTCTTTATTGATTTGATGCATAATTTATCGAAAGGCAACCCCCAATAAACTCTTTCCAGCTCCCAATAGAGCACAACAGTGGCTGTCCACTTTTTCAGAAGTCTTTGTGCCGGAACTATTTTTCCCATTAATTTTCTCCACAGTCATTAAAAAAAGAGACATAAACCAAATTAACCAGTTTTGAGTTTAATCACATTACAAACTTTTGGTTTAAATCTAAGTACTTAATAATTATTAATAATAAATTACTCATTGAATAAGGCTTTGCAAATAATGTTGCAATATGAATAGTGAAGAGTTTTAATACAAAATCAAATCAATTTCTGTACGGAGAAAAGGAAATGAATAGCATTATAGAACAGTTGCACTTCATTCACACACACACACACACACACACACACACACACACACACACACACACACACACACACACACACACACACACACACACACACAAACACACACACACACACACACACACACACACACACACACACACATGTAATTTTCACTTGTCTTGCTGTCAAACTCTTCACTTTTTCTCAAGGAAAGATTCCAGAAACGAGTGGAGATTGTTATGGTTCATATCTTTCACGGCTGTAAAATCGGTGGTGACAGAGTTCGATCTGGCTCAACAGGAGGTCTTAACGTTATTCCAGAGCGTATATTCCATATGCGTGACTGATTGAGCAATGCTGAAACTGAGAACCTTTTATGCAAAAACTTTGAGGATCTACAGACAAAGGTCTCTTATAATAAAAACAAGAACTCAAGATTTACATGGGTGATATTTTTAGGCTTTGAAAAGTGCTGTAGATCTCACCTAAAAGCCAGCTTGAACATTTTAAAGTGGTATGACCAGTTGGTTTGTTGAAACTCCCAGAAGGTCTACGAGCTTGAACGTGGTAGAATGACCATCTTATACCAGATAGAAACCAGCTACTCTGTTCCCAAACACAGCTAATAGCTTATTTCTTTTGCTTCTCTTTTTAGTCTATGAAGTGTCTGTAAAATATGAGTTATATTTGAATATTCAAAGCATAATGAAAGTGACTTAGTCATTAGCTGTTCAACAATTAATTAAAGACCATTGGTTTTCTAGATTGGTTAGCGTGCACACACACACACACACACACACACACACACACACACAGAGAGAGAGACACACAGGCTTCTTATCTTCATCACACCTTTCAAACTTGTGGGCATCTGAAGACTTGTGCAGGCAGCCCTCTTTGTTTTCTTTATCAGTCTCTTTCACTTGCTGTCTCTCCCTCAGTAGCCGTCAGTCTTCTCAAGACCGTTTCCTCCCTCTTTCGCAAAGGAAACATTAATTCGTTTCCGAGTATGCACTAAAAGTTAAATGATTTCTGAGAGATCTCTTTTTCTTTCTCTGTCTTTCTGATTGAAAAAAAGGTATGTGAATTTGCGATATGTGGATGTGTTTTCAGCCTGACTGAGCTTGAAACCTGAGTGAAAACTGTCGGTGCTTTTATTGAACTGAGGCGGTAAAACTCAGCCAAGCCAAAGGTTAACAATTTCAAATTCCCTTTCAAGGGAACTCGAGCTGCGTCAAGCTGTGGGAACGCCTCTGCGTGTGTGCGTCATGAAGCACGTATGGAATCAGTCGAATGGAGAGACGGAACGTCATCGACCAGGAAACTATAAAGCACCCCCAAAACACAAGCGCGACAGCTTCTATGCCTTCAGTAAGCGCTATATGTGGATCTGTCTCAAGTGTTTTTGTCTGTCACTAAGCAGGAGTTTCACTATTTCAAAAAACTATATATATATATATTATATTGAGAGACAATGGCGAGCGAACAGCAATTTAAGAAGTGTGTTCCTCCCTGCTCGCGCTATTTATGGGCGGGGATACACACAGCTTATGTGTTGTTTGTTTGGGAGTGCAGCATGCCCAGTCAGCTCTCGAGGGGGCTGATTGTGAGCATTGCGAGCGTTTGCCTCTTAGAACGCTCCGCTCCCGCCGATCACTCTTTGAGGAGAGTGGTTCGGTTCGCGATCCCCGCGGATCGGGTCCCGCTCATGCCGAGGCTGAGCGCCGACGTCATTCGTGGGGATCGCAGATGGATCTAACAGCGGGGCTTGAGACGGGCTTTGCCCTATCTCAGCCCTTACCTGTTAGATCCAGTGCCTCAGTCTCGGGTTCGGAAGCACGCTCTGCGGTTTCTTCCCCCCGAACTGAGGCCCCAGTACTGCAACTATCCAGTTCTGAGGATCTGGATGTTGTTAGTCTGGATGCGGGAGATGTCGATGATTCGCCATCTCGCTCTCCCGAAAGTGAGGAGCTTATGGAGGTGCTCACTCGTGCTGTTTCTAAATTAAGCATTGAGTGGCCAGCTGTTAGGCAGGAGTCTAGAGAAAAATCTAAACTAGATGAGAGATTTTTGCCTTCCCGTTCCCAACCTCCACGCCGGTGCTTGCCCTTTTTTCCTGATTTACACACAGAGGTTTCGAGATCGGGGAAAAAGCCGGTCTCTTATCGTGTTTTTAGCCCTCAAACGTCCACATATTCGAATATCGTGGGGGCTAAATCTCACGGTTATGGGGCGATGCCTAAAGCAGAAGAGGCGCTTGCTAGTCACCTTTCTGCTGAAGCTGCATCTTCTTTTAAAGCACCACTTTTACCCTCTAAACCCCTCAGAAGTACGTCTGCTTTAGTGGGTAAGGCGTATTCGGTGGCCGGTCAAGCCTCGGCGTGCCTGCATACTATGTCCATCTTGCAGGCATACCAGGCTGACCTATTAAAGGACGTGAGTGATTCTCAAGAGGTCAGCACTGATGTAGTTCGCGAACTGCGTCAGGCTGCAGATTTATCTCTGCGCGCCAAAAAGGAGTCGGCCAAGCTAATGGCCGTACTATGGCAGCCCTGGTGGCCGCAGAGAGACATCTATGGTTAAATCTCTCTGGCATGAAAGAAAAAGATAAAGCTTTTCTTTTAGACTCTCCTCTCTCTCCTCATGGTCTGTTCGGTGATTCTGTGAATACTGTCATAGATAGATTTCAGGAAGAGAAGAAACAATCAGCAGCGTTTCAGAAATTCATGCCTCTTAAAATTCATGTCCCCGGTACTGCTGGGCGGGAGCAGTCCAGGGCGTCAGTCAGCTCCTCACATAGGGCGCAACAGAAGCAGAGTGTCGCGTCTCACGCTCCCCCTTCCAAACAGTGGGACCAGACGCGGCACTCTCAGCCGAAGTCTTCTGGCAAAACTGATCTGAGGACAGTTATTATGGCCAAGAAGGCTTCGGCAAAGAAGAAGTCCTGACGCCACTGGCGCCACCTTCCTTCAGAAGGAGGCTATAGAACGGGTTCCTCCTCCCAGTTTGGAGTCGGGTTTTTACAGCCGATATTTCATCGTTCCAAAGAAGGATGGGGGGTTGTGTCCAATTTTAGATCTGCGCCTGTTGAATCGCGCGGTAGGGAAGCTAAAATTCAAGATGCTCACTATCAAGCAGATTGTGGCACAAATCAGATCCGAGGACTGGTTTGTCACGATAGATCTGAAGGACGCGTACTTCCATATTTCCATCCTTCCACAGCACAGGAAGTTCCTGAGGTTCGCCTTCGAGGGCGAGGCGTACCAGTACAAGGTTCTTCCATTTGGCCTAGCTTTATCTCCCCGCACTTTCACGAAATGCATGGATGCAGCTCTAGTGCCCCTGAGGCTTCAGGGCATTCGTATCCTCAATTACATCGACGATTGGTTGATTTTAGCTCAGACGGAGCAGATGGCGGTTCGGCATCGAGATGTCGTTCTCGCTCATATAAGAAAGTTGGGGTTAAGGCTGAACGCGAAGAAAAGTGTGCTATCCCCTTCTAAGAAGACCGCTTTCTGGGCGTCGTTTGGGATTCGGTCTCGATGCGGGCGCGGCTCTCCCCGACCCGCATCGCTTCGATTCTCGCAGCCGTGAAACAAGTAAAGCTAGGCCAGCTACTCACTGTAAAACAGTTTCAGAGACTGTTGGGTCTGATGGCAGCAGCGTCCAATGTTATACCTTGCGGCCTGCTGTACATGAGACCACTGCAGTGGTGGCTCCGGACCAGGGGATTCTCCCTGAGGGGAAATCCCCTCCGCACGATCAAAGTCATGCGGCGCTGCCTTCGTGCTCTGGTCATGTGGAAAGAAACCTGGTTCCTATCCAAGGGGCCTGTGTTGGGGGCTCTTTGTCGTCGCGTAACGCTAACGACGGATGCTTCCCTCACAGGGTGGGGGGCGGTCATGAGTGGTCGTCCAGCCCAAGGTCTGTGGCAGGACCATCATCTATTATGGCATTTAAATTGTCTAGAGATGTTGGCGGTGTTCCAAGCTTTGAAACACTTCCTAGCAGACCTCAGAGGTCATCACGTGCTAGTTCAGTCAGACAACATGTCGGTCGTCTCGTATATAAATCATCAGGGGGGCCTGCGGTCGCGTCCACTTTACAAGTTGGCCCGTCAGATCCTCCTGTGGTCCCAGGGGAGATTACAGTCTCTGAGAGCTATGTATCTTCCTGGTTATCTGAATGTGGTAGCAGACTCCCTGTCGAGGCAGGGGCCGAGGCCGGGGGAATGGAGGCTCCACCCCGAGGTGGTGGAGCTCCTTTGGTTGAGTTTCGGTCGCGCCGAGGTGGACCTATTCGCTTCCAAGGAGACAACGCACTGTCATCTGTGGTTCTCCATCAGTCAGCCAGCCCCTCTGGGGTTGGACGCTCTGGTACAGCCGTGGCCGAGGTCACGTCTGTATGCTTTTCCACCGATTGCTCTGCTACCAGGAGTTCTGGAGAGGGTTCGCCGGGACGGGGTCAGCCTACTTCTAGTAGCCCCGTTCTGGCCGGCCCGAGTATGGTTCACGGACCTAATATCTCTTCTGGACGGCTCTCCCTTGGAGATTCCGATCAGGAGGGTTCTACTCTCTCAGGAGGGCGGTACGATATTTCACCCCCGCCCAGAGTTGTGGAAACTGTGGGCTTGGCCTCTGAGGGGGCCCAGCTCATAGAAACTGGTCTCTCAACTGAGGTTGTTGAGACCATCCTTCACTCCAGAGCTCCGTCCACGAGGAAGTTATATGCCCTGAAGTGGAAACTTTTCACTTCTTGGTGTGCAGAACACCGGCAGGACCCAGTTAACGGCCCAGTGGGTGCAGTGCTGGAGTTCCTGCAGGAGCGTTTCTCTGCAGGGTTATCCCCCTCCACACTAAAGGTGTATGTGGCGGCACTAGCTGCTTACCATGTCCCTTTCAGTGGAGTTTCTCTTGGGAGACACCCACTTATAACTCGCTTCCTTCGTGGTACTTTGAGGCTGAGGCCTGCAGTTCGCATGAGGGTGCCGACTTGGGATTTGTCCATTGTATTAGAGGGCCTCTCTTTGGCCCCCTTTGAACCTATTGAGGAAGTTTCTGAGAAATTCCTCACATATAAGACTCTCTTTCTGCTTGCAATATCCTCAGTTAAAAGAATCGGAGATTTGCAGGCTCTGTCGGTTGCACCCTCGTGCCTGGAGTTTTCGCCTGGTATGGTTAAGGCTTTTCTATACCCTAGACCAGGTTATGTCCCTAAGGTCCCTACTAATGCTGTTAGACCTACAGTGCTGCAGGCTTTCTATCCTCCTCCTTTCGTGTCATCAGATCAGGAGAAACTTAACCTTCTCTGCCCTGTTAGGGCGTTAGACGCTTATGTCCACAGAGCTGCCCTGTGGAGGAAATCAGAACAGTTATTTGTGTGCTTTGGGCCACCCAGGAAGGGGTGTCCCGCGTCTAAACAGAGAATGAGCAAGTGGGTGGTTGAGGCCATCTCACTTGCTTATGAGTCGGCTGGTCAGCCTTCACCTTTGGCTGTACGAGCCCACTCTACTAGGAGTATGGCTGCCTCTAAGGCATTATTGTCAGGAGTATCGCTGAGTGATGTTTGTGATGCGGCTGGGTGGTCCTCACCGCATACATTTGTTAAGTTCTACGAATTGGACTTGAGTTCCACTCCTGGGGCGCAGGTGCTCTCGTCCTCTGTGCGCTAGTTCCCACATGACGGTCATTTGCTCCTATGGCGACGTGGGTATGGGCGTTCCCACAGCTTGACGCAGCTCGAGTTCCCTTGAAAGGGAACGTCTCGGTTACGTATGTAACCCTAGTTCCCTGATAGGGAACGAGACGCTGCGTCGTTCTGCCATACTCCCAGCATGCCCGTTAGCGCTTCCTTCAGGCCTATCAGAAGCTGTCGCGCTTGTGTTTTGGGGGTGCTTTATAGTTTCCTGGTCGATGACGTCACCCGCCTATGACGTTCCGTCTCTCCATTGGACTGATTCCATACGTGCTTCATGACGCACACACGCAGAGGCGTTCCCACAGCTTGACGCAGCGTCTCGTTCCCTATCAGGGAACTAGGGTTACATACGTAACCGAGACGTTCTTCTCTTTTCATTTTAATGATTTTCCTTCTTAACGGGGCGTTTTCGGGACGAGGTGCCAAGTGTGAAGTGCTCGTTAACCCTCAGCTGGGCGCCTTCTTTAATGAGGAGTCTTTATTCTCATCCTCTCACAGTGCTGTTTTTTTTTTTTTTTTTTTAAGGGATTTTAAAGCTTATCTGGCAACCCTTTTCAAGTTTGTTATAATGGTTCTCTTTATCTAACAGAAAACACTCTCGAAAGACTGTCACACACACAGCAACCCTTTTTTTCTTGTGTGTGTGTGTGTGTGTGTGTGTGTGTGTGTGTGTGTGTGTGTGTGTGTGTGTGTGTGTGTGTGTGAGAGAGAGAGAGAGAGAGAGTGAGTGTGTGTGAGTGTGTGATAGACAGGAGGGGGAGCGATAAGAGCATGATGGCTGTGTGTGTGTGTGTGTGTGTGTGTGTGTGTGTGTGTGTGTGTGTGTGTGTGTGTGTGTGTGTGTGTGTGTGTGTGTGTGTGTGTGTAGTATGTGTGTTAAATGGATGGCTAAATGAACAGAAGCTTTGCTGTTAAGTGCTCTTATTAGCTGCAGTAATTACACTAGAAGGAGGCATTAACACACACATACACACAGAGACTTATTAATCTGTCTTAAACAAGGATTTGTTATTTAAAAGGTATATAAAAAAGAGAAGATCATAAATTTGAGGCTATTTGTTTATATATATGCATGTGTATTATGTTATATTATCAATTTGTCATTTCAGTTTAGTTAAATTTTTGTTCCGTTTTCATTGTTTTCATCGTTGTTTGTTCTAGTTTCATATTATACTAAAAATAACACACAAAATATGTTGCAGTCATAAAACCTTATTTTAGTTTAAGTTTTATCCCCCAGTTATTTTTGTTTTATTTCAGTTCAAACTGTTTTCATTTAGTTTTTGTATTAATTTTCTTTTCTGCAGCTAAAAATGAACATTCTGGAAAGAAAAGAGGTGTGTATATATTGCAACAGTGCATAAAAGTTTTGTTATTGTTAACTCAAAGTAAAACTATACAAATGTTTTCAGAAATTGAAATAATGCTGAAATAAAATAAAATAGAAATATTAAATGAAAAACTTAAATGAAAATTAGAAATATTGCCTTGTCAAATAAATTAAATAAGTTCCAAAACTAAAACTTACTAAAACTAAAATAAAAACAAATAGAAATATATACTGTAGAATGTAGCTTTATAGAAAACTGGGGGGGGGGGGGGACTAAGAAAAATGACAAAACAATTACTAAAACTAAAAATATAAAAATGAAAGATAATTCAACATGAAGAAATAATATAATCATATTATATAAATGATACAAAAATAACACTGGTGCATCATAATGCATCATAGAAAAGATAAACTAGAATCAACGCTTGTTCTTTGTCACTGCAGATTTATCTGAACTAGCGAGTGATGATGTGACAAAACTAGAACGCTTGGAGTGAGAAATGAAACCCGGAGAGGAGTTGAAACAGCAGTTACAGAATGCTTTGGAAGGGAGGGGAAACTGCTGTTTCTCCAATCCACGGACATACTCTGACATGCGTGTGTGTGTGTGTGTGTGTGTGTGTGTGTGTGTGTGTGTGTGTGTGTGTGTGTGTGTGAGAGGAGTTGAAACAGCAGTTACAGAATGCTTTGGAAGGGAGGGGAAACTGCTGTTTCTCCAATCCACGGACATACTCTGACATGCGTGTGTGTGTGTGTGTGTGTGTGTGTGTGTGTGTGTGTGTGTGTGTGTGTGTGTGTAATGCAGTAGCTGCGATAGAGGTCACAGATTGAAACACAAGTGTAAGAAAGTCCAACGGCCTTATCGATCCAACAAAGGAAAGAGCTCAGCACATATCTCTCTCTCTCTCTCTCTCTCTCTCTCTCTCTCTCTCTCTCTCTCTCTCACACACACACACACACATACACATACACATACACACACAGACACATGCCACTTAAATCCATATGAGCTGCAGGAAGTGAATCACTATACATCATGGACCACCAGCGTCGAGAGAGACTGGTCATTCAGACATGTGTGCGTTTGACTCCGACTGTAGTCATTCTCAGAGCTTATTTTTAATACGCCACCCTCATCAAAGGGTACATAAATGACTGACCCACCAGAGAGATAGACATGAAAGGGTCAGAGATACACAGACAGAAAGAAAGAAAGATAGAGAGAGGCAGTAAAGGTCACATAAAAGTTCATTTTAAGGAAGATAATGAGGCACTCACAGAGGGTAGTCATCTGTACAGGGTACACAAGGACCTCTATCACTGTGTGTGTGTGTGTGTGTGTGTGTGTGTGTGTGTGTGTGTGTGTGTGTGTGTGTGTGTGTGTGTGTGTGTGTGTGTGTGTGTGTGTGTGTGTGTGTGTGTGGTGTGTGTGTGTGTGTGTGTGATATGGCAGAACAAGGCTGCTCTGTGGTGTAACCATACACACAAAGGATGATCACATTATCGTCAAGACAGTATTGGGGAGATATTTAGAATACAAACGAATTATAAAGTAGTTGAATTACAGTCATGTTGTGCTTTTGAAAACGTAGTTTAGTTTTCTACACTACATGTTAATACGAAAAAATAGTTCGCAACCTTAAATGCAGTTATGTATTTTTAAAACACTACTGTTTGGGGTCTGTTTTAGTTTTTGAAAGAAATCTGAAGTTATGCTTACCAAGGCTGCATTTATTTGGTGAAAACTACAGTGAAATATTATTACAATTTAAAATAACTGTTTTCTATTTAAAAAAGTAATTCATTCCTGTAAGTGCAAAGTTCCCCAACACTGCTCGGAAGTATAAAACAAGCCATCTCATTTTAGCTTTTTCTTTCACATTTTTTCTTCTATTTGTGTCTCACCTCACAGAAAAGGCACATGAGAGCAGGAACTGATACCAGTGAAGCTGAACATTTGTGTGTGTGAGTGTAACAGACAGCACTTGCAGATGTTTTATGATTTACAGGTTCCATCTGCAGAGATATCTCTCATCTCCTCATGCTGCACTACACCACACACACAAAGCAGAGTACTTCAAGTCAAGCATCTGAAACACCATTTTAGCAAATATTCACCTAGTAAATCAGCTAAAAGTGAGTCATTTTTCAATATTAATTCTTCAATAGTAATCACAAATTGGTGAACAAAAGTGAAGACTTTAAACTTTGTGGCAGTTGTTCTTTCCAAACATTGCTGTTTATTGAGGTTGCTGAACTAAAGGGCTCAAAGTTTGAGTTTAGGACAGGACTACCTGTTTGCCTGTGTGGAGAACGTTCAGGAAACCTGTTTGGAAACAGTCACTTTTGTGCAAATTCATTTGGTGCCACTACTGGTGTAGAAAGTTCACACTATAGGATGCGTCAGGGCACAATTAGCATTTACACTATAAATTCCATGTGATCACACGCATTTTTCAGCTACCTCCAAATGTGGTTTGAGTGATCCAATCACAAAGTAGTTTGGACCCCGTTTACACCTGTCTTTAGCATTGTCCATTGGTGATCAGATTACCTGAGACAGATGTTAATACCGGGTGTAACACACCAAAGAGCTACGGCTGACACCAAACCCCAAACGGACACATCCTGCCTAAACTTCCTCAGCAGCAGAAGCCATAATGACCCTCACACACATACAGCCCCAGGCTTCAGACATCAGACAGTCCCACCGACCAAGTGCTAGCACACTAATGCAATGACACGCCACATTACATGCCCTCTCCAGCCATGGAAACTGAGCTTTCTCTGTGTGTTTGATTAAAGAGGTAGAAAAAGGGCCAGCACTTCACTTGCTGGCCACAGCCGCAGTGTTTCTTAGCGAACCACTGGTCAGGTTGAACTGAAGGCCCTGATATACTTCAAACGAAATTGAAGAATGAACGTCTCTGGTTACGTATGTAACCCTAGTTCCCTGAAGGGAACTCGAGCTGCGTGACAACGCTTTGGGAACGCCCCTGCGTGAGTGCGTCATGAAGCACGTTTGAAATCAGTCCAATGGCGAGACGGAACGTCATAGGCGGGTGACGTCATCGACCAGGAAACTATATAAGCACCCCAAAACACAAGCGCATCAGCTTCTGATAAGACTGAAGCAAGTGCTCACGGGCATGCTGGGAGTATGGCACAGACACGCAGCGTCTCGTTCCCTTCAGGGAACTAGGGTTACATACGTAACCAGAGACGTTCCCTATCAGGGAACTCGAGCTGCGTGACAACGCTTTGGGAACGCTAATACCAACGCCGCCATACGAGCAAGTGTCCGTCGTGTGAAGTCAGAGCGCACATTCGGACGAAAGCACCTGCGCCCCTGGAGTGGAGCTGAAGTCAAGATGGTAAAACTTTACGAATGTGTGCGGTGAGGACCAGCCTGCCGCATCGCAAACGTCCTGAATTGATACTCCTGACAAAATAGCCTTAGAGGCAGCCATACTCCTGGTTGAATGAGCCCGGACAGCCAAAGGAGAAGGCTGACTGGAAGACTCGAAGGCAAGTGAGATGGCCTCGACCACCCACTTGCTCAACCTCTGCTTAGATGCAGGACAGCCCTTCCTAGGGGGTCCAAAAACAAACGAACAGTTGTTCACATTTTCTCCACAGGGCAGCTCTGTGGACGTAAGCATCTAGAGCAGGGGTCGGCAACCTATTTGTCATAATGTGCCATTTTTAAGTTTCCGAGTTCATCACTGTGCCATACCCCCCCCCCCCCCCCCCATGTATAAATAAACATAAACTTATTTTAAATATTCATAATGGCTAACTCAGAAATAGTACAGAAATTAAAATGTTTCTCATGAAATTTGTTTTAGATTTGTCATCTTTGTTTTCAGGCCTAAATTAGACTTTGAAGAACAGATTGGACCTGGTCATTCGTGTTTTTACTGACTTCTTTCAGTTTTGTTAAAAGTGTTACACTTCCACTTGGCAACGTAACTGCATCTCACTACTATTAATGAAGACAACTGTGTGTTGAGCTTCAGAATGTAAGCTAAACTTTCAGTTTCATTTGCGCCAGTTTGCACGTCGGCTTGCTGAAGAGATGCGTGTTGCAGCAGCGCTGTCATATCTGTAAACCGGGAGGCGTTATAACACGCGGAAGGTTTTTTTTTTTTTTTTTTTTACCAATTTGGGAGTAAAATTTACATTTGTGACTTCAACAAGCATATATAATGCATATATGCATTTTGTTCATTTTCATCTGGAATATGTAAAAGTGTGCTCTCAATCAGAGGGCATTTCTCACGATTGGATAGCTTTCCAATCAGAGAAAAAACATTTAGTGATCAGTTTCCACATGCATCGCAGGTAATTTTAATATGTATGGAATGTTTAATAAGGACTCTATACACTTGGTTGAAATTTATAGCATTAACTATTTACAGCGGAACGAGCTTTAAGGTGTCAGTTGGATAACTTGTTTGCGTTGATGCGCAGTGGTCAGCGCGATCACTCTGACCAATGGTTTGTTAGAGCTGCACGCTTTCATTGACTTGTGCAGTTTAATACTCACACTTTAATAATATTAATAACTCCTAACTTAATAAAACAAGCTGTTACTACAAGGAATTATTACATCAATATGTAGATCTGTATATAGGTGGGAGGTAGGCTACTTTATCTAAATGAAATACATACACCCCTCTCGCGCTTGCTTGCGTGCCAGCGATGAACCCTCCGCGTGCCAGTGTTGGCACGCGTGCCTTAGGTTGCCGACCCCTGATCTAGAGCCCTAACTGGGCAAAGCAGATTTAGTTTCTCTTCGACGTCAAAGGAGGAGGACAGAAGGCTTGCAGTATAATAGGCCTAACAGTATTAGTTGGGACCTGAGGAACCTAGCCCGGTCTAGGATGGAGAAAAACTTCTACCATGCCGGGCAAGAATTCCAAGCACGAGGGAGAGACCGAAAGAGCTTGAAAATCATCTATTCTTTTTAAAGAAGAGATAGCAAGAAGAAAGATAGTTTTTAGAGTAATGACTTCTCAGAAACTTCTTCAATGGGGTCGAACGGTGCTAGAGAGAGACCTTCTAGAACAACCGCAAGGTCCCAGGTCGGCACCCTCGTGCAAACTGCTGGCCCTCAGCCTCAAAGTGCCACGAAGGAAACAAATTATAAGTGGGTGTCTCCCGAGAGAGGCTCCACTTAAAGGGACGTGGTAGCGGATAAGGCCGCCACGTACACCTTCAGTGTGGAGTGGGATAACCCTGTGGAGAAACGCTCCCGAAGGAATTCCAGCACTGCACCCACCGGGTGATGATTTCCTAGTGGCCGGAGCTCTGGAGTGGAGGATGGTCTCCACGACCTCAGTCGAGAGACCAGATTCTATGAGCTGGGCCCCCTCAGAGGCCAAGCCCACAACCTCCGTAGTTCTGGGCGGGGGTGAAGGATCAACCCACTCGCCTGAGAGAGAAGGTCCCTCCTGATCGGAATCTCCAGAGGAGAGCCGTCGAGGAGAGAAATTAGGTCCGCAAACCAACGTCCAGAACTCCTGGGAGCAGAGCGATCGGGGGAAATGCTTACAGGCGTGACCTCGGCCACGCCTGTACCATAGCGTCCAACCCCAGAGGGGCTGGATGGCTTAGAGAGAACCACAGTGGAAGTGTGATGTCTCCCTGGATGCAAACAGGTCTACCTCGGCACGACCGAAATGTTTCCATAGGAGCTCCACCACCTCGGGATGGAGTCTCCATTCCCCGGGCCTCGGCCCCTGCCTCGACAGGATGTCTGCCCCCTGATCTAGATACCCTGGGATATAAATCGCCCTCAATGAAAGAAGCTTCCCCTGGGACCATAGAAGGATCTGGCGAGCCGGCTTGTATAACGGGCGCGAATGCAGACCTTCCTGGTGATTTATGTAGGAGACCACCGATGTGTTGTCTGACCGGACAAGAACATGATGACCTCTCAGGTCTGGGAGGAAGTGTTTCAGAGCCTGAAACACCACCAGCATTTCTAGACAATTATATGCCAATGAAAATGATGGTCCTCACAGACCCTGAGCAGGGCGACCACTCATGATCGCCCCCCAGCCCGTGAGGGAGGCATCCGTCGTTAGCGTTACGCGACGACAGGGAGCTCCTAGCACGGGCCCATGGGACAGGAACCAAGATTCTTTCCACATAGCCAGGGCGAGAAGACACCGTCGCGTGACCCTGATCATGTGGAGCGGGTTCCCCTCGGGGAGAACCCCTTGGCCCTGAGCCACCACTGCAGCGGTCTCATGTACAGCGGGCCGCAAGGCATAACGTTGGACGCTGCTGCCATCAGACCAGAATTCTCTGATATTCTTTTACAGTAAGTGACTGGCCTAGCTTTGCCTGTTTGACGGCTAAGAGAATCGAAGCTATACGAGCAGGAAACAGACGTGCCTGCCTCATCGTCGAAACCCAAACCACACCCAGAAAAGTGGTCCTCTGTAATGGAGAAAGCACACTGTTCTTGGCGTTGAGCCTCAACCCCAACTTTTGACATGGGCGAGCAAGACATCTCGATGCCGAATCGCCCGATGCTCCGATTGAGCTAGAATCAACCAATCGTCGATAAAATTTAAAATGCGGATACCCTGGAGTCGCAGCGGAGCCAGAGCTGTATCCATGCATTTCGTGAAAGATCAGGGAGACAGTGCTAGGCCGAACGGAAGAACCCGATATTGGCGCGCTTCGCCCCCGAAAGCGAACCTCAGGAACTTCCTGTGTTGTGGAAGGATGGAAACGTGGATGTATGCGTCCTTAGATCTATCGTGACAAGCCAGTCCTCGGACCTGATTTGTGACACGATCTGCTTAATAGTCAGCATCTTGAATTTGAGCCTCCCTACCGAGTGATTTAATGGGCACAGATCTAAAATTGGACGCAACCCCCCCCATCCTTTTTTTGGAACGATGAAATATCGGCTGTAATAACCTAGCTCCAAACTGGGAGGAGGAACCCGTTCTATAGCCTCCTTTTGAAGGAGCGTTTTCACCTCTTGTTCCATTACCAGAGCCTGCTCGGGGCCCACCACTGTGGGCAGAACCCCTCTGAATTTTGGTGCCCATTGAGATATTTTTGGAAGGCTTTTCCACTCTGCCAGAAATTCTACTAAGGGTAGCAGTCTCTCGAGACTGGCCTCTGGTATAACTTGAGCAGCAAACACAGTGCCCTGTAACGGCGCACCGGCAGGGAACAACTGGTTTGACTGCCCTGAGACCCTCCTCAGAGGGAGCGAGCGTCCCTCTGGAAAGCGCTCGCTGGGACCGTCTACGCCCCGGCATAGAGGCGGGGTTGGCAGAACGGGCCCCTGAGGGCACCGAGGCAGAACGGGCACCGTAAAAAGAGGTGAACACCTTTCTCCCTCGGTGGGGACCACCCTCAGTGTCCTGACTTTTATGACGTCAGACTTTTTCTTGGCTGAAGCCAAGGGTACCAGTCTCTCGAGACTGGCCTCTGGTATAACTTGAGCAGCAAACACAGTGCCCTGTAATGGCGCACCGGCAGGGAACAACTGGTTTGACTGCCCTGAGACCCTCCTCAGAGGGAGCGAGCGTCCCTCGGGAAAACGCTCGCTGGGACCGTCTACGCCCCGGCATAGAGGCAGGGTTGGCAGAACGGGCCCCTGAGGGCACCGAGGCAGAACAGGCACCGTAAAAAGAGGTGAAACCTTTCTCCCTCGGTGGGGACCACCCTCAGTGTCCTGACTTTTATGACGTCAGGACTTTTTCTTGGCTGAAGCCTTCTTCGCCAATATAACTGTCCTCAGATCAGTTCTACCGCCCGCAGGCTTTGGCTGAGGGTGCCCTATGCGCTATACACTGCTTCTGCCCTATGCGAAGAGCTCGTAGACGGCCGGGACTGCTCCCGCCCAGCAGCCCCGGGGACGTGAACTTTTAATGGAAGAAACTTTTTTTTTTTTTAAAAGCTGCTGCCTGTTTCTTTTCTTCCTGAAATTTATCAATGACAGAATTAACTGAGTCACCGAATAACCCCGCAGGGGAGAGAGGAGCATCTAAAAGAAAAGCTTTTTCTTTCTCTTTCATAGTCGAAAAATTAAGCCATAAATGACTCTCTGCGGCCACCAAGGCTGCACGCAGAGATAAATCAGCAGCCTGACGCAGTTCTCGAACCACGTCAGAACTGATATCCTCACTCTCGCTCACGTCCCTTCTTCTATAAGAAACCGGCTTCTTCCATGATCTCGAAACCTCAGTGTGGAGATCATGAAAGAACGGCAAGCACCGCAGTGGAGGTTGAACACGGGAAGGGAGAAATCTCTCATCTAATTTAGATTCAGTAACAGACTCCTGCCTAGCCGTTGGCTACTCAATGCTTAATATTGACACACCTCGAGCGAAAACCTCCATAAGCCCTTCGCACAATGCTGACAACATCCAGCTCCTCAGAACTGGGTAATTAGAATGATGGTGCCTCAGCCCGGGTGGAAGAAACCGCAGCGCGTGCTTCCAAACCCGGATCTGAGGCACTGGATCTACCAGGTGAGGGCTGAGAAAAGGCAGAGCCCGTCTCAATCCCCGCTGATAGATCCATATGCGATCCCCACGATTGAAGCCTTCGCCGTGTCTCGGAAACAGCGGGACCTGAACCGCGGGGAGCGCGCACCGAACCACTCTCCTCGAAGAGGGCTCGGCGGGAGCAGAGCGTTTTTATGGACAAACGCTCGCAATGCTTGCAATCAGCTCCCTCGAGAGCTGACTGGGCATGCTGCACTCCCAAACAAACAACACACAGATTGTGTGTGTGTCCCCACCCGTAATATAACGTGAGCAGGGATGAACACACTTTCTGAACTGCTGTTCGCTCGCCAGTTTGATATATATTGTCTCTTTTATAGTTTTTTATATAAATATATATATATATGTGTGAAAAACTCCTGCCTAGCAATTTCTAAGGACAGACAAAAACACTTGAGACACACTCTTTTGCATACACAGAGCGCTTGCTGAAGACTCAGAAGCTGATGCGCTTGTGTTTTGGGGTGCTTATAAAGTTTCCTGGTCGATGACGTCACCCGCCTATGACGTTCCGTCTCGCCATTGGACTGATTTCATACGTGCTTCATGACGCACTCACGCAGGGGCGTTCCCAAAGCGTTGTCACGCAGCTCGAGTTCCCTGATAGGGAACTGATGTGACGTCATTTCGAACAAAATTAGGCCGAAACGAAGTTCGTTTAGAGTTCGTTTTGGGAGTTCAAAACAGCTTGCCAAAGCTAACTTGGTAAACACCTTTGTCACTACCACTGGTCCGTGGCGATTACGTAATAGGTAGCAGTGCGCGGAGGCTCCGTCTTTCACATGAAAATCTTTTCTGGTTCATTTGGCCTGTTCAGTTGGTTGAGGTGAGACCTCCGCAAGTGAAAACAAGTCGTACTTCTAATGAAACGTGACACTGACACTGTTTTTCATGTTTAATACGGTAAATCTGCTTCATTTTAACTTTACTGGACTTTACTGGAGTGCCATAGAACTTGTGCGAACATAACCACTATTCTATGATCAGATGCTTTTCTTATGCTTTATTAAAATGCTTGCTGTTTTCTCAATTTTGTTGTGTTACTGAGAGGAAAGTGCACAGCACAGATTTACATATTCATCTAAACGCCGCTCTCAGCAGTGTGGGTGGCGTCAGACGTTCGATATCAGTACATCGCTGCTCACGTTTTACCCCAAAACGAAGAACGAAAAAGAACTTCATCGTGAGTATATCTGGGTCTTAAGTCCTAATAGAAACAAACATTCACCTGGGTGTTTGTTTAGTTTGTTTGTGGAATATGAAAGACTTTGGGGAGGAAAGGTTGTTTGTTTTATGTTGTAATTGTGTGTAATTTTTCTATTGTTTATGTCTATGTAGCAAGTCTACACCAAATTTCTTCTTGGGTACATTAAAGTATACTTTGATTACAATATATTATGTTATATTAGTATTAGTAATATTATTAATCATTTTAAAGGGAAAGTGCAATTTCAGCACTACTAGTGGCACCACTCAGAACTGCAGTCTGTTTAAACAGTAGTGGACTGTTGTTGTTTTTTTGTTATTTTTTAAAGCAATACACTTTTTATAAAAGTAAGAAGCCACATGAGGTTAACAGTGATGTTTTCCCCTGTTAAAGAGGTTTTAAGAACATCTATAACCTGTTGTAAAATCACTGTAATGCACGTTTGCTTTTTATACGTCTTGCAAACTACAAACTGTGTATGTGTGTGTTTGCATGTCACTGGGTTTGACCTTTTGGACTGTTGTGACCTCTATAACTACAGGGCTTTGCACATAATATCCGCACTTTGACCTTTTCAACTGCAGGGCCACAAGCAGACACACGCGGAAATGACCCAGATTGATCCTTAAACACATGGAAGCAAGCAAACATTATGACTGAGACTGAGAGAATTTGGCTGTTAGAAAGAGTGTTAGAGAGATCAGGCACAATCACATCTTATAGAGCCAAACAAAATGCTTGTGGTGTTCGTGCAGTTGCTCTTAGAGACTGACCACAGGCTACAAGTACGCATTGGTTTTCTCTTTGTGTGCAACTCAAATATGCAAGAAAAAAAGTAAGTAAATAAACTGAAAAATTAAGCAGAAATAGATTGACAAACATGGGAACAAAATTTTATGTTTGTAACAAACCATCATAAACTATATTTCTATTTTTATTTTTTTGCTTTTAGATTGTGTAATTTTTTAATTAATAATTTCATTATTTTATTTCAATTTTGATTGTTTACACATAATATTCTTAAGTGCATTATTCTCTCACCATGACACCATGCATCTTCATTGGGTGTGCAATTCCTGATGAGAATCTCTATCCCCTCCTCGCAGATGGTGCAAGGCATGCAGGGGTCCAGCGAGCTCTCGCGATCAGAGTAGGTGTCTCCCAGACACTCCTCACAGACCGTGTCGTGGGAGTACTCGCAGCGAAACAGCACTCCCTGACCGTGGGGACACACAGTGCAGGGCTCGCACTGGCCAATCAGGTCATTCATGAAGTAGCCGTAGTTGCACACGCACGCAGCGTCGTTCGAGTCGGTGCAGGGGGTCTGTATACGCATGAGACCTGTGCACTCTTTACACGTCTGACATCTCTCTGTGTGACTGAACGTTTCAGAGAATGTCTCACCTGGAGAGAGAAAAAGAGAGACATAATCAGAATGACAAGATAATTACAGTATAATCTGCCTTTCTGCTGTAAATAATGACCCCTCAGGTTAAATCATTACATCTTTAGCACTTTAATTATAATGAATCAGTGATCATGATAATAATAATCAGACACTAAGGGCAAGGAAAAACGGTGAGGAGGCGAGGCCCATGAAAACAGACAAAGAGAAACAAATTGGTAATCAAGGAAATGGAGATCTCTGTGTGTTCAGTTCTGTTCATTTTAATATGGCAATGATTTCTGCAGTCAAAACACAAGTCTACCTGGCATTACTGTATACACAATGCATCTGAATTTAGTTTAAACTGCTCTCGACATAAAACAGACCCTCAACACCTTTCAGATTGCAGATAGCTGTGCAGTCCAACGGAGAAACCAAGGTTTGTCCGGTTGTGTCGTAACAAATATTGGCTACAAAGAGCATCTTTCTCCATAAAAGTAGCTATTTTTAATTTATTTTTTTGCAAACAGAATATAAATTATACTATATTTCGCCGGTGACAGTCGCAGCTCATGATGTAGACACTAGTGAAGTGTTTTGGACTGTATCCTGTGGTGACAGCAGCCAGTCAGTGTTGTCGTTTTTCTTTAGCAGAGTGATTTAGTCACGTGACATTCGTGGATCAGGTGAATGGCTCAAAAGCTGTGATTTCTACATGTTGCATATTTCCAAGTGGTTCTACACCATCTGATCATAGAGATGTAATGCACTGCTAACACCACTTTATTAAGTACATCTTGCTAATACTGGGTTGGACCCCCTTTTGCCCCATTAACTGGCAAATTTCTTTTTGGCATAGATTCAAAAAGGTGCTGGAAACAGATTTTGGTCCATATTGACATGATGGCATCATTGGTACTAAGATGCCCAAAGTGTGCCAAGAAAATATCCCCTCACACAATAACACCACCAGCAGCAGCCTGAACCATTGATACAAGGCAGGATGGATCCATGCTTCCATGGTGTTTACGCCAAATTCTGACCCTGCCATCTGAATGTTGCAGCAGAAATTGAGACTCATCAGACCAGGCAACATTTTTCCAATCTTCTATTGTTCTTTTTTGGTGAGCTTATGTGAATTGTAGCTTCAATTTTCTGTGCTTAGCTGACAGGATCGTCTGCTGCTGTAGCCCTTCTGCTTTAAGGTTTGACGTGTTGTGCGTTCAGAGATGCTCTTCTGCAACCTCGGTAACAAGTGGTTTTTTGAGTTATTGTTGCCTTTCTATCAGCTCGAACCATTCTGGCCATTCTCCGCTGGCATCAACAAAGCATTTTCGCCCACAGAACTGCCATTCACTGTGAATTTTCTCTTTTTCAGACCGTTCTCTGTAAACCCTAGAGATGGTTGTGTGTCAAAATCCCAGTAGATCAGCAGAATCTGAAATACTCAGACCAGTCCGAACCAACAGCCATACCACGTTAAAAATCACTTAAATCACCGTTCTTCCCCATTCTGTTGCTCAGTTTGTACTACAACAGATCGTCTTCTTGATGTCATGTGATTGGCTGATTAGATATTTCCATTAACAAGCAGTTGAACAAAGGTTCATGTCTTCTTTGCTATTTTCTTTGTCTTTTTCCATCATTCCAATAACTTCAACTTAGTTTTAAAAAGTTTCTTGACTTCCTTGACACCGTTAGTAGTGCCTAAATTCAGCCCAGAAGTAATGCATTACCTTGTTGCGTTTAACTTTATTAAAGGGCTTTATTAAAGAGCTTTTCTCAAGAAGAGTTTTTCCCCATGTGAGAATTTGAGAATGCCATATGAAAATAAAACAAGGAGATGGAAAATTATTGCGAAAGCTGTAAATTATTCAAAGGGTTTGTGCGTGGTGAGGCTTCGAGTGAAATCAGGTTTACTGTAAAGCAAATAATGTGTGACAGGCATTTTGGACAGCGTAACGGATTTGAAGGGTTTGTAATTTAAACCCAGCAAATTTTGGATTTTAATATCTTTCCCTAGATCTTTTTTTATCAATATATTTATTATTTTCACATGAACAATTTACAGAATAGGTTCAGTATACAAGTACACAATCTTTATCTTTCCCTAGATCTTGTGTCTCTCTGATAACAGGAGAGGTGAGAGCAAGGATTAGAGGACAATAAGAATATGTTTGTTTGTTTTTGTTTTTACAGGAATGAAAAAGCAGTTTATGCTTGATGTTCTTTATAAACCAGGTTGTTTTAAATGCCTGGTCACCGCCATGGCAGCTCTTGCTTGTGTATATGGGGGTCTCTGGCTGTCTCTCTCTCCCCACACCAAAGACAACTTTCGCTCTCTTAAACAGTCCTCATTTAAAAGAAAAAAAACAAATGAGATCTCTTTAATATGTTTCTGCTAGACGGTATAATCAAATTAAATTGAGACTTTTGTCTCTCAGCTTAGATTCGCAGATATAGCGTGGAATCAAAATTCTGAGATTTTCGGCATGAACATTTCTCATTACATTTTTCCGAAACCAAATCATCTTCTCCAAAGGAATTTTAGGAGAAAACATCTGAGACAAAGTTCATATTTAAATGAAACAAATGACAAGCCTTTCTGAGCCAAAACATTTTCCTCTGCACTATCGTGTGGAAACAGACGGTCAAGTATTCATGTTACACACAGCAATAAAATTTTAAACTTGTTCAGACCAATTTATGTTAGATAATCTGTCATTACCATAAAAGGATCTGACAGATAAATCTGAGCTATTATATTGGACTATCAGCTTCTCTTTTATATTACATCCAGGATCTTACAACAGAAAGCAATCAGTTTTGTTTTAGTACAGCAAGAATGAAACTCTTTTTATGTCTACATAAACATTTAAAGGTGGAATCTATGAGTTAGAACCATTAACACCAAATAAACCAGCCGTATTTGTCTTAGGATGAAGATAATATTTCATAAAGAAAACCTCAGAAGTGCACTCTAAAACAGCGAGCAGCAGATACACATCCGCACATTCGCAATAAATGTCATCACCAGCACACTAATCTGACGGTTCTCCAAATGGCAGTTTTTTCTGCTTTAGACTGGTTCACCATAAAGTAAGGGTAAGATTTTATCAAGAATTTTATATCGTGTTTTTCTCTCATCTGTGTGTGTTCCTGTTGTTTAATTATTATGGTGCTAAACAAACAAACAGAGATAGGCAGAAAACCATACAGATAGATGTCTGCTGGAAATGCTCTTGTATTCCTGGAACACAGGACAGCTTTTCATCAAACACCACAAACATGAAACAAAAACAGTCACACAGCTGTTTTCCACACTGATCCAGAGGAATATTTTATTACTCAAATGTTGCTCTTTTATAGCTTAGGAGACTTAAAAATTCTGTAAATTTCCTCATGTTGTTTCAAATTTTTTATTGATAATCGTCCCCTGCAGTTGACTGTTAAACTCAGATCAGTGAACTGGATCAGTAAGCAAAAAAAAAAAACAACTATTTAGGCCCTAAGTGAGTTAATAACTGAATGAACTTTTGATTTAAGTGTGAACTTTGTTTGAGATGTTTGTCCTAGTTTTCTGACAATTGTTGACACGGTAAGATCGCAGTTGTAATATCATTTCAATTTGATGAGAAATGTTCCTGCTGAAATCTCTAACTTAGTTCATGCTGAAAGTTGTGATTGCAGATTGATGAGAACACATTCTCAAAATAAAGGTACCAGAATAGGGTTTTTACAGCAAATGCTATACACAGTAATAGCTTATTTGGTTCCCCAAAGAACCTTTCAGTTATTTCAAATGTAAAGAACATTTAATAAGTTCCCTTTCGTTGTCACTCCGAGTTACGTCGGATGACGACGAATGGGGTTTCGCTTAGAAAGCCTATCAACTTCGAGTATTACAAAACGAGCCAATGGCAAAGAAATGCCATGGGTCTGCGGAATTTGCATGACGTAACTCCGCCCCACCTCGTGGGTATAAAAGGAGGAAGTCCGCAACAGCAGTTTATGTTTTCGCTTCGGAGCCAAGTGTATTCTTCTCTCCACAAGCCAACTCTGAATTATCAGCTTCACGAACGAGTGCCTCGAGTGTTGGTGTGACGGCGATCTCCGGCGAGTGCGTGCTTCCTGCTTATCTCTGCAGTGGTTCATCAGAGAGCGCGTGCTTCCCCGGGCGCTTCAACACTTGAGTTTTCTCTCTAAAAGAGCGCACGCGGCACGTCTTTTTAAAGACGGCTCGCCCGTGCATTTAAAAAAAAAAAAAAAAAAAAAAAACAATGGTTGCGGCAGCTTGGTATCGGACTCTGATGGGCACGAGCGTTGTCTGGTATGTTTGGGCTTGATCATACTAGAGCAGCGCTCGTGGATGACTCATGTTCTCTCTGTGGGAACATGATCATCGCGTCATATAGGTCGAGACTCGGTGAACTCGCAAGAGTGAGAGTCCCCTCATCCACCCCCCGATCTTCGGCTGGTGGCCAGGGTGACCTGAGGGTGTGGTCTGGAACAAGGCGCCGACTCCGTGTCCGTGACCCCAGCCTCCCCTCAACGGCGGTGCCCGCTAGTGAATAGGTGATTCCCACGAGTCTACCCTCTGGTGGCCCGTGTGTTTCATTTAAAGCTACAGAGGATGATACTATGTTTGTAGCAGCTTCACAAGGTGGGTTTGATTCTCTGCGAAGTGACGACTCGTCACAGCTGCCACCCTCTGGTGTGCATACGGCTGTGCCTGAGTCTGATCCAGAGATGACGGCCATGCTTTCCTGGGACGATTGGTTTTTGGGTAAGGCCGCCGACCCTCGTCCACGGCAAACCCCAATACCTTCCCTCCCGGATGTGCATGATGAGATCTCGAAGTCCCAGAAGACCCCCTGGTTTTCTCGGGACCGCTCGCTGATGTCATCCGCCTTTCCCCCCTCGATGGGGCCGCTGTCACGGGTACACTGGGGTTCCCCCGGCTGAACGCTCTGTTGCGATGCTATGTGTCCTCAGAGTGCTTCTTCTCGGCGCAATCCTAAGCACCCGCCCGTGGTCTATGGTTTTCGTCTACATTTGTGGCGAGATCCTATAGCACCACGGGACTGGCAGCCGCCTCTCTGCAGGCCATGGCCATTCTGCTGGTCCTCGACCCAGATGCTCATGGACTTGCACGAGGGCGGGACTGACCCAGGGCTCTTCACTGAGTCGCACGCCGCCACTGACCTTGCTCTCCGAGCGACGAAAGTGGCCGTACACTCCCTGGGTCAGGTGATGCCTACCATTCTGTGGCTGAACCTGTCTGAGGTGCTGAATGTCGCGCGGCCCCGTCTGTCCGACGTTCCCATATCCCAGGTCGGCCTCTTCGGCGGTGCGGTTGAGAACTTCGCCCAACAGCTCTCAACGCCCATGTGCAGACTGACGTGATTCTGTCCCGATGGCCCGCCGTCCGCTCAGATCCCTCGGTCTGCCCACTGCCGAAGGCGCCCCCCCCGCGGCTCCCACCCCGCCTGTTTAAAGAGACGGGCCGGCTCTGGAAGCCGCGGGCGGACGCCACAGCCCTCTCCAGCCCCGCCCCCCGCTACGTGCCGGGTTAAGCGGCGCTCCTGAGACGGGCTCCACAGAGATGGGACTCTGTTCTTCCAGGAGTTGGTAGCAGGACCACTCCTTTCCCCGGTGGAGGGCCGGGGAAAAATCCTTATTCTCCTAAGAACTGACTCTCCCGTCTCTGGGAAGACAGAGTTCTCGGACGACACAGAGCGCCGCCCACAAGCCGTGCTCTCCTCGTCCCCCTCTGTCCCAGAGGTGCTTGACACGGCGTGCCGTCCACGGACCGCTTCGCCCCTGTCCCCCTCTGTCGCCAGACCCCTGCCAGAGCAGGCCCCCACGGGACGACCAGCATGGTCCTCCCCTGGCCCCCTCTGTCAGGGCACGGTTGCTAACTGTGCCCCCACACCGGGCCGCTATGCCGTCCACGTCTGGGCCAGTTACTCCGCTTCGCTGCCCCTCCGGGGGGACGCCTGTCGTCCGCTTGATCCCGCTGGTTCAGTTCCTGGGAGCCTGGTTAGAGCTTCCCCGTCTGTCCCGCTGGATCGCGCGCACCATCAGGCTCGGCTATGCGATTCAGTTCGCACGGTCTCCTCCCCGCTTCCGGGGAGTCCGCTCCATTGTTGTCGGTGGCAATGCCCCCATCATGAGAGCTGAGATTCTCACCCTGCTGGCGAAGGGTGCGATCGAGACTGTCCCTCCAGCCGAGATGAGGTCCGGCTTCTACAGCCCCTACTTCATTGTCCCCAAGAAAACCGGTGGGTTACGGCCAATCCTGGACTTGCGCGTGCTGAACCGCTCCCTTCACAGGCTGCCGTTCAAGATGCTCTCCGCCAAACGCGTTCTCGAATGCGTGCGGCCCCAGGATTGGTTTGCAGCGATCGACCTGAAGGACGCCTACTTTCATGTCTCCATTCTTCCTCGACACAGACCGTTCCTACGGTTTGCTTTCGAGGAGCAGGCATACCAGTACGCGGTTCTCCCTTTCGGGCTAGCCCTGTCTCCTCGCACCTTCACGAAGGTCGTCGAGGCTGCCCTTGTTCCCCTTCGGGAACACGGGGTTCGCATCCTGAGTTATATCGACGACTGGCTGATCCTAGCTCACTCTCGAGATCAGGTTTGCGAACACAGGGACCTAGTGCTCCGGCACCTAGCTCGTCTGGGCCTTCGGGTCAACTGGGAGAAGAGCAAACTTTGCCTCGTGCAGAGGATCTCTTTTCTCGGTATGGACATCGACTCGGTCGCCATGTCCGCGCAGCTTACGAGCGAGCGTGCGCAGTCACTGCTGACTTGCCTGAGACATCTCAGGAGCAAGAATGCGGTTCCACTGAAACATTTTCAGAGGCTCCTGGGGCATATGGCATCTGCAGCCGCGGTCACGCCGCTCGGATTGCTTCATATGAGACCGCTTCAGCTTTGGCTTCGCGACCGAGTCCCGAGGTGGGCATGGCATCAAGGCACGCTCCGGGTACCAGTTACTCCGACCTGCCGCCAGTTCCTCACCCCGTGTCGAACCTCAGTTTTCTCAGGGCGGGTGTCTCCCTGGAACGAGCTTCCCGGCATGTTGTGGTCTCCACGGATGCCTCCACCACGGGCTGGGGCGCCATGTGCAATCGACATGCTGCTGCGGGCTCCTGGACAGGACCCCAGCGGCTATGGCATGTCAATTGCCTCGAGTTGTTGGCAGTACGCCTTGCCCTGCACCGCTTCCGGGCGTTGCTCAGGGGTCAACATGTACTAGTCCGCTCAGACAATACCGCTACTGTGGCGTACATCAACCATCAAGGTAGTCTACGCTCCCGCCGTATGTCACAACTCGCCCGCCACCTCCTTCTATGGAGTCAGAAGCATCTGAGGTCGCTTCGAGCCATTTTCATTCCCGGAGCCCTGAACTGTGCAGCCGACGAGCTCTCACGGCTTCAGCCCCTCCCTGGAGAATGGCGACTCCATCCCCAGTCGGTTCAGCTGATTTGGGACCAGTTCGGGGACGCACAGATAGATCTGTTTGCCTCTCACGACTCGACCCATTGCGCCCTGTATTTTTCCCTGACCGAGGGCACGCTCGGCACGGATGCACTGGCGCACAGCTGGCCGCCGGGCCGCAAATATGCTTTTCCCCCAGTGAGCCTTCTTGCGCAGACCTTGCGCAAGGTAAGGGAGGACGAGGAGCAGGTCATTTTGGTCGCGCCGTATTGGCCCGGCCGGACCTGGTTCCCCGAACTTGCACTCCTCGCGACAGCACCTCCCTGGCCCATTCCTCTGAGGAAGGACCTTCTTTCTCAGGGACGGGGCACCCTGTGGCACCCTCGCCCCGATCTCTGGAGCCTCCACGTGTGGCTCCTGGACGGCTCGAGGTAGGTTTGAGTACCCTTCCACCAGCGGTGGCGGCTACCATCACTTCCGCTAGAGCGTCGTCCACAAGACACGTCTACGCGTTGAAGTGGAACCTCTTCGTCGTCTGGTGCTCTTCTCACCGAGAAGACCCCCGGAGATGCTCGATCAGCGTTGTGCTTTCCTTCCTTCAGCAGGGGTTGGAGCGAAGGCTGTCTCCCTCCACCCTTAAGGTCTATGTTGCCGCCATTGCCGCACACCATGACCTAGTCGAAGGTAAGTCGGTAGGGAAGCACGACCTGGTCATCAGGTTCTTGAGAGGAGCGAGGAGACTAAATCTTCCTCGCCCTCCTCTCGTTCCCTCTTGGGACCTCTCAGTTGTTCTAACTGCCCTCAAGAGTGCTCCCTTTGAGCCCCTGCAGTCAGTCGAGCTTAAGTTCCTGTCAATGAAGACAGCGCTCCTGGTTGCACTGGCCTCCATCAAGAGGGTAGGGGACCTGCACGCTTTATCCGTCGACGAAGCGTGCCTGGAATTCGGACCGGCTTTCTCTCACGTGATCCTGAGACCCCGGCCCGGATATGTGCCCAAGGTTCCTACCACTCCCTTTCGGGACCAGGTGGTGAACCTGCAAGCGCTGCCCCCGGAGGAGGCAGACCCAGCCTTGGCACTGCTCTGTCCAGTACGCCCTCTTCGCGCCTATGTAGACAGGACGCGGTGTTTCAGGACCTCAGACCAGCTCTTTGTCTGTTATGGTGGGAAGCTGAAGGGAAAGGCTCTCTCCAAGCAAAGGTTGTCTCACTGGATAGTGGTGACACTATCCATTGTGAGGTTGTCTCACTGGATAGTGGTGACACTATCCATTGCCTTGGCTTACCAGCAGCAAGGTCGACCGTGCCCCCTTGGTGTGACGGCCCACTCCACCCGAAGTGTGGCATCCTCTTGGGCTCTAGCGCATGGCGCCTCGCTAACAGACATCTGCAGAGCTGCAGGCTGGGCGACACCTAACACATTCGCCAGATTCTATAATCTCCGAGTGGAGCCAGTGTCCTCTCATGTACTCGCTTCAACTAGCTAGTACCGGACCCGCTCAGGTGTCTTCGCTTGCACGCCATTCCACTCCACGGACTGGATACGTGCGATATTCTCCTCAGGTGAGCTTCCCCGAAAGCCCTGAGTTCCTCCAGCACTCCTGACGTCGGCGCCAGTGTCTATTGCCTGCGCGTCGGCTAGGTGCCTCCCGTGTGCATGGTCCCTCCCCTGAGCGACCCCCACATGTGTATTTCCACTGTAAGCCTCTCTGAGCATGTGTCTTTCCCTTGGCAAGCCACCTTGCCACCCCTGGGGTTGAAATATTCCACCTGCGGCTGGACACCCCAGTGTTCTCCATATGTTTCCTTCGGGTCATATGTGTATTCTCTAAGTCCCCCCCCTCTGGGTTGGCATTAATTGCATACTTCCCCTAGCTTGGGATATGCTTCCCAGTGTACCTTGGTATTCCTGTGTTAAATGGAGTCCTTCGTCCAGTCTATGACAGGGATCTCGATTTACGCAGGGCACTGGAAGACAGCTGAGAAGGTGGCGTGATTAGACTGGTAACCCCATTCGTCGCCATCCGACGTAACTCGGAGTGACAACGAAAGGGAACGTCTCGGTTACGTATGTAACCCTCGTTCCCTGAGTAGGGAACGGAGACGTTACGTCTGCCTGCCACTTTCCGCTGTACCGCGGGGATCGCCTGAGCTCAGTCTTGGCTCCTCAGCGAAGAAACATAAACTGCTGTTGCGGACTTCCTCCTTTTATACCCACGAGGTGGGGCGGAGTTACGTCATGCAAATTCCGCAGACCCATGGCATTTCTTTGCCATTGGCTCGTTTTGTAATACTCGAAGTTGATAGGCTTTCTAAGCGAAACCCCATTCGTCGTCATCCGACGTAACGTCTCCGTTCCCTACTCAGGGAACGAGGGTTACATACGTAACCGAGACGATTTCCACTATAAAGATCCCTTGTGCAATGGAAATGTTCTATACTCTTAAAAATAAAGGTTATTTATTGCCATTGATGGTTCCATGAAGAACCTTTAACATCCATGGAACCTTTTCCTTGCACAGAAATGGTTCTTACTGTATATGGCATTTGCTGTGAAAACCCTTGTGGCGAGCAGGACGAGGCCGAGGGACGTGAGAGAACGGCGCGAGGCCGGTGGCGTGAGTAATAATGAGTGTCACCTGTGAGACGCACCGGTCTCGCATCTCTCACGGAGGAGCGGAAGCATAAAAGGAGGAGCGACGACACTGAAGATCGAGAGAGGAACAGGCCTGATTTTATGTTGTTTTATTTCTGTTTTGTGTGGCTTTACTTTTGTTTTTGTATTTGTTTAATTTTATTATTAAAAGTGTGTGAACATTCGCCGAAAGTGAGCTACGGACAGGGCCTGGGCCAAATAACTTTATCATTCATATTTTTGCTTTCATTTGCTGGTATATAAATTAATAAATGTCATTGTGATATTATCTTGCCTTCCGAGTCTTTGAATATCTTTCTTGAGTCTTGATATCATTATCACAATAAATACCAGAAAATATCATGATATATATAGTTATAGTCCATATCGCCTATCCCTAGATTACACTCTATGTCTTATGGCAGCTGCATCCACGGTTATGCCTTTGGACCTTTCGCACATGAGACCATTCCAGTTGTGGCTCAAAGCCAGGGGATTTCATCCAAGGGCCAATAAGGGTTACCTTCTTACCTTTTCTATGTGGCTCAGACCCCAGTTTCTCACCTTGGTTCCCACTCTAGGTCCGTGCTGTCGTCGCAGGATGCTAACGACAGATGCTTCCCTGATGGGCAGGGAAGCGGTCTTAGATGGCCGTCCAGCCTAAAGGGGTCTGGAGAGGCCTCATCTCGATTGGCACATCATCAATTGCCTCGAATTGATGGCTGTATTTCTGGCCCTGAAATACTTCCTCCGGCAGTTAAGAGGCTACCATATCCTGGTGCTGGTAGATAACACAGCAGTAGTCGCTTATATAAATCACCAGAACGGTTTTATAAATTCAGCTTGCAACGCTCTGATTGACGGGGTTTCAGTCAGGAAACACCCTTTGATCGCCCGCTAGGCGACTTCGCCCACCAGCCAGAATCAAAGTTCCCTCGTGGCGCTTCATTGCCGCACTGAGGGCATGTTCAGGACGTTCTTCAGACAAAATGAGCACACCTGTCACAAGTCTATTAATAGCCTCTGACGCGTGCATTCCGATGACATCATCAGAGGTTATTTAAGCCAAATGATTTGCTGTGTTTACCACACGTTTTCACAACCGAAGACGTTCTTTCCAATAGCACTTAAAATCAAGAGCAGCATCTCATTCCCGCTTTTTCAGGGAACCGGGTTACAGTCAAGTTAACCAAGATGTTCTTATCAATCTGCAATCACAACTCAGGGATTTCAGTATGAACTAAGTTAGAGATTCAGCAGGAACATTATTCATCAAATTCTTCAAGAACAAATTATCTAGGCTATTTTATCAATTGATATTACAGCTGAGCTGTAATTCTATGGCATCACAGTGAAACCCCACTTTTAAACCCTTTATTTGAGTTTGTGTTAAGATAAGATCTCTTGAAGCATGTGAGATTACAGTGATCCTTTTCTTAGGAGAAAATTTTGAGCAGCCCTAAGACTTAAGCAGAAATTTGAGATCACAAAAAGAAAAACATTGAGATCACATTTGTCATTTTCTTTTTCTACATTTCACAATATGTAGGATCTGAACAAGGAAGAAGAGCGATATTCATCACTGCAGTCTGTTGATGCTTGTTTTACCAACAGATCATGTCTTTCTGAATTTGGAAAAATTTGATGCTGGGCAGGCAGATGTGTTCAAGCTTAAGGTTGGCCTGAGGGTGGGGTGTTCACCTCTCTGCCATACTTTGAACGGAAGATTTCCTTAAAACACACAATGTTCTGTTCTTGTCATGTTTTCTCTTGTTGTGCAGGTGATGTTAAGGCTAATGACTTGGTTACCATAATCAAGGCATCTAAAACATGCAAAAACAACTGCTCAAACATGTTGTATAGATATGAGATTGTTGATGAAATGATAACGCTGTTTTTTATTATGCAGGACTAAAATCTAATCCGTTGTATTCATTCCCAGATTATAGGCTAAATTATTTTTAATCTTCGTTAATTACCTTTTGATGTTGTAGGTACAAAATGTAGCTCTACTCCATATCTCACACACACACACACACACACACAAACACACACACACACACACACACAGCCACAGGCACACACATACACACAATTAATAATGTTCTTTCTAAGAGCAATAAGCTGACTGGTCTCCAGTGCCCTATGGGAGGAGAGGGGAATGATGGGTAAACAACATATGGGTCATGTGATGCAGCCCATGGTGAGCTCTGAAAGTGTCAATTCAGCCGGACAATCCTTTCAGCCCATCTGTTTGTTGTCTCGCTCTCTCTTTCGTTTCTCCTTCATTAATTATTAATGGATATATATGACCTCCTTCTGCAGTGGAGAATTCAAAGATCAGTTCATTTGTCACCCAACTAAGGCTGGCCTAGCAAACTATCTATCTATCTATCTATCTATCTATCTATCTATCTATCTATCTATCTATCTATCTATCTAATAATTTTATATATATATATATATATATATATATATATATATATCATTATCATCACCAGTCTGTGTGTCTGTCTGTGTCTGTTTATATCTCTCTATCTATCTATCTATCTATCTATCTATCTATCTATCCATCTATCTATCTATCTATCTATCTATCATCATCATCATGTCTGTCTGTCTGTACTTAAATGTCATTGTTCATTAATTGAAAAATTATGAATTATTATAAATTATGAATTATGAGCATATGACATGCTCAGGATAACTGTTATCTCATGGGTCCAGCATATGGTATTGTTTGTCTGTTTTGTGTTTACTGTAATATCCCTTCCGCCTTTAGAGAAGAATACATGACATGGCCCACATGCCGCCTGATCTCCATCTTACTTTCATTTCTTCTATAGTTTGACTCTAGTGTTTACTTCTTCAGTCTTGTTTGAGTTCACTTTAAACATATCATCTTTATAGTGAGAAAAGACTAGTGTGACATTCCTATGGGGCGTATGTGCATACAACCATGAACAGATGAACAGAGCACCAGCCACGTGTTTGCAGGGATACACCTGAACGCAGCCATCCCTGCACTGATTATAAACGGATATCACAAAACTAACAAAAACAACGGAGAGCCCACACACACATGCTCTGCTGATGACTGTTTACACGCATAATAAATAGCTCCATCACACACAACCGTTTCTGTCAGGAGGGCAAATGGAAAAAGACTCGAGCTGCATCATGCGGTGTTCTTCCTGTAACGTCATCAGCTGAAGTCTGTGCGTTTTTATCCCTTTACAATTACAGACAAATCCGCCAGGTGCGTGATATCTTTTTACGCTTTTCTTTTGGAGCTGGTTTTCTGCTTGGCTGTCATTTGCTGGAGGAGAACTGTAACTAGAGATGTTTGCCAATATTTTGCTGGCACATTTTAAAAGATTTTGTAAAGTAACTTAATACTGAACGGGCCAAGAAAAAAAAAACATCCATTGCGTAATGCACTGTATTCTGATCTGTAATCATAACCATATTGGTTTATCAGAACAAACTTGAATGTGTTTCTCGCTCTCTCTTGCTCTGTTTTCACAATTCAGTTGTTCTTTATTAGTATGACTGTTTCATTTGTAATACAGTTAAAGTAATAAATCAAAGCTGCGTGGAACGGTAGAGCGGCTGCACAGGCCAATAAAAACAGCAGTGGCTCCAGTCCTGAGTTCTGCTTAAATGTTCAGTAGCATTAACCTCTCTCTTTCTCTCTCTCAGATGAATACGGGCTATATTAGTCTTAGTCTGAATGGATTAGGGTATATGATGTTGCCTGTGCTTAAATGCATAATTATCTAATGCTGTTATTTCCCAATCCCCATCAGTCATTAGTCAGCTCTCTCTGCATTAATACACTGACAGATTCCAGTTCAGCACTGCTCCTACAGTACCTATAATAAACAGAATATATAACAGACTCACATTCATTCACTTTTCACTTCAAAACAACAAAGTGCATTTCAATTATGCATTGTAGAAAAATATGGGTAAATCTTATGAAAACATGTCGAGGTCACATTCACCACAAAATCATTCACCACATTACGGCTCGTTTCCACTGAGCGATACGGTACGCAATTATTTCTGTTTCCACCGTCAAAAGTTGTGAATGGTACCAAAATGCCGAACTGTACAGTAACATTTTTTCGGCACCCTTCCGTTGGGGTACCTAGCACAGTGGTACTGTAACCTAATGGGTGGAGCTAGACTCACTGCAGAATGTTGATTGGTTGATAGAGAATCGTTACTTGCGCGTGCTACAAGGAAGGGGAATGACAACATAAGAAGCACCATTTTTTAATATACAGTTGAAATATAATACTACTGTACTGTCATTGTGTCACGAAATGTAGTTTTAAGAGTTTTTCAGGCGAGAATGTACTTATTTAAAGCTCAAATCTGTGATTTATTTATAAAAAATGTATGAAAATTTGATCCAGGTTGTGAGATCCATTCCACGCAATCACCCTGGAACAGCCTTTCCTCGGCTAGTCGTTCTGACATTTGCCGCTGACTCTGACGTCTCTGTAGTGGTTAAACATGAGATATAATTCGTCTTGTGTAGACCTAACGGGCGATCTTTGGTCTCGTGAATCTATAATTTGTTTCCTGGCCAATCGTTTTGGCTGAGGGCTAAGTGAAGTTTCATAACTTTATATTATTTAGGCTATTTAACTTTACCGTTGTAAGGTTAGACTAGAGTGCTGACTTTGTATGTTTGACTGAATTGTTTGCTTTATTTCTTATTGTATAGCTTTTTGTACCTTTTACTTATACTTTTATAATGTCTAATATTGATAAAACTGAAATGTAACAAAAAGAGACTGGGTTGAGTTTTGTCATTTTTAATTTTATTACAGTTAAGATGATCACTGTAATGTTGTTTACTGCAACATTTGTTGTTTAGTACAAATGCACATATTGCCTGGACCATATTCATATGTTTAATATTTTTAAAATTTAAACAAAAAAGGCAGGGTTGAGTTTTATATTTAGTTTTGTTATAAATGGGCTAACGTTATGCATGCAGTGAATATAATCAATACGCGTTGCCTGAACCACATTTGTATGGCTATAATGTTTAAGATTTCTTTAAATGAAAACGAAAAGAGGCAGAGTGGTTTTTTACAACATAGTTCTTTTTATTGTTGCCTAAAATGTACATACAGAGATAACCGGAGTAGCAGAACGAGTTGAGTGACGCTTTCAAGAACGCGTTGTTCCATTCGCGTCCTCGGGAGTCCTTCTCTTGGCAAGTCCGAACTTTGCGCACTTGGTATTGAGAAACGCCACATGCCGAGAAGCAAGAACAAGATCTGCTGTATGTCATACCAGAGGGATTACCAGGATGTCATGTTTGGGGGGCATTTGGCATGTTTGGGGGGGGCAACAAGTCAAGTCAAGTGATCTTCATTTATATAGCGCTTTTAACAAAGGATTGTTCCAAAGCGGCTTTACAGTGATATTAGGAAATTAAAGTAACAGAGATTGTTTTGGTTTTACAGCAGCTCTAGAATAAAGTTATTGTCCAGCTAAAGTTTTGATTAATTCACTTCCTTGCAACGATCATTTGTTATTAACTTAGGGGGCGCTAACACAACACCGTTTTAACAGAAAACTGTTAAGTTCTCTCTACGCAAACTTCAAAAACGCGGATGCCGATGACGCACACATGCGTATTAAGAGCCCACTCCACAGGTATGCGCGTTTGAATATATGTGCGCAGGCATGTAGTCCATCCCTAAAAAAAACAACCCTCAACAAACTACTTGTCTGGCCTTAAAATTTATAATACAGAATTTTTATCACTTCAGCGTAGACATGCGAACCGGAGCTATCCCGACAACACTTTATCTGTAGAGAGGTAAGCGATGGGAGGCCTTCACAGTGGAGAGACTAGTTGACACTTCAGGACTGTGTTGCCGTTGTGTCCAGGCGCATGGCCTTCATCAGATCCGGATACGGCCTGGATCCGGCGGACTGCGGTAAACCTCGGGATAAACAGAGAGACTAATATTAGCGTAGATGCCATTCTTCTTATGATGTAACAAGTACATCAGGATTCATGGGAAGTGTTCCCGGTTCAGGCTGATCTAAACTATGCAGCCTAACATTGAATTATAGATGTCTATAATGTGTTATGTGTATGCTAGGTCAAAGAGTGTTTTTACTCTAGATTTGAACTGACAGACTGTGTCTGCTTCCTGGACAATGTTAGGAAGACTGTTCCAAAGTTTTGGTGCTAAATAGGAAAAGGATCTACCGCCAGCAGTCGATCTTGATATTCTAGGTATTATCAACTGGCCAGAATTTTGAGATCGCAATAGACGTGAAGGACTACAATGCGTTAAGAGCTCGCTTAAGTACTGCAGAGCTAAACCATTTAGTGCATTGTAAGTAATCAGCAATATTTAAAAATTTATATGATGTTTAATAGGGAGCCAATGCAGTGTTGACAGAACCGGAGTAATATGGTCATACTTCCTGGTTCTAGTAAGAACTCTAGCTGCTGCGTTTTGGACCAACTGTAGTTTGTTTATTAAGCGTGCAGGGCAACCACCCAGCAGAGCATTGAATAATCTAGCCTTGATGTCATGAACGCATGAACTAATTGTTCCGCATTTGTCAATGAGAGCATATGACGTAACTTAGATAAAAATGCAGTTTTACAGATACTAGAAACTTGACTTTCAAATGAAAGGTTGGTATCAAAGAGCACACCCAGGTTCCTAACCGACGACGAGGACTTGACAGAGCAGCCATCAAGTGTTAGACAGTATTCTAAGTTATGGCGTGAGGAAGTTTTCTGTCCAATAATTAGAATCTCTGTTTTTTCAGAATTAAGTAGTAGGAAAAAATTGAAAAAATGAAGCTATACTATACACAATCTGTTTTAGATCTTTTTCTAAGCCAGGAACCCAGTTTCCCTATTAGACTATTGGGCTATCACATAAAAGTTAGTTAAACCAGGTCAACATTAATAATATGATGATGATATTATTATTATTATTATTATTGACAGATTCATATATATATCAGATCACGGTGATTGCCTGAAGATGAGTGACAGGTGTTTGCTTGTGAGAAGATGTGCTACACAAGTAGGCTACCGAGAAGGACGAGAGAGTTTTTTAAACTAATCTGAAAGTCAAGTTTGTATAGACAAGAGGTAAATTAATTTGTTTCTTCTTCTAAGCTGTCCCAGATGTAGGTGCTACTTTTAGGGCTAAAATGCTTCGTGAATTACTCTTAGTAAAACACATTAGGAGTCTAAAGTTATGAGTGACACACCCATTATTTTTAGGAGTTTCTCTTAAATTCACCAGTTAGGAGCTACTGGTAGCCTCTTATAAGATTCTTTGTGAATACGGCCCCAGGTAAAAAAGTTTGATATGCTCATTTGAACAGTATGAGAACAGTATTTGAATGTTATTCTCTGGCTGTGAGTGGGTTTGGATAAAAGTGTCTGCTAATAAATGAATAAATGTAAATGTAAACAGTAGGCCTAGATAAAAGGAAACATAACATATTAGGCTACAGGGGTCAGGAGACCTAGTGAGTTGAAATAAAAGCTATTTTTGTGAAACTATTAGAATTGAAATTATGATATGATTAGCAGAGGCAACATATAGGGGTTTTATATTTATATTTAAATATAGGGTTTTTTTTGTTTTGTTTTTTTATTATTATTTTACCCTTTTTGTGAACAGTTGTAGTACTTATTCATGGATTTCATCAGGTCCCTGATACATCCAGTGTATCCTACAGGACCAGTCTGCAGATAGTCTTGGCAAATTCAGAAACAAATTGATTCTTGTCCAGACCTTTTGTGATTTTTTTTTTCGTGTGCCAAAATTACCAAATCTCTCTTCCTTGAATGCAGCATTGCTCTTCGGAGAGAGGTGAGAATGCGGCTCAAGTCAAAGAACTTCTTTGCCTCAGGTTCTGCATGCATTGCATCCCCACTTTGTTTTGCAGCAAAGCCTGCACACCGCCCCTCACTCCAGGGAAAATAATTTAATTATTAAATAAATGTATTTAATTAAATACTACTATTTTTCACAGTCATTTTTTACTTTAAGACAAAATGAACAACACTCGTCTCATTCGTGGAAAAACAAGTTCTTTGTGACATGCAAGATTTATTGTATTAAAATTTAAATGCAAAAGAAAAGGCATGAGAGTCGGCTGTTTTTGTCAATTTTAAGTTTTAATTTAAAATGTTTGCGATTTTAATAAGTACATGGTTAAATATTTTACCATTTGCTTGAGCAACTTAATATATAAATCTATATAGAAGTAATGCATTCAATAATACGTTGTTTAAATTGTGTTTAAACGTGAATACGTCTATTAAAGAGTGTATATGTGTACAAAGAGAATGGCAATGCTGACAACTTTTTTTTTTATAAAAGTTGCTGATAACTTCTGGATTTGAAATAAAAATAGTGAGTATGTGTTTGTGGTACACAACCGCGGTCCGCGGATCAGTTAATTCACACACACTTTCATGTGTGAAAGCATGCATTTTACACATCACACTCCACTGTTATGGTGGCCATTTCAGTAGATTTACTCACTAATATTGTTGTGGAAACACAATAAGCATGTAAACTAAAATATGGTTTTATCGTGCTACAGCGCAAATTCTATCAGCTGCAGTTCTGGCGCCTCAGTCCCAATACTGTAAAACTCAACGTACATTCACATCACATGTTAATGCAGCGGTAGAGTTACACTCACACACAGGACACTGCACTTATTGGCAATCACAAAAGTTTGTTATTTGCTCGTGCTTTAAAGCTTTGCCGGGTAAAGATTTCATTGGCTTTCTGTTCTGACATGACGAACTTTTTCTGAGAGCGTACAGTATGCCCGAACCGCGCGTGCACTGTCAAACAGCGCCAAACTGGATTTTTGTTGGGTCAGACCCAGCCTCCCCCTAGACACGCTCCTGAATTGTTGTGTACAATGTCACTTTCTTCTTCACGCAAAAAATGACGTGGATCGCTTCTTTCCGTCATACACCACGCCTATCAAGTAAGGGTACTCTTGGCGGTGGAAACGCAAGCCGGATCAGGGTTTACCGTCCCGAATCTTACTGTACCGTACCCGTACCGCTCAGTGGAAACGAGCCATCTGACAGTGGAAACAGAAATAATTGCGTTCCGTACTGTACTGTTTCGTACCGTACCGCTTGGTGGAAACGAGGTGGAAAGCCATTATTTGATAATTCAGACACTTTTTATTATTTTCCTTTGTATTTATTATCAATGGTATTTTTTTTTTTTAGATTAGACACTATTACACTACAGTAAAAGTTTTATTTTGTATTTAAAGCAGCATAAATTAGTACAACAAATACTATTATTTATAACACAAATATAATTAAATATATTTATAATAAAAATAAATAAATTAAATATAAATAGAATATTAATTATTATTAATTAAAATATATACTGTAATGGGAATTTGGAGAGAAAGTCCTTAATTTACATAAAATGTACAGCAAAACATTTCAATTGTAATAAAATTTATGCTTAAATTTTTAAACCAAATGTAGAGCAACTGGAGCAATTTCCGATCACTGTCATACGGAACATATACAAAACATACAAATTAGGTATCATTTTATTACAGATTTAATTATTGCAAACATATCACAAAAACCTACTTGAATCAAACGAATGAACCAATTGTTGTTAGCACCAAGCTCAAGTTGAGCTACAAGATCATTTTTTATGTATTAATAAATCAAAGTAATCAATGGAAATTAATATCAGTCTGCTATTATGTGTCTGTGTGAGTCAAAGAAGTTGGCCTGATTTGTGATGAAATGGCGGCTGAGACAGTAGCTGCGATGGTGACAGGTTTGTGTCAATCAGTTTTCACTTCGATGACTGTGTATGTGAGGGAGAGAGAAGAAAGAAAATGGACAGCTAAATATTTTAGTAGTTGCTGATGTGTACTTGTGTCTAGACTGGGTAGAGGATGAGGGGGCGAGGATGCATGAAAGAGACGTGTGTGTTTGTGTGTTTTTGCCAATAGTAGGAGAAAGGGGACAGGAGACTAACGCAAAGGTCACAAAATGTGTTTCTGTCTATCAGTAAACCGGAAGCTTGTTTTGTTACACTAAAAATGAATGCAGATGCTTTTCTAAAATAAGATTCACTGTCTTTATTTATATCCCACACAGACTGAAAAATAAGCACCCAGTTGGGTTATTGATGTAAAGTGTCCTGTCCTGAAACATAAGATCTCCTCTGTTTCAGACCTGCCGTCCTAAAAGCTTCTCAGCGCTCACGGAGGACTGTTCGTTTCTCTTATTGAGAGCAGAAAGTAGGATAGAGCCCATTTAGGAAACATTCACAACAAAAGAATGAGACCTGCTGTAAAACAGGTGAAAAGTGTCAGAGCCAGTGCCTTTTCTAAATGTTTCTGTGAATGGGAAGAATATATGTACTCTACCATCCAAAAGTTTGGGGTCAGCACAATTTTTAAAGAAATTAATACTTTAAATCGATCAAAAGTGACAGTAAAAACATTTATAGTAAAGATTTATGTAAACAAATGCTTCTCTTTGGAACTTTCTATTCATCAAAGAATTTGTTTTCCCTAAAATGTTTTCCCTAAAAAATATTAAACAGCACAACTGTTTTTCAACATTGATAATAATAATAAGAAATGTTTTGGGGCAGCAAACCATCATATTAGAATGATTTCTGAAGGATCATGTGACACTGGAAAATAATTTAAAATATAATAAAATATATTAACATTGACAGCAGTTTACTGTATCTTGCTCAAATAAATGCAGCCTTTTTATTAAAAAATAATAAAAAATAGCTACCCCCAAACTTTCAATATTACACAATTAAAAATCACTATAATGTTCAATTCAAGTACCAACTTAATGTTCAGAAAATAGTAAATCAATTGACAGCCCAAATTTCTCACTTTAAGGATTGGTTTTCTTCTTTCTGGTTTAAAGCTGAACATTTGGCCTAAATTAAAGTATCAAACACACACACACCAGCAGCAGCTCATATACTGTAACCAGCTAATTGCATAATTACTCTCAGCTTTTTGTCTGTTATTTGGGTATATATGTGCATGTGTGTGTGTGTGTGTGTGTGTGTGTGAGAGAGAGAGAGAGAGAGAGAGAGAGAGAGATTAGAGAGAGCATAATTATGTGTTAATAAGTGTACGTGTGAGAGACTAATTATGTGTTAATACATTTATGTGCGTGAAAGTAAGTGTTTGTGACGGTGTGAATATTTGTGAAGATTATGAGTACATGCATGTGCATGAACAAGATGAGAAGTTGTACTCACTGTCTAAGCATTGACTGCACTCGGTCTGGGTGGCCCCGCACTCCTTGACCACTCCCTCTCCTGGAGGACACTGCAAACAGCACTCCCCGCTGCGAGTGTAACTCCCCGACTCACACTCCTCGTCTACGGCTCGCTCCAGCTTAGAGCCGAACACCAGCCCCAGCTACAGAAAGAGAGAAATTACATTAATATCCCATCTCTCTAGGGCTCCGCAGGTTCCTTGTCTCCCATTACACATAAACCCTTGAGATATTTTGATGTTAATGTGTTTGCAAGGAAATATAGTCATATTGATATTCCTCAAAATGCTATTTCCTTCTTCTTTTCCACTAATTGCTGCAATTAATTCAGCCTGAACCATCTAAAGTATAAACTCCATTCAAACATTGTTTTGCAGATAGTTTCACCCTTATTTGTTTTAGCATTAAATTTGGTTGTGGTTACTTTTAACTTTTTTCTTCATTCAAAGTTTAAAAATCTCCCATTGATTTGGTTAGAATATTGCATCTTGGTTATTAAACTGTGACAGCTGACAGACGACAAAATGTGCTGAGTGTTGTGACAGCAGTGATTCTGATGCACAACTTCTACCTAAAACTGTTTAACTTCTTTTTTGTGGTATTTCTAATTTATAGTAAAACTAATTCAGTTAATTCCTCATCATCCATAGACTCCTTCATATTTGCTGCACATGTTTGGTAACAGCTGCATCACAGCATATTGTACTGATTACATTTCTGTCTCCAAAAGCTGGGGCGTGTTGAGCAAGATGAGACAGGCAGTACGAGTTATGCATATGTCTATTACATGTCCAGCTGTTTCTCTCGTATTGTCACGGGTACGATTACACACATTTTGCACATTGAGGTCTCACAGATCAGGGTCCGTAGAGCCCCTCATCTATTAGCACTATTAACATCTATCAAGACATCTATTAGCCCTACCCTTCCCATATGCGCTTCCTCTTTCACAGCTCCTGATCTGTTTGTTGAGTATTGTCAATAATAACCCAAGGGGTCGTAAACATCCGTGCAGGCACTGAAAGAGGTGTTTATGGGCTCATTTTGTCTCGGACGACAGATGTGTGTGTGTGTGGTGTGTTTAAGAGGAATTGGAGGCTCATTAGTGAGATGCAGACTTCACTTTGAATTAGTTTACTACTGCGGCGCTTCTCTCTCAATAGGTTCAGTCTGGTCATGTGATCACGCTCAGTGCTGATGTGTCTTATAGAGTGCAGCGGTGACCGCCCACAACAGCCTTGGTTCCGGAAGCGTTTTTCCCTCTTCATTTTCTCCAAAAGAAAATCTTCAATTTATTAAATAAAGTGTCCTAAGCAATGAACCACACCAACCAGAGATGAATCACATTACAAACCATAATTTTAATGATTTTTTTTTCTTTTTTTTTACAAAATTAGCCTAAAGTTAGTTAAATTGATGAGGGAAATACCTACTCATCCCATAAAGTGTTGTGAATCTACAGTAGTTGAATCCAAAATGGCAGTGTGCATGTATAGTATATTCCAATGTGTAGGTCAAAACATTACACAAATACTTTAAAAGTCTTACATCAGTAAGACTATAGATTGTTGAATTGTGTGGTTTATGTTTGTGTGTCTAGATGACTGAGTTTCTGAATCCAAGACAGGATTTCCTCAATATGGGACAATAAAGTACATTCTCTCTCTCTCTCTCTCTCTCTCTCTCTCTCTCTCTCTCTCTCTCTCTCTCTCTCTATCTCTCTCTCTCTCTCTCTCTCTCTCTCTCTCGCTCCATATATATATATATATATATATATATATATATATACACACAGGTATTTACATACGTGTGTGTGTGTGTGTGTGTGTGTGTGTGTGTGTGTATTTTTTTTATTAGTTATAATTATAAATATTTAGAAGGATGTAATTTTTCCTATTTGTCCTATCCATGGCTTGTGACTGTTATAGAAAAATATATCATATCGTAACAATCTTTGAGCACATGCTTTGTTTTGAAAGTTTTTTGAAGGGTTTATGCAATATCATTAAAATCTATTTCTCAGTGGTGTAAATGAATGGCATTTTTATTACTGGGACCCCACCGTTGTGCTCTATACGCTTATTTCACGGAGCCGTTATTTTGAAATCGAAAACGTGGCTCCGGTGGGAAGAAAACCGGAAGTGTCGCCTTTAATCATAGGAGAGTCGCGAATGCGAGCGTATTGTTGTGTTTAATGTAGAAATTAGTTATTCTAAAACTGTACATTAATTTCTTTCATACTTTAGACTATATACAGTGAAACTCATTTATAATTTTTTTTTTTCAGAAAGTAAAAAAAGAAGCAGGAACGAACTATATACATATCCTATATTGGATATTAACATCCAGTAGTGTAAATCGCGGCAGCAGCTTCAGGTTGGTAGTCCAAGGCATTGTTGTTTATTTGTACTTCCGGAGTTCTTCCCACCGGAGCCTCGCTTTCGAATTTAAAATAACGGCTGCGTGAAATTAGCGTATTGAGGAATAAGTGGGCCTTGTTGAAGCATTTCTCTTTAATATGGCTGTGAAAAGAAGCACAGATTCATTCACTAACCTGTGGATTCCAGAGTGTTTCAAAGACACACTCACAAACAAGCATGTGCACACACACACACACACACACGCACACACACACACACATATAACTGGGTAATTAAACTCACAGCACATTTTTCTCCTTGCATTCATTAATGAATTAGCATACTCTCTCTCTCTCTCTCTCTCTCTCTCTCTCTCTCTCTCTCTCTCACACACACACACACACACATGCAAACATTCTTTAATAGAAACCATAGCACATTACAAGTTGTGACAATTACACACAATCTAGACAGGTCGCCATCATCTAGACCCCCCACAATTAAAGTAAAGAGGGAAAACCTCTCTAATCTTCTGGACGTTTTCATTAAAACGTTGCCTCTTGTTCCTAATGTTATCTACCTCCCTAGCCTCTCTCTCACACACTCTCTTTGCCCTTTAAGACTCCTCTTTCCACCCTCCTCCTCCCCTCATCCACATCCTTTCTCACTCTCATTCAGAAACAGATGCACTGGTACAGCAGCCAACTCACCCCCTCATTTACTCTCTATCTCTCTCTCTTCATCAACCCTGGCTGTCATCCTTTCTTTTTCTCTCAATTTGCATTTGCTTGAGTAAGCGTGCCGATGAGTTAACTTGGCAGGCTTTAATGGACTCCCCAGTATGGAGCATGCCCAATGCTTAACACATCTAACGAAAGAGTATGTGTCTTTACTTAGCTATAGTTTGGGGACTAAATTAATCTGCTAAATCTATAAATCTCCCTGAGGTCAAATCCAGTAATGTTATCAATTGAAAAGTAATGCGTTAAAGAAAATCTATGATTTTGCCCTTACTTACATACTGTAGCTAAGTAAATGTGTTTGTAAGGGCCTGTCATTATTGTGCAATTCAGTGATCTGCACCTGTCCGTAAAGCACTGCTATGCAGCAGCAGGAAATGAGACTGAGCTTTAATATTGTGAAACATCAAGCCTTGACAAGCCATCGCCTTTTTCACCACCAATTAGGCGGCTTGTGTCCCCGTCAGATCTCTTGTGAAGCGCACTAGTGCCTTCGCGCAGCTGTAAAATGGCACTCCAGACGGAGCGCTGCTGGCTCATGTGTCGGTGGAGATCCTTTACTGACTCTGTGCACCTGGATCAAACTCAATTCCTGGCTCCGTTTGCCATTTTGCAAATCAGATCACTGAAAAGAGGTCACGGTGTAATTGTGTTTAGTCAAGAGCGTGTGCATGTTTAAACTGATTTGGACCATGTTACACGAGACTGGAGGTGGTGAGGGTCACGTAGGGCGCTCGGTAGGGGACCACGAGGGTCACATGCTTGCGCACTTTTGAGTTTTTACCCTGAGCATAAGGGCATATCCCTTACAAAAATGTACCAAATTAAGTTCACACCAAAAATACCACAGGAAAGTATATTTGCCAGCACCATCATCGTCAAAAAAAGAAAATATTAAAATGATGATTCTGAAATCTTCTTACGTTGATAGCCTAACAATTATTATGCAATTTGGCTGAAGCAATGAAAATCTTTTTTTAAATTATTTTTATATAAGTAAAAGAATGAATAAATAAATAAAATGGGTAGCCTGCTTTTAGGTATTGATACGGTTCAACATTTTTTTCAAACGTTTAAGTAGTAGGCTATACAAAAATTAAATAAGTTGGAAATTATTTTTCCAATATCCGATCGTTATCCTTCCTAACATTTACAAAACCAAAACAACGACATTGGGTATAATTTATTATAGATTTAATTACTGCAAATATCACACAAAAACTTAAGTTTTTCAACAAAATCTTCAAGGCATGCCAAGGGCGCCAAAATTCGGGTGGCGACCGGCAGGAATTTCTTTAAAAACACTGTAAATACAAGCGCACACTAAAACTCCATAAGAAAGGCTACTTAAATAAGCTATTGGATTTATGTGGCAAATATTAAATAAATAAAGCCGATTGAATTCGTCAAACTCATAAGCAACTTGGCATGAAAGTTTGTTTACAGTCGGGCGCACATTTCTGTGCACTGATTCTAGCCTGTTTTTCGGCCACCCAATAAACACACTTAAACGCAGATTCATTTTAGATGACTAAAAAGGGGAAGCTAACACCTGTTCTCCAGAAACCGGGCTGCTGAGATTAGTCATCACTACTACCACCACAGACCGAAAACAAGTTCCGCTGAATCCGCATCACGACAGCCGGAGCATCACGCGAGCTGAAGCGGTGATCACCTGATGTCAATTAACCTACATATTTCATCCAGCGGCGGAACACTGCGCGCACTTGTGCTCTTATGCGGTCTGATCTAAACTAATGCCAACACTTACCGCTCCACAAATCAAGATCCACACCAAGGTGTCCATGTCTGATATGTCCCTTCCCTCTCAAACTGTAAATCTGTAAGTGTGAGTCGTGAAGTGAAGATCAGCCGTCCGACAGTTCATTTTAGCTCCATGTGGCTGCTGCTCTCTTGCGTGGATGGTGTTTGGGACTTTAGGACTGTACGAAAGCGCGTGTCCTCGCTGATGCGCGCGAATGGTCCTGTCCTGTCCTGTCCTGTCCTGTACTCCGCACTCGGCGCTGTCCAGCAGTGCACTGCGGAGGAGAGAGTCGTGCACGCAGATATTGAGGGGGGCACGAGGGCTTGCCAACTCCCCCCATCAGCACCTCTCTCTCTCTCTCTCTCTCTCTCTCTCTCTCTCTTGTAGGATGTATTTCTCTTTATCTCCAACAGAAACGCATATGCAGAAGACTGGACGAGCACCTTTGATCTGATCGCATATAGACTCATTATATTGACATATCGCTTTGCCGTCATCTATATGCATGCACATACAGGCTATCTATGTGCATATGCATAAATCATTTATCCATATGAGCGTAGTTTCTCTTTGCACGCTGCCCCAGTTCCACACGCACTGTATTGTAATTATTAACTTGTTTGAGGATAGAGTAAAATGAATTAGCAAACCAAGTTCTTTAAATAAAAAATTGAAAAGAAAAGAATTCTTGAGTGAATGAGTGTAATGGGTGTGACGTCACGGGACTGGTGTAATCAAACAGACGCCACAGGAGGGCGACTGCAGCCAGCCAGTGAGTCACCGATGGTGGGACATATGAGGCGTGATAAGGCCATAGACTGTTAAATGCCAGGGATGAGAGGTTTTTACTGGTTTTTCCTTTTCACCTCCATTCTTCATATATGTTTTCCACCTGTTCGATGTTTATGAGAAAATACCATGGAAAATACATGTGCTGTAAATATGGCTCTGAAATGTCCATGTATGTTACTGAGTGCTTTTATGGAAGCAGGTTGGTGCACTGCAAAAATCATTTTCTTAATAATTAGCCAATCATCTTTAAGTAAAATTGTGTAGTAATAATAAGACATTTTCCTTACCTTATTGGCAAATTATTATTGTTTTGAGGGGAGGTATACTTTAAAAACATTACATTTATGCTTAAAACGAGATGATAAAACAATTTGCCAATTGGGTAAACAATAAACTTAAATCAAGTACATTTATTTTGAGACGTTTCTGCTCATTCATAAAATGTGTGCAAAACTGTGTAATATGGCCTGATTTAATCCCAAATTAGCAAACCTGCTCCTACTCTCCAAGTTACTTTCTCTGAGAAAGACCTATGTCATTCTGGTCTATGAAAATATCTATGCATAAATCATGTTTTCACCCCCTGACAGAAAGTGCTGAGAGTGAGGAGTGATGATCTTTTGTGCTGATATAAGATTTAAACGTAACCTAGACCTGTACCATCATCTTACCAATCCATTAAAGCCGAGCAGGACCTTTAAAGTGATCTTCCAATAGTCAAACTCACAGAGACTGCTGACTGGCATCAACTGACATTTAAAGATCAAATGACACTGGGATGGGGATTCAGGAACTGACCATCTATTTTACTGTGGAGTTTTACTGTGGAGTTGTTAAGGAGGACTCCAAATA